>JAACJT020000033.1:2477582-2497167 GCA_009936485.2 Gymnarchus niloticus | reverse complement strand
CACACACACACACACACACACACATTCAGTCTGCTTTGCCATGTATTAAATGTGATATATCAGGATACATGGTTCAGTCTTTCAAGTAAGCAGCCTTGTGAATTACATTCACATACAAATTGTATTAGAACTCTCTTTTCTCTCTGAAGCGCACTGTGTTGAAGGACACTGCTTTACATGTACTTGTTTTGCTTCAGTGTATCGCTATGGTCTCTCTCGATCTCATATTCAAGGCGTGTGAGCACGGTTACCATGTCGATCAGCTGGGTCAGTCACCTCGCCTCACATCTCTCATGACTTACACTCTGCTCCTGTCCTTTAATATCAACTTCAATTATGGTCTAACGTGTCAGACTTACCCAGAAGCCCCAGGCAGCAGTATAAAGTAATATTACCCTGAGAGCTGCTTTTTCCGGGTAATCTTTGGGATTTCGTGATACCTTCATAATAAAAAATACAGATGCGATCATTAGCTCTGGAGAATACCAGAAGCTGGTCGAACGTTTCTTTGGGAGAATACTAGTAATGATGTATAAATTAAGACAGTCTTTGGAGAAATCTCTACCCACAATGCAACAAGTTTGTTTTTAATAAGAAAATTCTGTGTAAAATTAAGCACTGACAAATTGCATCAGACAGTGCTTGTAAATTGGCGGTTTAGGGGTGGAAACCTTTAATTTCCACTTTTCCCATAAGAATGACCCACAAATTAACTGAGGATGTTAATCCCACAATAACTCTGATGTATCAATAATTTAGTAAGAGGAGCAGTCCATATTCTTATATGACTTCTCATTAAGCCTGTTTAGCTGACATTTATATAGATCTCCTGCTACTGCCAGTGCAAGAGAGAGGCATGAATGTCAAGAGGGCATTATTTTTGCTGCAAGCCGGAATCTCAGCTACTGGTAGGCCGTCGCAGGTGGGAGATAAAAACAGATGATATTAATGAAACAGGAAACAAATTTGGGGTTAAAATGAATTCTAACCATAATGGTTTCCTTCGCAGCAGCAGAACCAGAGCGTTTTGCTTCTGGAATATAACCTTTATCCAGGTCATATGCAGAGTGGAATTTTCTGGCTTTTTCTGCCTAGTTATAAGCAGTGCCCTGTAAAACAACGTGAAACACACTTAATTACTGGACCCCTCTGATTCCTCTGCTGGTCTTGTACACGCAAAGCCCAGTTATTGATTACGACTTGTCACCTGCCTCATTAGAGCGTGGAAGAGCCCCACGAGCTAAATGGGAGTCGCGGCAATCCATAAATATGCCGTCTCGGCGATACCTGCGATTGTGCTGGGATAAAATATCGCAGCCCCCCGCAGGCTGGCACCCGGCAGCTGCTCATGCCTCTGCGGGAAGACGCCGGAGGCAGCGAGCCTCTCCCTCTCACTGCGAGCGGCGAGATCTGTGCCGGGACTTTTGTCTGTCACCCGCTACGAAGCCCCTCAGAGACAGAGCCATCCCTGCGCAGGTGAGGAAATGAGAGCCGCTTCTCTCTCACCCTCTCCCGATTAATTGTGCAGTAGCAGGTGGTCGACGGGAGGGCGGGCCTGACAAAGACATCATTACCCTATTGTCTTTCAGCTGCTCTTTGATGACAGGTTCGTGCAAATTATTCAAGTGCCATGAATGATGTCGTCCCACCAATATAATTAATTACAATCTGTTATCTGATCCTTTCCAGGTTTATCAAAGCCAGGTTCAGTAAATGAGGGAGAATGGCTGAACTTTCAAAACAAAATCAGAATGAGTTCTCTTGTTGGATGACTATTTACCTTAATTTTATGGTCAAATTTGGCCTGTCACCATTAAGAAAGGAATGTTTTAGCTATTTTTGTTTTTAAACTTGCTTTATAACTGCGGGGAAATAAATGCAGTGTTAAGATAAATCCCACCAGTTTCAGGCTTCTACCCAACTTGCACATCACAGAGCACGACATGGAACAAAAATAATACAGACTGGATGTGTGAATTTAATAATCCAGCCACCTCAAAGGGAGCTAAATCCAGGCTCAAGCCATCCATGCCGGATCGCTGGAACCTTCCAAGTCCACACCAGTGAGTTCCAGAATCACACAGTGACTTTCACGCTAACAGGGGCCACTCAGAAGCTGTCCAGTGTTCTCCTGACAGAAGCCACAGAGGAAGAAAACCTGCTCCCAGCTTCGGCAAATCACCACCAGGCTCACCCTGGATAAGATTCCTCTGGGAAATTCTTCCCATCCCTTGAAGCTTTCCAAACCAAATGCGTCCTGAACAAAATCTTCAAGCTTAATTGTGTGGTACCTTTTGCTTCTCACCTCCCCTTCAGACTAACTCCAGCTGTCTACTGTCAAGACCCATTACAATATTATTTATCACGGAGTGATGCCGTCCTGTGAAAACATTCAGTATTTTCACTTTCCATAAACAAATGAAATTGAAACATCTAACAAGTACTAAATACAGAGCTATTTCCTAGCTGGATTGTTATATTGCAGAAGAAATGCAGGCGATAAAGGATAAAGGAGTAAGAGGATGCAAGATGGGTGTCCTATATTTGTTACTGATTTGAATTTGTTATTTATACGTGCCAACGGCCTTAATTTGGTGATACATTAAGGGAGATTGTCACTCCGCTTTAAAACAAGCCTATAAAACAACAATTCTGCTGACGCACACGGAGAGATACGAGGGGCCAGATTAATCACATAAGAGGGAAGTTGTGTAAACAGGAACATTGCTCAGCCTGTCTGAAGGAGCAACGAGAGCGAGAGAGGAAGAGAAAGGGTGACGTGGCAGGCTGATGGATGGGTGTACAGGAGACCATGAGCTCCACCCCGAACCTATCTCTCCACTCTCCTCCTCCCCCCAACCGACCAGCACAAGTCGCAGCTAGCAGTTCATGTTCGCCTTCTTGAGGCGAACTGCAGTCAAGCGCGAGGAACAAAGTCATGACCAAGGACGGGCATGAGACAGTACCATGGCAGATGAAAAATGACTGCGGGCCGGCAAGACCAGCCAGCTATTCTGGCTGCTGTTTACCGCACATGCTAAGCAAAACAGTCACTGGAGTTTGCGAGCCGCAGGCGTGAACCTTCAATTAGACCTTGCATTGAGTGTGAGCTTACCGCCCAAGCTGATACAAGTCATTTCAATTCAAACAATCAAACTTCCAGTCCTATAGAAGGCCAGTTATATATGACTGCTATTAGTGCAATGCTCTGTATTCAACCTTTATTAAAAGAATCAAGGTTATGCAAGAACTTGAAATTTTGCAATTGAAATATATACATGCACTTTAAAGTCAGTAGATAGTAGTATAGAGTTTTCACCACATCAGCCCATACTTTCCATACTGACATAGGCAGCAAGTCGGTTGCCCTACTGAATGAAGAACCGGCCCACCATCACTGTCACACCTGCAGACCAGCTGTCAAATCTTCCTCTGTGGATGCTCACCTTTTCATGGTTCCATACTCCCAGTTGTACCACCCAGAGGAAAACCATGTTCATACTGCATGCGGGTTGCATACTTTAGCTTTATGGCACTAGCTTTATAAGATTTAGTGATGAGACAAATGAGGCTTCAAAACCCATGGTGGGTGGGTGTATCCCCAACTACCAATCAATGCTGGTGACAGTTTGGATGCTCCCACCCACTATGGGTTTTGAATCCTCATTTGTCCCATCACTAGTAAAATGAATTCTTTTCTGTGGTACACATACATGCAGTCCTATTCTGCTACTTTTTCAAAGTATTCATTTATGGAAGGCATTATTTAAGCCTTTAACCCTCTACTGGATAAGCAGAATTGAAAATGGTAGGCATTATCACTTCCATCTATTTGAGACTGTCACGGAGCCAAAACTGCATGGCGGTTGAGAAAAGTCTTCTGTTGACCTTAGGTTTTGTGTAAACCTAACTCATCTAAGTAACATTTGTTGCTGGAATCTCAGTGTAGCCAAGCTCTAGCACATGGATTTCTAAAGTAAACTCAAATTGTTTTCACTCATAAACGGTGTGCAAAGATTTTGCCTATATATTCACATTTTTCCTTCATATGAATGTTTGATGTAATTTGAAATAGACTTTTTCTAACACAGAAACCCTAAATATTCAGGAACAAACAGCAGAGAGGATTTGTTGGAAATGGGCAGTTTCTTAATTAATACATTTCAAGTGCAGTTCAGCCCTACAGCAAAATAATCAGGAATATTTACCAAACAAAATTAAACTAATCTTTCAGTAATTTAAACGTAATTGGTTTTTCGCGTGATGAAAGCTTAATGCACAAATGTACCAATTCTGGAAAACAAACGGCTAGGAGTAGTTTACACGACCAGCGTTCAGCTTCATAAATATGGCCCCTTTCACGTGGAGTTCCAAGTGTCTTCATAAAACACGTTTGTAGATGAAATTCTAGCTAAGGTGCTCGCCACCAAAAGCGCAAGCCACTACCGCAACCGACCATGTGCACATGGGCTCATGGGCCAGACTAGCAGAAATTTAATCCAAGACAAAACTCGGAAAAATAATTCACTGGTGCTCCATCTCCACGTTGCTTATCGATCCTTGCTTGGCAAGTCGTCCTTAATTTATTCCATGTGACCAGCGCAAAACTGCCCGCGCGACAATGTTAGAGCAACAGCTCTGAGAGGAACCTTGTTGCGATCGATAACACAAAATAGTCACTCCACGTTTCCTGGGGGTCCGTCGATGACCTGGGGAAGGACGAAGAGGTGGGTAGCACGATGACTTATTGGCGCTGACCCTCGACACTTCCCGGATGGTAACGCGTCTGGAGTCAGAATACCACAGCATTGTAATGTGATTTAGATTGGTGCTTTATCTCTGTCGAGGTTTGTAAGGGGAGAGAATGTATTGTATGTATTGACTAATCAGCATTTCCTTATACTTGCTGTTAGACTTTTCATGCGAGTCTGTAAGGGTTAACACAGAGTTCCAGAACTAGGATGTGAGGGCCCTAGGCTAAATTGTGTTTGCTTAGCAGCGCAGAACAAATTTTCATTTAACTTATGTGGGAGACACAGAAGAGAATTAATTTTAATAATTCAAACTGAGACAACAAGATTGTTATGGCTGTGAACTCAGTGCATCCTAAAACTCTATTTGAAGACATCGGTGAGGCAGAATCGAAGCTGTTAGAAGCAAGATATACATCAAAATTATTACGAGTGCCTTATTTCTGCACCACTGCTGCCTTTAGCTGTTGGGGGAATACGTATTTGAAAGAATGAAATGCTGTGCAAAAATGCAAATGTACAGAATGTCGAGGTAATAAATACATCAATCCACAAAACTCAAAATAAACAGCCTGTCTATGATATTCACACAAGGGCTGCCTGTCAGTAGTCTTGGTACCGTGAAAAAGAGGTGAAGGGGTTACCTGCTAAGCAATACTGAAGTATCGCTGTTCTGGGTATCACTGAGAGAAGAGTCTCCCTGCCTCAGAACCAGCAGACTTGTAGTTTCCAACCCGTGTGCTTTAAGCGATTTGTGCTTGCACTCACAGATCCTTTCATGACCACAGAAAGAGCCCTTCAGCTGAGGTCTCAACCAGGCCTATCTCTCCACAGAGTGCCACACACTTTGCATGATGGTGTTAGCAGCGTCTCATGAAAAAATGATGCTCTTATCTTTAATTGCTTCGTTTTAATTATCGTCAAGGGATACGGGCAGTTGCTGCTGTATGAATGCATTAAATAAACATGTTTGCTTTTACTCTGCTCTGCCCCACCTACCCCAATTTTCTTAAAACGGCACTTTTATTTCCTTATAAAGGCTTTTACGAAGTTTATGCACATTTTGTGAAAATCAATGGCCCATTCATCAAGCACAAAAAAACATAACGTTTTACTTCAGTCTTAAACAACATCCATCTTTATGTGGTGAATCCTAAACCATAGCCAAGCTATTGACCACTTTGTTTAGTTGCTATTATCTGTTTATTTGGTCCTGCTGTGGAGATCACGACAATAGCAAAGGGAGTTAGCGAACCTTTGGAATGCTGATCCAGTGGCGACGCTCTCCACTGAAGCTAGGCTCCTGTCTTACCTGGCTAAGATCGCAAATCCTAATCCACTAATTTATAGAACGACTGGCAACGAGCCGAACCGAAGGCACTGAGAGGTTAGGAGAAAAACTGCAGCGTCACCCCGCAAGTTCATATTGAGTGTTCCTGCATCACTTCACTGTATTTATGTGCTGATGCGGCCCAGGGAAACAGATGTCCTTGAGTGCTTGATTGTAATTATTAATGGGATTTTTTTTTTTTTTTTTTTACCCATGGCATATTCCAGCAAAAGCCTGCTATGCAGCTTGTGCCGAGTCCTTATTTCTCTTCCACCTATGACTCAGTTTGGCCTGTTGGCGACGCAGTACCCTGCTCCGGATGAATGCGTAGCTCAATACTATTTCCCTCACTCGTCAAGCCTTAATTAAGCAGTCGGTCCAAATGATTACTTTCAGGGTGATTATTCTCTTGCTGACATTAAAGATAATGAATCACTACGCACGGTCTTGGATGTAACAACACTATTAACAGCCCGATCAAGTTCTGTTGCTGTTTCCGGTCCATTTCCAAACAGGCTTATGATACAGTATGTTCACAATATTGTTTTTTTTTTTTGTGATAATTATTTTTGCCTTTCACACAATAGCTCCCAATTAAAACAGATTCTTTTTATAGCATCAAAATATTATACATTTGTATAATGCAGTGTAAACTATTAGCATGCAAATAATGCAACGCAGTCTATTAGAAAAGTAATATTGAAACTAACGATGCTTATATTTCATACCATGCTGAGCAATCCCCAAGAATAAATTACAATAACCCTTCAAAAACTATCAGCTTTTAAAAGTATTAATTTCTACTCCAGATAATTGGATAGGACACCTGTGTGGCCGAGCAATATTTTTTACGGTATTGCCTTGTCAGGAGTGTAGATTGTCTTTCGAGCCAGAGTGATCGTTTAGTTCAAAATGACAGTGAATCTTGGAAATGGGTCTCCACAGAACATTATTTGCCATAAATTACTGAACGGAATTCTGTCCAAGGTCAGCCATAAAGCTGACAGCTCTCCAGCAGGTTGGGGTGAGGAGCGAGATTGGGCACAGTGTCCAGCTCAGTGGGTACAATTCGTTAGCGGTTGCTTGCGTGAGGCTCCCGAGCTGAAGAGAAGCTCGGGCAATGGGGGTCTTGCCTCAGCCCCCCTTTTAATAGCAAATGGCGGACCCCCACCGAGGTCAGCCTTGCAAGCAAGCGGTCGCACTGCGGGGATCTATAGGAGAAGCAATTATCTATTGCCCGCCGAAAGACTTAATAGCTGGCATTTGATCACAGATTTCAACATCTCGGAGTACTTGAAGATGTCTTAGAGTGCAATGAGCCTGCCGATACATGGGTCGAAAAGTAGAGAAAAAGGATGGTATTAACCTGGTGGACTTCAAACCCATTTTCTGCAAATGTGTGCCACCTTGGCTCTAGACAAAAAGATCATTTAACAGCCCGTTATTTTAAGCACTTGAAGGTAGACATAAAATGAATGTGGGTGTACAAGAATTTATCTCAGCTAAATATCTGAATTCAGGCTTAAAGACAAGACCAGTAACAGGAACATTGTATCGCGGTCAGGCTGCTCTTGGGCGCTTTCGACACGTATCTCGGCCGAGCGAAAGCAGCCGCAGTCGATAGGGCAGCTACTTTAATATCTCCAGACTCCCTGTCTGTCATGTGCAGTGTCACAACGGGAGAAGTCGGTCGGTGACATTTGTCACATAGCCTACTTCCGACAGTGTGACTTCTTTCACCGAGTCAGCTAGTGACGAGTATAAACACGGCACTCCATTCAGCATCTGACTGGCGAAGCTTGTGGTGCTTTTTGGTGCCACACTCTGCGAAGCTGGGATCTGTCTCAGGGAGACACCCCGTCGCTGGAAATCCACAGTCGTTCCGTTTTCAGGCTCCGATGGGTCTTTTATTTTGGCCCTGAAGGCTTTGTGTCTGCTCTTCCGCGATTTGGGCTAATGGCATTCTTCTGGAAAAAATTGGCAAATCAAACTCCTGTTGGACTAGGAGCATGCATTGGTTAAAATTTTGACAGTAATAGTATCTTTGTGTACTAAACGTATCCATTTATTTCTGAAACTGAAAATCTGACCAGTTGGCGAAAGTCTCTTTGTCTCATCTTTGTTTTTTGTTTTTTTTTTGTTTATCTCAGAATAAATCTTTATACCACATTCAAAAAGATGATCAAGCCGAATGACTTATTGTAGTTTCCAGCTGTGCATTGCTGAATCCTACATATCAAACCCATTCATCTCATGTCGACACAGTTGGTCTACTGTTTCCCGCTAAAATCGACACAAGGACTGCAATATGCATCTCGTTGTGCAGCTTTCTTTAAAAACGATCAAATGTGACGTCGCCAAAATGATCCATCAGGAAGCACAAGTGCTCATGGAGCCCTGACATTCACAAGCCACAGGGGGTGTGGAAACGAACACGCAGCATGAAATAGCAAAGCTCTACGATCGATATCTCTTCGAAAGGCACTGAAAGCGGCTTCCCCAGCAACCATCGAAGCCGTGGCATTAATGACTTGTAAACAGAGCTGATCCCTTATAATCATGCTGGCTGTCTTCATCCACCCTAAGTCTCCTTTCTGGCAAAGAGAGCACTAGAGTGACAGAAGCCAGATGAGACGTCTGAGGCACATGTCAAAGATTCTGCATCAACAAGTCATTATCAAAGCTCAGGAGACACCTGCATTTGGTGTAATCCACCGTGCAGAGACACCCCGGGTTGTAAAGTTTACAAGCTGCCAGCTTTAATGTTAAAAAAAATAAAAAAAATGGCTATTACTTTCCTTTCTTATGCCACCTTAAGATAAGACAGCCATCTCCCCTTCTATTTCGGGAAGCAGCGTTATGTTCGAGTCACAATCGATTACTAACTCACCATGACAAATAAGTTCCACAGATAATGTGGAGGCACCTGAACAGTACTGTACAGCGGAAGTGTATATCCGGACCAGCCAAGACGGCTCGACCGTGATGGCTTTTAACGTGCTGGTGAGCGTTCATTACAGGTATGGGTTTTTTTTTTTGCCACAGTAATTAGTAAAGGCCTGGTACAGGATGAACGTGTGTTAACGGACCACTCCCTAAAAATAAAAATGTAATATTTCCTCTTGTTCTCTGACTCATTATGGCTCAGTGTCTTGTCCCGTAGTTCGACGAGTAACACAATAAAGAAGATGCATATTTCATGATCGCTGCATAAACAGTGACACTGTAAGATACCTAAAAGCTTTTTTCACGAGTCCACTGTGTGCTTCAAAGCTGTGATTCTTCACCTTCACCTAGACGTACTGCTAAAATGACACTGGAAGAATTGTTTTTAATTCTTTTTTATGCAATTCCAGTTAAAAACAGTAGTGTATCTTTATAAGCAGCATTGTTAGATAGATAGATAGATAGATAGATAGATAGATAGATAGATAGATAGATAGATACTTTAAGTATCCCCTCTATAACTATACTAAGATATGAGTTTAATTTTCCATGTACTTTTCTGCAATATTTAGTTTTCTATCAGAATCTTTCTACACGGAGTATGTTGGGTTAATGAAAAACTCACTATCTGATTTCATTATTTCAGCCAGAGATCGATGCTCTGTGTATACGCCTTTTTCGTTCTTCTTTTTTTCCTCGTAAAGATGAACCATTTTAAAATTATTTTAATGAAAATGTTTCGATTACCTAGGGTTATCCAATTAGCTAATTTCATCCAATATAACAAGACCAGCTACAATATAACAACATATGGCAACCGATTTTCCCACTTATCGAACTTACTGTACTGTATACACCCCACCAATAAGTGAGATTTGTATAGATATTTCAAGCAAGATAATTGGATTTATACTTGTATCGAAAAGAAACAATGAAAAGAAACAAACATATAGGCCTAATACTGCATCATTATTGTGACACAGTCTTGTGATCCAGAAGGTTCTTTAATGTTCCTGTTGACGGTGAATCTGGGAACAGGAGCACTTGGAAATGTGAGACAGGTTGAGTACAGCCAGGGGCAAAATAACTGACGCAAGACCACGTTTGATTATGAACAGAGAGAGAAGCAGAACACATTCATTTTCAACACGGCATGGGCATGGGTATGCTCCTCTGGCTTTGCTGTAAGGCACAAGGAATCACGCCATTTATTAGGCTCGTGGAAGCCCCTGAGAAGATGCTAAAAGGAATATAAAAGCACAACTATGGAAGAGAGAGATGACAGCGGACCCTGACTGAATACCTTTTTTTCTGGGTTTACATTTGAGTGCAGCAGTTTTCGGACAGTTCGCATTGCAGGCCTGCAACCTCAGTGACACCGACGTTGTCACCGGTGGGACGAAGATAAGCGGAGATGGCAGACTCAGCAGGGACAGAGGCCCACTAAGTGGTCACAAGGCTGCCAAATGAGCAGTGATGGATCAGTAGCCTCAGCCTGTGTGACACAGCAAACGGAGTCCCGGGGAGAGTTGGCCAATCTGGTGCAGAGCGCCCAAGGCACACAGATTCACTGGGGACATCACCCGTGGCCATGGTTACTGCTCTCTCTCAGGCCCCATTCCAAGAGTTCGCTGCCTCGGTGCGCAAAGCTCAACCCATCGGTTATGCGCTGCAAATGAGGACGGTGAGGTCTTCCTCCTGGAGGGAGCCCATCGCGAGACGGTTGCCATCTCTTAGGCTGCTGGCTATATTGCCAGGGTTCCCGTAAATGGGGGAAGAAGAGAACTCTCTCCATGTTCCCGGCAGAGTGCCTTGCCAGAAGGCTCAATAAACCATGAAGAGGGCATTAATGAGTAATGCAGTGCTGTGTTGACAAATAATGAAGAGTTTGTCAGTTATGGTTGGGAGCAAATCAAATCAAATCACATGGTCAGCCAACTGTCACATTTGAAACCCGTGCCAGGGATTCCCCTATAAAGCCAATTTTTTTTTTTTGCGTGGTGCACTGTAAGGGCTCACTAACAGCAATAAAGTACAACGCCTGACAAATCATAAAAAGCCAGTCAGGAAAACTGCTCAGAGATGGAGCTCCATTTCAGCTGTTAGAGTGATGCTCGGGAAGTGTGCAGACTCCTGGGGCCATTGTAAATACACTGTTGTCCAAAGCTAAGGAGTGTAGTGATGTTCTCTCCATAACACATCCAAAGTATGGACAGGACAATTGATCTTCACTTGAGAAGGTATCTGAGAAAACGATGATCGATTTGAAACTGATGTTTATGTTTAGCTCTTTTTCTTTATCCAGGGCCTATAATTGTTTTCTGTGCCATGCAATGAGCCTTGGTAAATCAGCAGAATCGGCACAATAAAACTAATACCTTTTACAAAATATGAATAGGGTTACGGTTTTATGAAGACACTAAATATGGCATTTCTTGTGATAAGTGTTTTTACAACTCAGCACTGAAACAGATTTCAGTCATCACAACTCTTGTATAAAGATCTGTCCCATAAAATTACCCATGATGCCCCACATTCACATTTGACTTTTTGGCCCCTGCAACAGCTTGGCATTTGCCTGATATTGATGCTTGATAACCTCTGGGCAAAGCAGCATTTCCTATACTAAATACAGATTCTGAAAGAGCTTTGCAAAGTGTAGGACATGCAAGCCTGAAACATTTCTGCAGGCACTGCTCCATCAACATAGCCGTGAAAAAGCATTTAAGCCTCCAAGCAAAGACCCCATCAATCATCAAGAATGTGTGACATTCACCTCCTCGACAAGGCGAGCACTGGCTCTTCGTCACCACCCCCGTTATCAATAATAATTCGATTATGTGATTGTGTTAAGAGGCTGTTACCGATCACACAAATCACGGTGCGGATCCATCCATATGGACATACCGGCAATTTGCGGCCGAATTTAATTTGGCCGAGCAAATTGTACCGCACTGCGTTCCCCCCATCTCGAAAACAACCAAGTTCCTTCAGCCGGTGGCACAGTCCTGCTAACGAGGTACTTTGCAGCTGTTCGCGGACACATTTGTTCTAAATAAAAACACGTATATTGGGCAATCAGAATGACTGAAAATAAGCCAACATTAAACTCAGACTTGCCAGTCTGCATAAGCAAGTAACCTGATTATGTAATTGGATTAAAACAAAGAGACAATACATCACAAACCTCCATAATCCCAATGAGATCCCTTTCAGAATAGTCTTGCCCGTCTTTTGTCTTGTAGCCCACGCCGTAATGGGTAGTCCGTAGTAGTGGTACAGTACCACGGACAGCTCCACCGCCTCGCTGACACAAGCCAGACAGCCTCTGCTTCTCCTTGGCCATGGTTGTCCAGCTGCGTCATGATCTAACCTGTCCCGCAGCCCACTCTCACACAGCCTGCATCTGCTGACCTCAAAACAGCAATATTTACTGATATGATAGAAAGTTTTCATATGAAACCAAATTGATTTTTCTGGTAAAAATGTATATGCAATATATGTTTGGTTGTGTATATGTACATTATACCCCTCCCTAGTTCTCTATGCTGCCTAGGATGGACTTTAGGCCCCCATTCAGGATATGTGGATACTAATCAAGGTAAATAAAGACTTGTGCTTAACAGTTCTTTTGTACAGTAGCATACTGTACATACAATGTGAGGAAAAACAGAAAAAAAATCATTAAATTTCTCTGCATTTCAGGTTAAGAGTGTACTATGTATTTATTCATATGGTGTGTGTATCTAGACATAGGGATGTGTGAAGCACAGTCCTTGCACTAATGATGTCACAGGTGGGTTCATTATGCAGAGTGTGAAGATGGTGGTTCCATTAACCATGAGTCCAATTGGTTGAATGGAAAATGACTAGACCTTAGGGACGGTGTGTTTGCACATGGGGGTCTAAGACATTGAGATTCAGAGAAAAGAGGCAAGAACAAGACAGACATCTCCATTCCTGTAAGGTAAAGACAAGAACCTATAAGGCTACAAAATTACGATGAGTGTGATGGACGTGGTGGTCGGATCGCTAATTTGTACAAAACTTTGATTACTTAACGATTCACATGTTCCTCATATTTCATTAACATTAGACTTTATAGGTGTCCATTTCACAGACCCTGGGAAAGCAAAGCTGTATTAATGTATTTAATCACCATAGTTTCACACTGTAGTTTTCTCCGGACACATTTTATAGCAATAACACACGTCTGGAAATGTGGAAGATTACTGCCAGAGATTACATCCACATTCGTGCAGTATTTCAGCCTGGTGAGCACAATGGAAGCACAGCAAATTAAATCCCTGCTATAATGGCTACCGGCTCCTGACCAAAGGATTATGGGAAACGAACTGCATAGCTGCAACTATGGATAGCTTCTACAGGGGCAGGACAGGAGCACTGATTTCCCAGGCGTCACAATAGGCTACATGGGACATACCAGGACTACGCCGATCTGCACAGCAGCTAGTAGGTGAAATGAAACCTGTAAGCATTAAAGGAACATACAAATCCAGAGGAGAAGCTTCAGGTATATGGTACCTCTGAGCAGGTAAAGAATTCTGCAATTGTCCCTCTGAATGCAAGAGCTGTATAAATGGACTGTAACCTATAGAAGTTGGTGCGAATTGAAGTGGTTTCTTATCTCAAATTAAATCTTAAAGTATCTTTGCAACTCTGTGAACACAATTTGTATCCATTGTCACAGGTCAAGCACATCACCGAAGAGTGCACAGAGTACAGCTATCTTGGGACTAGAATCTACAACCTACTCAATACTACTTTATATCCTTTCATACCAGGCTGCTAGCTGGTTCTGTTTATTTAGATGACGCAGCCTTTTGATAACCACTTATATGAAGGGTTCCAAAGATTATGTATGTTCTCTAGTTATATTAGAACAGAAAACATACAACGAGCTATCCAGTTATCGCTATCAAATTAGAACTGGGCATAAATGTTCATATTCACCTGCATTAAAGCTACATAAAAGCTAATGTGTTCTACTGTATCCTGTTTATGTTAAACATTATTCAATACATCTGTTATCATTCCAGTCAATCCTGTTAAGACTTGGGATTTTATGTGAACACTGGGACGAAGCTAACAGGAAATGACGGACAAAAAGCTGCATGTCCCGGAAAGCAGAATTGGAGCTCAGCAGATCAACGTGACGGGCTGAAAATACTCCGTTCTGCATCGGTAATCATGGCTTGAGAGATTCTATAGATGATCTTAGTGAAATCTGAGGCTATGACCTGCTACAGACCACCCCAGAGTAGTGGCAGGAGCAGCGTCTCGCTGACCTGCTGGTCTATACCTCGAGATAGGCCAGCGTTGCAGTAGAAAACGTAAAACCCTGAAATGTAAATGACTGAAGGCATTATATGACTAGGGCTATCAGGAGCCAAAGAGCGACCCTTTTAGCTCTTTCCAAACCATTCCAGTGAGGCTTTTCTAGGCAATCTGAAGTTCACAGTTTAGATGATCCTTCATGATATGCAGTCCTTTTAGACACCGATGGCCTAGATGTCAAATGGATGTCCGAGCGTGTCCATGAGTAAATGTCTTTGCCTCATTTTAAGAAGCTATGTATTGCGCATAGTAAGAAAACAAAATTTACTGCAAAACTGTTGTGTGCTGGGCCCATGTGAACAAGACAGAAGAAAGTTGTCCCAAGATCTGAACATTTTTGGAAAAATGAAGGGTGTCACTCTTCTGGTTTTCCACATGAGTATGCCTAAATGAACTTGGCCTCAGAATGCCTCCATACAAGAAACTCAAAGATAGAACTTTCTAGAACTTAAAACGCCAAGTGCTGGACATGCTGGTCATGTGACAAGCTGATTTTCCAAGCCAAAGTGACAGTTCTAGCTTTCAGGATAATTTTAATATTTAAAAAACCTGGTATTGTGTCAGAACATTTTTACCCTAAGACAATTTAAACTTTTAGGTTCAGGGTCATCATTTGCTGCTCATAATCTATATGATTGCATTTACTTTACTGGATTCCTAGTAAAATGTATAGGTTGCATGAACGGGAATTATAAATGGTCTGTTTTTTTTTTTTTGTCACACCTCTTTAGTATCTATAGGGAATATGCAGGGGAGAAGCTTATAACTTAGGAGGAAGCTAATGTTGCATCCAGTTAGTACTTCAGGGCTTGTTTAGATATTTTTAAAAATCGATGTAACTTGTGACTTGTAAAAGTTATTAAAAAAAGAATTACACATAAAGCTTGAGAGCTTGCCACACATCTCCATTTTAAGACATCACCACTGGCAAATGCTCCTCCAAACTGAGAGACTATACTTGGAAGGTCTGGCAACGATGTGACATCTTTAAATGTCCAGAGCAAACCATGCACCCACCTTTCAAACCACCTACACAGTCACTGCTGCACAGTGTTGAGGCAAAACAGCAGAACATTCCCTTTGGCTATTGGAACATTCAAGGTGGAAGGCGGAGTAAAAACCGAGCTGAAGAAGCCTGGAGCCAATTAGCTGTTACCCCACCCCACCCCAGATTGATTAACATCCCGAGCTAAGTTAATGTTGTCAAATCAACAAATTCCATCATTAGCATCATCTGTTTAGGAGTAGGCTCTAGGGAACCAGGGTGTCAAGCCATTTGGCAATCCCACACAGGCCTTTTAATTTTTGTAGCTCTTGGCTACCTGTTCCACCTTGTGTTATAATTGACGAGAGAAGCCAAGTCGTTGAATATTGGGTCGACAGTGGGAGGGAAAATTAAACATTAATGGGATTTTCTTATTTTGACTGCAAAAGCTTTCCGGTTTTTCACCCTTTACGGCCTCTGACACGTCCCTTATTACATCTCTTCAAGCTATTAAAAGGCGACCTGAATACTGAATCAGTGCAGGCTCTGTCCTGTGAAAGTAATAAATTTAGGAGGATAAAAGTCCTGGAGAATGTGCTGTGAAAGGAATCGGTTCAGGACGGGACCAAAAGAAAACGCTCAGTTCATAAATATGTATAGGCTTCAACAGACTGTATGCAGAATGCAAATGTTATCATATGTTTGTCCAACATTTTCATGTAAAATTTCTGCCAGCTCTGGCATAATTTGGTAATCAGACTTAACACAACCTAATCATATATATACAGTTAATGGAAAATATATGCTAGCTAATAACAACTGATGTACAAAAATTAATTTTAATTTTCTTTCAGAATCCGAAGTTATATCCATGAATTATAGATTGGGACCTCATGTATCAGAGTCTCAGTTTAACCTTGCCGTGAAAATTGTTCAGTTGCTGCATCAGCCATTCAGCTCAGGTGTCTGTTTAGGTGTGGAGGACAGTGGCAGTTCTGACAGTCCCCCTCTCAGAAGCGTCCTGGCTGCCTCGAGTGTCCGAAGGCCGGCTCAGGACGACATAAACATATCCCGAATTGAGAAAACACTCTTACAGAACATTTGCTGCAATCCCTCCCCATGCTCTTTTGGTTCACTTTACATTTTCTCCTCTGATTACTCAAATGAAAGTTTCTCTTGTACCTAGAAAGGTGTGTACTGAACCTGCAAAGTCCCGCCATAAATGAATGGATCATTCTTTTTCTGGCTTAAAGAATCACGTGACAAATAAACTAGCCTTGTCATGAACTAAATTAGCCTTGAAAATAGCATGCAGTGCATTAAATGTTTATCAAACCCAAAGTCAATAAGGAAACATCTAACTAATTGAATGAAATGGATATGCACCTCATTCATTAAAGTGAATGATTACTCTGACAGTTTCACACCAGAATTTCATTTCAAACTATTAAACTCTTTTAGTGTTAGGGCCTGATATTAGGTGAGAACTATCAAATGATTTGCTTTTCAGAGTCCACTGCATTTTTCCCTCCACTTGGATCGGAGTGCAGGCCATCTCCATGATTACCCTGTGCTTCTTGTACTTCCTATTTAAGTGCTTCTGCTCAGACCCTAATTATGAGGGCCGTCTACACCGAAACGAGAGGTAATTCAATATGGAGCAGGTCATCACGTTTAATGGTGTGACTCATCATTAGCACGTCGCTAACAGAGATCGATATGGTAAAAGTGAAAAAGACTCCCGCTGAGGCTGACAACGACCTCAAAGCTGCGGCAGACAGGCGTTACAAACCGCCCGCTTTTACACAAAGCTCTAGAAGCCCATTCCCAGGGTTGACAACTTTCTGTGTGGCTCCAGAAGACGCCAAGACAGACGTGTTCACAGGAGCCCCCTGAATCATCTTACATGTGCATGAGGAGGCTAACTATGGATTGACCAGGGGCAGGGTTAGAGGACAACATCCAGCGAGTGTCATCAACAAAAACAATTCTCACAGCGAGGATTCTTACAGACCCAGAGTCCCGAGGTAGGAGCAGACCCAGAGTCATGTGGGATATGCAGTATCTCTCCGAATTATTGAGGCCAACACAAAATGAATTAGAATCAGAAAAAACATCATTATTAAATTCAATAACGAGTACAGCAATCTTACTATATAAACATACATGCAACTTAATTTTATGCAAACAGAGTAATCTGGTATTTGCAGATATTAAAATGCAAAAGTGTTTGCATCCATTTGAAATCCACAGTAATCGTGCGAATGCGCGTGTCTCTAATATTAAGTGTCGCAGGCCTGTTTGGAGAATGGAAGACAGAAAAAAGAATTCTCGAGGGGGAAAAGGACATTTTCTCCCACTGCTTAAAGAAATATTTTCATCAGGGAGGAGAATAAATTCATAGGATTCACAAATAGTGGCTATTTAAAGCACAGTTATTCAAAGAAAAATATAGGTGAAAGTCTAACCCAAACCTCATGGCAAACCTGGAACGTATCCCAGGAAACACAGGAGCCATTCCGTCACAGATAAAACAGGAGTGTTGGTTTTAAAGCATTTCACTTGAAGTTTTAATTTATTCCTTTCGTATTTAGATTCAGAGGTCACATCATTCTCTCAGTTCTACTCACAACAAGGTCAGTTACACAATACAATCCATCCATCCATCCATCTTCCAATTGCTTATCTCGGCCAGGGTCACAGGGCAATGCAATACAATGTACAACAGGAAAACAAAATACAATAAGTTCCTACTACAGTACCAATAAAGTCATTATTTTGATTGTCAACAATATGAATGAGTTATTTAAAGGTTATTGTAATTTATTGCATGACCTATCCTTATTATGTGTCAGGCCAATAACTTCCATAAAACAAATAGTTTTAGGTAACAGAAAGCATGCGTCTTAGAAATTGGACTTAAAATGAACCATTTGTATCTCCCCATTGTTGGACCTCTGGGTCATACATTTCATCAGGATTTCTTCAGTGAATTTTTCCTGCCATTTAAAGAAGAAAAGCCCCAGTGAAAGCTGCTTTCAATAAAAGCGTGTGTGAACGAGCTAGATAGCGATTCCTTTTCATCAACCCTCGGCTGGGATTAATGGCGAAGTGTCCCATTCCTGGAACATCGTCTCACAGACTGCACTTTACAGACGGACCACCTAATTAACTGTGTGAAGGTGTAAACGTACCTAAATGACTTGGGGTACCATGACTTGCTGGGGCAGCTCTCATTCTTTCCAAGTTCTTAGGTCACAAACTTCAAGTGTGTGGAGTTGGGGTGGCGGGGGCAGGGGGGGCGGGAAGGTGTTGTATTTCCGTTAATACGTTTTAATTCTGTGGAATAACACACATAAAATAGGCCTACTTCAGTGACTTAAATGTGTGTTTTAGTCTGGGGTTAAACCACTTAATCATCACTCATTTAAGAACTAAGTGTACTCTGTGTTATAAAGAGACACGTAAGGTTCACAAATTTCACAAAATATTTTCAAATTTGGCGTAACTATATCTCTCCTTATATCTGATATCCTGCCAGTGGTCACATGCCCATTGTTTTTGGATTTGCCCATAAAAGTGCAGATTTTTACATAATTAGCTCTCAGGGATCGCCAACATCCACGAGTCTATGCCATCAGAGTTGATGCTGGCCTAGCCGTTACGCCTCAGAGTTACTGGACAGAAACACGAATTAGATAAGAGAAAAACTGATTGATCCCAGGAAGATATTCTTGGATGAATTACAGTGAAGCATCTCACACCAGTGCATGCCTTCACCCTGCCTTGTCTCAAAAGTTCTTACTCTGCACAGGGATACACTGTTTCTTGCCATGAGTCCAGAAAGCGGCACCAAGTGGAAATAAGTACCTACTTTCAGTGTTCTCTGAGCCAACCTATTTGTTTTACATCCTGTCCTCTCACCCCAGAAAACTCAGAATTTTGAATCACGACACAGACTTGCAGCATTTTATTCAATGCCCTCAGGAAATATCTAGCACCGCCAATAACACCCATTGCCATGGCAACACTTGGAGCACCTCCTATGGACCATTAATTGATAGCAGCAGACAGTGCCGAGAAATTAAACTCATATTTGTCTAATATTGTGTCAGACCAGCTTCACGTGTCTCTGTGTAAAGCTAGCATACAGAAGCCCCATGATATTCTCAGAGCCCCCATGATATCCCCAGAAGCCCCCGTGATATCCCCAGA
>JAACJT020000033.1:2464875-2477482 GCA_009936485.2 Gymnarchus niloticus | reverse complement strand
TGATATCCCCAGAGGCCCCATGATATTCTCAGAGGCCCCCATGATATCCAAAGCCACATTGTACAGTTTCTCCCATTCTTTTGGAGTCTTCATTGACACAGAACTCTCTCCTACATGTCTTCCGAATAAATATCCTTTAAAGAAGGAAAACAACAATGAAAGCTGTTTATAAGTGCCTGATCATTTCTGAGCGTAAAAATCAAAAAAGTAAGCTGGAACATCAATTCTCTACATATTTATAAATACCCCAATTTCAATTTTCTCAAAAGCATAATCTCTTGAAATGACCTACTGTATATCATAAATAATAAACCGTGGGGTGTATTCACTTATTAACTTGCACAAGCAATCAAAAGAAATCAAATTTAAATGGGAAAAAAGGTTTTTTTCCTTAGTCGTTGGTCTCTCAATCCCCATGGTCACAGGGGAGGGTGTTGTGCAATTGATGAGCCCAGCTCTCATTTAGTTATGTCTGCCATTAGTCTTCCAGAGTAAGAGAACCTGACTGAGTGAAATCAGCTTACTGTTGAAAATATAATTAGAAATGATTTTTCCTATTTAATACAATGGCATTATGTTCAAGCACCTCAATAACCCCCTAACAGTTCATCTTTTTTTAAATAGTTTTGGTGTCTATGTGCAAACACTAAGTGCTCTAAAACTCGACACACCTCGATGCTAAAAAAAAAAAAAAAAAAACATAGCTTCCTAGTGTATACAATACTGGTCTTGTCTGCAAACGCAGAGAAGTGGATTTCTATGTATTGATTTGCAATTTCTTGGAATAAAGAAGAACACAATAGACCCAGATATTTCCAAACAAACACTAGAATGACAAGATTCTATTTGCCCTATCACAGAAATTCAACGACAAACTGCAGGATACTTGAAGTATTGTTAAGATAACCTGCAACAGCCATGGGAAGTGTTTCCAGTCCACGCTGCAGCCATTACAAATTCATATCTAATATTGATCTTTTCTGCCAACATTGTAACTTACAAGTGTTTGAGCATGACAATCTGCTAGTCTAGGCATTAAGGTTATTTATTCAATCTAAAGGCAGTAAACATCTAGTGTCAGACAATGCCAGACTTTTTGATTTAAACTGAAAAAGACTGAAATTTCTATAAGCTTAAGATAAAATATAAATATAATTCAGATATAAACTATAAGCTACTACACAAATGTATAAATGGTATCAGAATCAGCTGGAGATGGATATCGATCGTTCTATTAACAAATTATATCATTCTTATTCTACAAACTGCCTCTCACATTCAAAATGTTTATGGTTGAAACCTAATAAAAAGGCTTGTAGCCTGAACAATTTTGCCCAGTTTATAAGTAAGATATTTTACACAGATAGTCAGTTAGATGAGTAGATAGCTCGCATTTTCTTTACTGAGAAAACAGCTTGTGATAAATTTTCCATTTCCCATTACTGTTAGCCTCATGGTGTTTCTTGCATTGCTGCCTCTATATGAGACCCATTTGGCCACTGAGCTTCCCCGCAAAGTGCCTTTTCTGCATTTCAGCAAAACCGTACTATTCTTCCACTTAGATATCTCCTGTGGGTTTCACGCTCATTTCTGGTGCGTCAAAATGTTTTGAAAGTCATATGCGTGGCTGCCATTTTCAGTTGATATAGCATTTATGCCTGATAGTTGTATCAGCCAGGGGTGACTGGTGCTGTTTACAAGAAGGGGTGCCTTTATACCTCACCCAACAATCCTCCCAGCTCCTCCTTTTTGTGAGTGTAGATTTTCCAGAGTGTGCCTGGCATGCTCCCATCACACAAAAATGGACAGGGAGTGCTGTTCTGATAAAGAGTGTCGACAGAGGCATTGTAAGTTTTCACCAAGAAGCAGTACTCCAGATTTAGCGATTGACCAGTGACATATCCTCGAGACTAAGCCTGTAAAGAATGCTGACCTTTCTCCCCGTGGCATGCTGAGGGCCGTTTCATGGGTCTACATGCTCCGTTGGCACATTCTGTTACAGAGCGCGCAAAAGAATTCCTCCAGGAAGCTGCGGCTCACTCTTTATCAGTAATGCAGATAGAGCAGTGGAGAGAAGCTTGAGATCCTGCTGGCACAGGGGAAAGCAATAGCCTGTATCTGGGAGGAGTAACCAGGGAGGAACCCTGAGAGAATCCATCAAGTGTGTAGGGGAGCTAAACTCATTATTAATGCATCCTGACGTTGAGTACTCGCGAAGTCAAGCAGCGCACTGACAGTGGCCCATGCCAGAGCAATCTGGGTCTTTTTACCTCTCAGAAAGTCTCTGAGCAGCAAACTGTACGCTTGAACCTACAAGGGACATTGACTGCACTTTTAAAATGCAGATGTGACACGCTTCTCCCCGAGAGCAGACAGCACGTAAAGCTGGGCGTCTTTTTCCTGCTTTCGGTGTGTTTCACGCTCTAATTAGCTGAGGAGGACTATGGTGCTGCTGGGTCATATCGTGCCTAAAAAAGGCTCGGTAACTATCCATGCGTCCTCTTATAGGAAATCAACCAGAGTAGGTTGGTTGTCCCTGTGATCCAGCCACGTCATAAAATGGTAGGGAAAGAGCTGCAGCATTCTTAAAAATTTCTGAGAAAACTGAGGCAATAAGACAGGATTTACTATTACACTTAAGAAAAAACATCAGTAGAAAAAATTATAAATAATGAACGTCATGCCCAATGTCATTTACTCTTTCGTAGCACTATAAGAATTGTCTTTTCACATAGTGTGCTTATAGCAGTTAATGAAAAAAGACAAAAGCATTTTAAAAACAGTTGTAAGATTTGAAAAGGTAAGTAGTGAATGGAAGCTCTTATACACAATGTAGAAAATGTATAGAAACACATACCCATCAAATGACTGTTGAACTATCCTGAATTGACATCATTCACCATCTAGGCCTACATCATTATCAGTTTTTCAACTGCTTAACTATTTTTTACTCAGGAAAACACAAACAGCTATTCAAGGAATCACTAATAAATCATAGTTTCTTTATTAAATTACAGAAGACAGTCCTTAGCAAAAATGTTCAAGATGAACCCAGATTTCAGGATTTTACCTTGTACACATTAACACAGGCACCATGTCTCTCTCTCACAGACCTGCCAGTTGCGTGTAAAATACACGGCAGTGACGTGTCTGTGCTCAGGAGCCGATTCATGAAAGCTAGGTTCGGTTGGCACAGGTTTGTTCACTGGTTAGTGACTGATAGAACGGGAACCTTTAATTACTTCAAATAAAGACACAGACTGTTGTCTTAAACATATAACAAAGTGCTTTTATGAAGGTTTTCTTAAAAATACCAAGCATGATGATGTTTAACGCCACCAGTGAGAATTCGAGAAGTGTATCACATGACAGTAAGCCCCATGTATAAACTGCATATCCCAGACTGGTATTGAATCCATAAGTCAATGAAGTTCAAAAGATAGACATGCCAGTATTACAGCAACATACTGGAGTCCATGTTGGCTACAACTGTTTTCATGGCAGAGGTCACTGGTGTTTAACCATAACTGGAAAGGTACACATCCAGTTTTTGTAATTTCTTTTGGCATCCGTCAAGGCGCAAGTGTGGAACATAAAATTCAATTACAGACTTCAACAAAACTGTAAACAAGAAATACGAATGTAAATAGGCTACACCTTACTCATGGTCGATACAAATGGTGAGTTTAAGGAAAGCCAAGCCTAAAGTGAAACACTCTTCTTTGGAATGGGCACAATAACGGACACCAATTTTCAGCCATTTCCAAGATTGGTTTGTTTTGTCAACGATTTTATGAAAATTCCCAAAGTTGTTTCCAGAAAGATAAACATCTATTTCAATCCGCGAAGTCTCTGAAGCAAAAGTAATAAGCTTGTCAGTCTGGAAAGAACAGACACGTTCACCTTTTCAATATATCACAAGCGACATTAATGTAAGTTGTGGGAAATGATGCATTTCTGAGCCCGTCTTCGCATCTGCACTGAACCACTGATTCTCCCATATGTGTAATAGGTTAGCAATTAGCTGGCGCTATTCATTTCTGTCGGTTAGACATTTCCTCTGTTGTCAAAAGGCAGCCAACTTCAATGCTGCCGGAAGATCAACATCATTTAAGACTGAGACTCCTCTCGTCCAGCATGTTAACGGACACGTTAACGGAATGACACCCTTCTCAGAACAGGATAGAACGATGGCGATAAACCAGGACGTGGATGAAATACGTAAAGAAAAATACTATTTTACATACTATGTGGACTTATAAAACAGTAACATTTTTAGTCCTCCTACTCTTTCGACTATTTAAGAGATTCAACCGCCAGCAAGATCCTGTATCGACACAAGAGTACTGTAGAAATGAACTACTTCAAAATTGTGTCCAGATTTAAAAAAATATATATCTACACTAATAGCCAACAATCTGAATACTTCCTGAAAGATGTGACTAGATAACATAAGCAGAGGAGGGAGATTCACATCAGAAGTTTTGATTCATTTACCATGTGGCGTAGAAACGATGGAGTGGCAGGTGTCTCTCTTTTGTTCTCCACAGACAGTTTCACCGAACCTGGCAGCTCATCAAAGACCTAGTGGCTCTGCCAAGCCAGTCAGGGTAGTCTGCTCTCACCTCCTCCCTGAAGGTCAACATTATGCCATGTTGTTTTCAAAAGAGCTCCTTTAAGGGGCAGCTCCTTCGCTATGTTAGCATTAAGAATAATACGACACTATAGCTCGAACCCTTGCTTTGTCACCATTTCATTTACCGAACTCTGTACAGAGATCAGCAACACAACAATTGCTGTTTGGGTTTCGGTGGGATTTTATGTGTCTATTTGTGTCAGGGGTGAGGAAGGAATTCATCTCCAACGGGGTTTATTCTGAGCTCTGCTGGAAGTCAGGTTCTTCAGCACAATCCAGGAGCTCATGCAAAGTATAGTACAGGCACATCTGGACTGCACCGAGACAACATGCTGAGGGACAACTCAATGAAAGCCGGGCAAGAAACAGAAAGTCTTTGATCTATGTATTCCTCAGTGTAGGGCCTTCCTCACAGCCTGCTGAAACTCAAGGATGTCAGGATGTCTAGAAAACACCCCTCAGTCCTCCAACTTTGCTCTCTATATTATGTCTTCAATTTGTCTTTTTTGGTGTTTCAAAATGTTTTTAAAGGCATGAATTTGTTTAATTGTTTATTTAAATTCAGCTGTTCGTTTTTAACCCTGGGTTCATACTATGTTTTTGTCAGCACTAAACAAAATACATTTTTTCCCTAAGCAAAATGTACTGCGGAGTTTGCTGTTCGAGAGATGCTCATAAAAAATGCACTCCACACTTTCAAACTATTCAGAGAAACCTCAGGGGGTGCCCTGAAGATTTTGATTCAGGCTTTATAAGAAGCTGAGTGATCAAGCTTGAAACACCTCTTCATGTTCTCTTTATCAAGGATCTTATGCTAAAGCAGATGCTTTAAAAGCAGCGGCCCGTGTGAAAGATCTGCTTTTAATGCCAAACTGACTCAAACAGAATGCCAAATGGTGCAACGCACATCTTGAAGCATCAAGGATGCCTCCACTAGGCATCTGCCCGAGTCAACTTACAGATAGTAAAAAATAAAGCACCTGAACTACTATAGTTTTGCTTTCTAGAAAAAGGTCAATGGAACCTGAGTAACATGTCAACTGCGCTGAAAATTAATTGGCAGCGAAATGTGTAATTTTTCCTTTACACAATATTTCGCCACGTTCACCCGTATTTAAAACCCTTGTTAGCCCACTCAGTTTTGCACGTAAGAAAAGTAATGAACGTCATTACGTTTAAAATGTATACACTAACGTAAAATCACATTAATGCATAAACCACGGAGGTCAGTTATGTCGTGATGTCTCATGAAATCCAGCGAGCAGACTTGGTTTTGGCGGGTGCAAAAGAAGGTCGTCGCTATAATGAGATCTTAACATGCTTGATATTCGATTTTAAATTCGTTAAGCAGCAACTTGCAGCACGTTTCACGTCGCATCCAAAATGTGACATTCGTCACGCTGATAGATACGGAGCAAATCCAGATTAGCTTCTCTTTATGAGTGCAACACACTATATTATTACGATAATTCTATTTAAGAATTACTACTCCCTGAATGTGCGATGCTCGATTTTCGGTGTGCTCTTAATCTCTTCTGGAATAAATCAAAGGTGACCTCAGCCTGCTGACCTGTAGTGTCTGCACTAAGTTGTCCTACCACGTCAACTTCATCATGAATTCGAACCGTAACCGCAAAACGAATAAGAGTCCACAGATATACCCGTCTGACACCGGCAAACGTCTGGATATTTCTTCAACTTCAGTAAATGGACGCAAATGCGTGGCGTGTAAATTTGAGCTGCTGACTACAGTTATGCCACTTAATTATCACAAAGTATATGAAACGCCAGGGTTTCCATGCGTCAGCTATACTTAACGCCCAATCTCACCAACCCCACATTAAGAGAAAGAGTATAATTTAAACAATCATATTGGCATAACCCGTTTACGAAGTGTCGGTCAAATAATATCTTGTGAATATTTCCTTCAGCATTACTTTCAGCTGGGAAAAAAAAATGAGTTGACTCCTCCTTGTATTGTGATCCGATGCAACAGTGAAATGGTCCTTAAAAAACCGGAGGGTTCACCTACCTGTTCGGCATCCTTCGCGGGACACGGCTATCCTCTCACTGTTTAAACGCATGAAAACATAGGCGACGCAGCCCAGGTCATAACACTGCTCCCCATTTCATAGCACAAGCTCTCGCCAGGTGCTTTCCTTGCTTTTCTTTCTCTCTCTCCCTCTCTCTCTCTCTCTCCCCCTCTCTTTCTCTCTTCTATATATCTGTACCGCCCTTCGCGCTCCCTCACACACACTCACACACTCGGACGGATGCTGTCGTTCGTCTTCCACTCACACCAACTTTACGTGTGTTTGTGACACGTCGCCGGAATATCACTAAAATCATTCTGTTCTAGTTAGGCGATCGTGTCAACTTGTCCGTATCTTGATGGAGACAGGTGAGGGAGAATTCAGAATATGATGTTTGTACAAGTGATGAATACACACCGCTCCACCTTCCAAATTGCTTTCACGTTCTTGATGCATCAGCAGCAGTACGGCTTGATGGTAACTGGTTTCTGTTCGCTGCTCGGATGTGTTGCCTGCAGGACAGTAACAATAATCACCAGAAAATAATTTACATATCTAAATCACTTTAGCCTTACATTAAAAGGTCCATAGAAATGAATGGAAGGTCCCCACAAGGTTAGAAATGCCAACGTGTGTGTGTGCGCATTACTCTGTATGGGTGTAATGGGTAAATTACACCCATACAGAGTAATGGGTAAATTAACAGATTAATGACTGAAAATAATTAGTTTCCTGTCATAAAATGCTAGATACTCCACAATGTTTCAAAGTTGAAGGGACATATTCTCATGGGGAAAACAACTTGCATTACACACTGTCTCAAATGTGTCTCCTTAATTGTCTCTGTTAAAAACTGTGGTATGATGCCACATTCGAATTAAAACCCATCCATCAGGTATTCAGTGTAGAGTTATGGTGATCCCAGAATGCACGGGGCATGAGCTAGGAAACACGACAGTCATCCGTCATGAGGTAGACACGCATGCACACAATTACATCCTAGAGGTAATTTAGAGATACTGAGTGCCCTAAGAAAGCCAATCACAGGTTAAAGATGTCAAAATATAGAAAGTCAGTGCATCTCTGTGTAATGTTAACCTGTTGTGTTACTTTGTGTGTATGTGTATGCATACGTATTGTGGGTAAATTTTGCAAATGTTTCTAGAACTGTGTAACCTTACTAAATGAACAGCACTGGCACTTTATTTATCAGAAAATTATGAGATAATCCATTAGAGGAGTTTGCAGCTGGAAGTCCTGCACAAGGCAGGCTGAAGCTCAAGATAAACTGTGACATGTTGAGCTTACATTTCACCAAAATGCTGTAAAAAAGTATAAGTGGACAATCATAATACTCGTAAAATGTATTAAACTATAAATCTCATAACTGAATAGTGTAAAGCACTTTCATAAACAAGATTCATAAAGAACTCATATGCTTAATTTATCTGTAAAGTATGTAACTACAACTGCATAACATTCCATTAGAGGAGGTTGCAACAGGAATGCCTGTCCATTGTGAGTACATTAAATGTTAACATAAATCTACCTTGACATGCAGAGGATAAATAACGTCAACAGCAGTCAAATACCAAGAGCTCCTTGGCAGACCAAATAAAAATGGTGTAGAACCCACAATGCCATTGCCATCACTATCAGTAATCTTGTTGGGAGACAATAATGGATTTCTTGTTCAGTGTAAATACTGATAGTTTGGTTTTACAGCAGGTCACCAAAAGCATTAGACGATCTTGGGATCTTTCAGTACCCTATGTAGCAGCCAGATGGTCTTGACTTAGAACCTTCAATTATTCAGTCATTCTGAGAACAGATTGAATCTGCCAAGCGTGAGAAGACTTGGCTGGGTTCTTCAGAGGCTTCATAGTGTCATGTGTTTTTATATATGTGTGTGCATCTCTATGTTTGTGTGTATGCTTGTCATGCTATAAAAATTCTCATTTGCTCAGGTCATGGGTAAGATATATACAAAACACACAATTCATTGAATGTGCAGTGTTTCGATGGAGAATAATGCGAGGTGCTCAAAGGTACATCCACCCATTCAGTTTCGCATTGCTTACCCAGTACAAAGTCACAGTGAGTGTTCAGTTCATCTCAGCAGCATAGGGCACACAAGGGGAACACTCTTGGTGACATTCCAGTGCATTGCCGGGCACACAGTCATACACTATGGCCAATTTTGAGATGCCAGTTCACCATAGTTTTTTTTTTGTTTGTTTGTTTGTTTCCACAACATTGGTAATGCTGTTAGGTTCATGTGTCTGTCATAAAGTGGTGCCCTTGTTATCACTTAAAACACCCACATGCTGTGCTTCTTTCATCCTGTAATGCATTCTCCCATGTCAGGGCATGTCCACTGTAAATACGGAAAGTACTGAAATGTAGTAAATAAGAAGAAGCGGCATGCAAACATGATTTCTCTTACGTTAATCATGCTTAAGTCAATAATTGAACAAACTATCATTCTGGCTGTTAATATGAGATGGAAACATCAATTAGTAGCCCGATAAGAAGATCATAGACTGTATCTGTAAATATGCTATATCAAAATAACGGTGTTTTCCATGCACACCAGCAATATAATGAAGTGTTTTAGAGAGATTTTTTTTTTTTTTCCTATGATAAAGTGTAAAAGTTTAAATACATCTCTTGATTTCATTTTTGGAAAAGAAGACTTTAGACAAACATGATGCTTTGGAATAGGACAAAAAACAGGGTCTTATCCAGTGTAACTTAGCTTAATGTTTTACACAAATTATTTCCATGGCTGGAAATTTCATGCAAATTAGATATATTGCTAAAGGACACACCATCCATGCTACTCTTGGGATTTCAATCCCAGTTATAAATATTACCTTTCATCTGCATAATTATCTGCTATTTTTACATTAGCAGGAGCAAAACAAATTCACATTTGTTCAAAACAGAATGCTTTAAAATGAAGAAATAATGTGTGCACTTCATTTTGGTGCATATTAAACAAAAACGGTTAATATCCATGTGCTTCGTTGTCCAAGACCACCTGAAAGGGAGCTGTTTTTATGTTGGCCCCATTATCTTCTCGTTCGCAGGCCTTATTCAATCTGTCAGTCAGCACTGCACTGTTGCAGTTTGCAGGTTTAACCCGGAAGGATGAGTTTGGCTCTTGTATTCATATAGCACTGATGCTCAGGGCTGGCTAAGCTTTGTAAGTCACTCTCAGGGAGGTTGTTTGAGGGGATAATGTAAAGAATGTAATCCATTTTGATAAAAGGTACACAATCCACTATGGATCTGGCTTTTACACCTGTGTCCACATTGTAATCATTCTGAGAGCATTCCAGTAATCCAATTGATGTTGCCTACATGAAATGGTAGTGCTCTACCTGTGTCATTTAAGTACACAGCGCACTCAGGACTGAAATTAAAATGGCCAGTTCTCCACCTAGTGCCGAAATCACAAGATAAGGTACCCAACGCAGTATTCAAATCAGTGGGTGAAAAGCTGTGCGGAATTTGAAGGTGACCATCACCTGAAACCAATCTAACAAAGTTCTTATCTTAATGTTATTAGAATATTGTCTTAAGGCTAGAGTAAATAACATTTTAGAGTTCACTTTTTAGCTGGGTTTTTTAATTTGCAAGAAAGAACTTATTAATCAGTATTAGCTAGAAGTTCACATAAGATCTGAGACAAATGTATTACTGATGGTGCTTGTATGGCATTTATCTTGTCTGTGGAGTCTGTTAAATTTGGAAGTGAGGACCAGGGACTGGTAAGCAATAGGCAAGATGGACAAGATGGACTACAGGAGGTGGTCGTACTCCTGAGTGGGCTATTTGTATTGAATCAATTCAGTAAATAGTGTAAAAATGTACTATATTTATTGTAAGTGACTTGCAAAATAGTATTTCTGCACACTATTGTCAGCTGAGGTGTTAACTTCTCCCATACTTGCACTGCCTATGGAAATTACAAGGACAGGGTCCAAAGCACTTAACAAATTGTCCTGTTCTCAGTATATGGGCGTATGTCAAACCCATTTGTATACAAGCCCTGAAATGCTAACCAACAGGGCAATGACGAAAATCTGTGTGTTGTTGAGTTGCCTAGAGAACGTGAATGAGAAGAATGTCAATATGAATGAATATGATCCTCTTCTGACCGTGACAGCGCAGTGATTTTTCACATTGGCCGCCTGGGATAACCACAGTGAAGGTGTACCCTACCCTGCTGCCAAACAATACCAGGTAGTTATGGGACAAATAAGGCTTCAATACCTGTGGTGGGTGGGAGTATCCCCAACTAGGAGTTCAGGATAGTCCCGCCCACCACAGGTTTTGAAGCCTCATTGAGTTCCAGCATTGATTGGTTAGTTTGGGATACTCCCATCCACCATGGGTTTCAAAGCCTCATTTGTCCCATCACTGATCCCAGGAACGGACAACGGGACGTGGTATGAGTCATTTCGAACATGTATGCCAATCAGACACTTATATATGGAAGCTGATTATCATGCATGCCTTCTGCTTCCACCTTGCAGAAGAAATACAGTCAGACACGATTCCGAAAAGCAGGGAAAGCAGAATCTGTTTGCTTCTGCAAAACAAGAAATCTGTAAACCGGATGAAGACAAATAGGGAAGAAGCACGACGACAACGAGGAAATGAGCACATCATTCAATGTGTGGACTAATAAATGAAACATTGTCACATGGCTTAATTCTTTTTTATTTAATAATTGAATGATTCAGATATAGACAAATGCCGAAAAATGACAACAGCATGCTGAACATACATGCAGTCCAACTGTAAAGGTATTCCTCTGTTCAATGTGAAGTGGTCTAAAAAAGGAATCATATCAGATTTTTTACATTTTTAATCTTTTTAATGTACGTGCATCTTGCCTTTCAAATTTGTTTCCAGACTGTGGCAGTTCTAGGCCAGGCTGGGTCCAGTTTTCCCAGTTGTTCCGTTGAAGGGGCACATTGTCATGATTTCCAGTAGAACTGGAAACTCAGGTACGATTAGATAATGACCGAAAGAAAAAAGACTTCATTTTCCTTCCCCCAGTTAAGACAACAAGATGAGAATTATGCCAAACTTCAATAACAAGTCATTTTTAAGTCATTTTAGCGTTTATGTGCTTGCCTGCGTACAACAAGTTACTATGTAAACACATACTGCATGTTGTAGAAAAGAGCAAAAATCACTGTAATGAAAATTTTGCAGCACATTTTGAGTCATATATCATTTTTATTATAGTTGAATGTTTTATTATAATTAAATTAGTATATAAGGATTGCCAAAATAAAAGTATACCTCTAAGCAAAAACAACAAAGGACACTTCAAACCATATAACATAGTTAAATAACAGTAATTTTGGTTGATCATCACATTTCTCCTCATTCTGTTCCAAAACAGTTTAGCTTCTGGAAACATGATTCATCGTACAGGACATGACCCAGCCCTCCTTGGCATTTCCAGCAGCTTCATTTTCTTGGCAAAGATCACTATTTTATTGCACATAACCCCCATCATTTTGTTGGGCGTTCATTATGCCATTATTGATTTGTGGCTTTCATTTTATCTATGATAATTGAAGGCAAGGCCATTCTTCCTGTAATGTATATTTCAATGAGAGGTGTGTGCTAAGTTGACAGAATTTTGGTGCATCACAGAATTAAATTACATACCTTAAAAGGCAGAATGTTGAAAGGTGCTGTATGGCTGGTTCACCAATGAATTCACTGTTTCTGAGGCAGATCCATGTTATTATTTTGACCATGTATGTGCAAAGGGCATCGATGGCACCCTGGAAAGAACGACAGCTCATTCTGAGACACACTCACTCACACTTCAAGGAAATAGGAGGGAACCTATACACAGTCAGAGATTGAAAATGAAAACCATACACACACACACACACACACACAC
>JAACJT020000033.1:2440458-2450648 GCA_009936485.2 Gymnarchus niloticus | reverse complement strand
GTGTGTGTGTGTGTGTGTGTGTGTGTGTGTGTGTGTGTGTGTGTGTGTGTGTGTGTGTGTGTGTGTGTACATGTAATCATCACATTGTGGGGACACAATGTCTCCTGGAGGAATAAAAACCTGTTAATTTTTACCACATGGGAACATTTGTCATGTCCCCACATGGGGATCTCTATTTAATAAAAATCTGTGAATGCAATCAGAAAACCAAAAGGGCCAAAAGTTTTGCATTTTATTGGATTACTTATGGTTAAGGTTAAGACTGGGTAAGGGTTAGGGTTATCATACTTAGAATTAGGGTCAGACCCATAGAAATGAACAGAAGGTCCCCACAAGGTTAGAAGTACAAACGTGTGTCTGTTTTACGAAAGAAATCTGAGTTCAAATGTCTATCAGTCATGCGCATTCAATGTGAGCAATAAAAAGTAATAACTGTTTTTCACTTGCCTTCATTCTTGAGAGGAGGAGTTTTTTCCTTCTTTAAAGGAGAATCAATGATTGCCATGAAGAAAATAAAGGCTGATTTTATGGTGTAACAAGATTTATATTTAGATATCATTTTTGGTCCAACAGTGTAAAGATGTTACTTTTAAGACTATTTAACTGACTTGTCCTAGGATCTCTATTGTTAAAATATTAACAATGAATCGGAAAGAAAATATATCTTTTTCAGCTATGAAAAAGTTACCTGTTTATGGATCTGATCTTCCCAGCAATTTATTTAATTTATTTAACAAGATAATGAGTCAAAGAAATGAGTCAGAGCAGCAGGTGACATTACAGTACCTGTATTTCTGTCACACTAAAATGGTGAAATGAAACAGTAAATTCATGGATCTTTTTTCCCTTTCCTAAGAGGTCTTATTCACTACTCCATGACATCCTATAGTAAGACCTGAATGTGTGACGTGTTACATTCTTAAAACAGAAACATAACATATATTTATCAGTCCTAAATAGATACAGGTTTTCAGGATATTTGCTACAGAGTGATAAGTTATTCAACAGACCATGTCAGCCTGGCCAACCACATCTATCCTGCAAATGTTTTTGCAATGTTTTTCAGACCACGTGACTTTGGGGGATGAGTGATTAAGGCTAAAACTCAAAAAGATGAATGCAAAAGGAGTACCCCTCGTTCCTGGAATCCTGACATAAAATTTGCCCTTCAGTGACTTAAAATGAGTTTTAGACCAGGTAGGGCATGGCAAAAATTCAGGAAGACTCACCATTTGGTCAGGGTATTGCAAAGTAGTGTAGATCCAAAGTGTAAACCATTGATCGAAAGGCATTCAGAGGAATTATAGCAATTATTCACCTTTTGAAAGCTTTGTCTCTGAGCTTTGGAATTGAGTGCATTGCATATCTCGAAGTTCATAACGATTTAATAAATTTGAAGTGTTTGTTATTATACTGCTTATCTCCTTTCCCAATGTTTTTAAATTCATATTGCTTATTAACATGTTTTGTTTAACCAAAGAATGATCGTAAAGCTACACCGCAATGTGTCAATTCTGAAAAATGGAACTGAAAATATAATCATCATTTGTTAGCTCATTTCAACTAGACCGCAACCTATAAATAAGTCCTTTATCAAGGTATTGAGTTTACTGTATTCGTATTGGTAAACAAAGAAATCAATTTTCAATAAGCCAGTATCCCTATTGATCAATGTTGAACATATAGCCATTATTTCCTATGCCTTAAAATAGCTTTATAACCATATGACCATCATGAAAACATGATTCTTTAGTATGGTTCAGAAGCCATGTGAGTTAAGCTGATTGTTTGCTTTAATCTGAAAAAAGTCTCTGGTATATTTGTTACACACAATCACTTCTGGAGATTTATTTTTACTACTTAATCATCTTTGGTTGTACAACCACGACCAAAAGTAATGCGTGGGAGACTAATTTATTTTCCGGAGCAAATCAAATAGAATCATTTTCATGGTAACGCTGAAGAAAACCAGCCAGAAGCTTCAGCCATAAAGTATGCTTCCTCCCCTGGCACGCGTACTGAATGGTTTTGCTAAATGCAATGAACTCTGTGAAGAGTCGTAAAAAAATCACCCTCGTTTCCCCAGCTGTAGAAATATGGAGCTTGACGAAGAAGCGATGGCTCTCATCTTAAAAGTGGCCCTGCCTTTAAAAATGTATCACCATAAACAACCCCTCCCCCCTTTAAGCAAACCCATTGACACATGCTGAAGATTTATTACATGGTAATAAAATGAAGAGGAAAATAGGACCATTTGTATATCGTGCCATCTATGTTCCAGTGCACAGGACAAATTAAACAGGCTCTGGTTTGATTTATGCACAGCTTGGTCCTGTTTTTGCTATACCCTGGATTAAATAAAAAGATCTGGGAAATAGGAAAAATTGTGTGTATATATCTGTTATTCTAGAATATGCACTGAGTGACAGATTGCTTCCATTACAATAAAAGATAGCATACATTAACATTTATCTTGTTTTTAAAAACACATAGTGTTATTTCCATAAATATAATCATGCTAAAAACCACTGAGGCATATTTTTTCGGGGTGATGGAGTCAGCATCTCTCTTGCCCGCTTCTCAATTCAGAGTCTATTCAAATTTCAAACCCGGCTAGTTTCCCAAGCTGACCTTGATCGCAGTTCCATGCCCAACTGTTCTCCCATTTGCCATCTGGCAAGAACCATGAGTGAATGTACAGGCGGGAAAACAGCAATAAAATGTAATGAAATGTCATCAGTAACAAATCTATCACTCAAATGCGGCACAGAGTCCTGCGCGTACTGCCAGGAACTTGGGCTGTCGTCATTTTTGCGCACAAAGATGTTAGTGGACCTAATATATTCCCTCCTTTCTTTCCGTCAATGACGCATTGACACATTACTTCTAAATACACATTGCTATGTTAGATTTATGTTTAAAAGAGCAGTGGAATGCCCTTCCAACCACAATTTGGACTGTCTGATGTGTTCATGCTGGTGCAAAATGTATATGGCCAGTTTTGCAGGAGATGCCCACAGTGGGAGGAACACGGCAACCTAAAAACACCGAAAATAGGAGAGAGAAACTAGGGTATGACCCTTTAATGGAAAATAAAAATATAACACAAGCAGAGAAAAGAACAATGCAAATGCAGTTGAGTCCAGTGAGCTCTCAGAAGTCACTCTTCTCTTTTGGTTGTGCTGCCCTACACATCTCTCTCATCTCTTCTTCAGTGCAGCTGACCCCTTTTCACTCTGAAATTCTAATCAGTCAATTGCAGCCAGCTGGGAACTATTTACAGTCGTTGCACAGTAGACTCTTTCCCAAGCTTCGATTTTTTAACATACCAAAAGGCAATATGTTTCAGTGTCCACACACCAAATTACTATATAAGTATGTACACCGATCAGCCACAACATTAGCACCACTCCCTACCCCATAGTGGAACAATTGGCTCTTCACCACAGACAGGTGGCGCACCGATAAAGGTACAAATGAGAAAGGCGATATAAAAGGACTGGCACAAGCTAACCAGAAGCAGGTCTATTGATCGCTCCGGATCACCTGTCCATCTTGGTAAACCAGATCCACCCCTTCATGATGACTGTCTACCCCATTGGCACAGGTTGGTTCTAGCAGGCTAAATCCCCTTGCCATGTTGTTGTCATTGATTAAGTGAGGCCTCTGAATGTTTCCACAGGGATGCTGTACCATGCTGACATCTGAGCTTCCCACAGAACATCAAGAGTCCTCAGTGGTTCCAAACACTGAATGAAGTTAATCCTACAGATGTTCACTAAGACTTACATCTGGTGAACGCAGTGGTCAGGATGGTAAGCTGATGTCACTGTCATGCTCCTCAAACCATTTAATATCTTTTATATCACCTTACTCATTTCTACCTTTATCGGTGTGTGTGGTGAAGAGCCAATTGTTCTGCTAGGGGGTAGGGAGTGGTGCTAATGTTGTGGCTGATCGGTATAGTACAATTTTGGGATGGAGCGGAGTAGCTTACGGGGGTCTTCCACAGAACTCGGACAAACATCGCCTCCAGGCTCCCATTATAACGCTGGCCTTGGTTGCAGGGGATCAAGTGGAAATTAAAGATTTAATCGAACAGTGGAATGAATGTAACGGGTGAAACATAATCTGCTCCAGGCTAAAGGTGAAACGGTTCTGAAAATGGCAAGAAAGCAGATACTGAGAACTTGACATTCTTGATTTGGACTCCGATCACCGAGGGCACCCACAGTACTGAGCTATATACTGTTTTGGCCAGGGAGATGCATAAGAGCCTCATTTATTTTCCAGTGTAAACGTAATAAAATCATTTTCATGGTAATGGCAAAGAAAACCGGGCAGAAGCTTCAGCCATAATGCCGGCCCCCTGCCCTGACATGAGTGCTGAATGATTTTTACTAAATGTAATGAACTCTGTAAAGACTGCAATAAAATCACACTTTTTTCCGAGTGAAGAAATATGGGAACTTGACAACGTAGTGGTGTCTCTCACCTGAAAAAATACCTTTTGAAAATGAAAATCCTATAAAAATGAAAAGCTAAGGTATTAAAATAATAAAGAGTGATATATCTGAAGAGGAAATATAGGGAACATTAGGGGTATTTAGAAATACGTGCAGGAGTGTAGAAACGGGGGGGACACTCCCTGCAACATTTCAGTAAACTGTTTTTTCCGCCACCTAATAAAACAGGCTTATGATATTAAAATTAATCTCCGACGTAGTTCTGTCCCTCTCCCAGTGTTGAACACTGTCCAACATCCTTGATTAAATGTAATTCTGATGAAAAGAAGTTTTCCCACTGATAAATCTTGCCGCACATTTCAAAACAGACCCATGATAACCACTCCCATTCTGGAGAAGTCCGCCGAGGTCTGGGGCTGCTCGGCCCGGGGGGGTCAGGGTGGTCCACTTCATTGCTCGGCAGCCGAGAGACGCGCCCGCAGCACCAGGTGGTTTTTGATGAGATGAGACTCACGTGCCCATGTCAATATAAATGAGATTTTCTGTAAATGGGAAGTATCTATCCCAGCGACGTGCCCCTTTACCCCCCATTCCATCTGTTAAGGTATTAGGCTGGTAATTTGCAGAATGTGTACCCCTTCAGCTTACTGAGTCATCGGCAGAAAATGGCTAGAGTCTTTCCTGCTGCTTGGTTTCCTTTCTGGTCTGTCTGAACACTCCAGCACTCGGGATTCCTGTGTATTTCTGCCTCGGAGCTCTGGTGACATTCTCCACTGAAGTGACATTTCAGATATCTGCGGTGCTCAGCAGGTCCGAAATGGCGGACCTTGGCGTCAGCATGGTTGGGGTTAGCCATGTGTTTCCATTTAATCAGGACCAGCTAAATGAGATCAAACTGTGACCGCTCTCCAAACCATTAAGACATGCAACATGGAATGGGAGCTCGAGAAACACGTCAGCCTGCACGGAATGCTTTCTTCACGCCAGCAAAGAAGCAGAAAATGTTTTGCATTAAACCAAAATAAAGGTACAGCAAGAACAGTCACAGCACAGGTTAATAATGTGTTATCATGGGTTAATAATGTGTAGGCGTGAAAAAGCCAGGTGATCAACAAGGCCAGTTCCTTTCCACTTCACAGGTGGTGCTTTTGTAACCTGTTGCAGTACCTGTATTTGATCCTTCAGGTTAAATGTAAAATTGATTTATCATGTTTTGTTCATAAGTAGTGCCTATTTGCTCCTATGTCTCCATAAAGATATGCACGTGCTTCTTGTTTGCCTCAACAAGAAGCACCGGGTCTGAGTTTACCACACAGAGAGACACCATCAGACCTTACAGGTGACAGTAGAGACCGGGAAGCTGGGGAATCACCACAGAGCCATAGCTGTTTAAAGCAAGGCCACAGAGAGGTGGTAACTGGGCTCGTTGTCTGCCTCCCGAAGCTGGTGTGAAGGAACGGTGCCGCCGAAATCAATTGAGGGAAAGCGGTGAAACGGTGTCAGCAACCTGTTACCGGTTACCTCCTTGAATGAAAACCTTAAAGGAGAAAACTGGAAAGGATATTAAAAATGTGTTCACAGGACTACAATGCATATTTAAATGTAGTAGAGTTCGGCGATGAATTGGCATCGCATCCAGGGTGAGCCTTGCTACATGTTCTCTGCTTCTTGGGCTCAATCGGCTCCTGAGTTCACTGGATCCCACACTGAAAAAGTACTTGTAGAAGATGGATGGATGGATAGACTGACATTTTGTTATGTACGTACAATACCACCAAGTAAGTGTAACATTTGCCTATAGGATCCCGACTGGTACGTGTCTTCCTATCAAAAGTGAACTACAGACACCCACAAATTACTTATTAGCTTTCGCATCCTGTAAAACTCACTTTGTCACGGTCCACACATGCCACAATAATGCTAAAAACAAACCAAAAAAAACTGCCAAAACTAGAGGAGCCACTCCTTGGGTCATCTAAAAGGTGTGCATGCAGTGAAGGTGAGCACCGTGTATTCTGAGATTAGCTCTTTGCCATCGCTATACCATGCTGTAGGCTACCTCTTGATTTAATGTGACCTGGGAGATCTACTGGACTGGACCTGGAAATGAAAGAGGGAAAAGGAGGTAAGAGAAATGCAATTGCTTTGGTCTGGGGGCGATGCTAGTCCCTCTGCATGCCATACCACCGCATCATCATGAATAAATCAGTATTCGTCCCACAAGGGAGATGAACCCATAGCCGAGGAGCAGGACAGGGAAATACATTCAAACTGTCTTTAATATCACTTCTCACCAGCGCATCAAACTTAGTATTGGCTTATATGAGCCCCAATAAAATAAATTTGCCAAAACTAGCCAGGGAAGGTCTGGGATACGCTCAGCCTCGAGGACCTCATGAAATACCTACTTACCTCACAAATGCGGTGTCGAGCACGTAAACGTTTTTATGCAGGAGAAGCTTTAACGCCGTGGTCACATAGCCTTCCGTTTCGAGGAAGCCAGCCCGCCGGAGCTGTGCCAGAAGTATGGATTTACATGGGGAAAAAAAAATTCCCATCATGTCTCTTGCCCTCAAGTAGCTCAAAATGCGGCATGCAATTACAGGCCTGCAAGGCTGCACGCTCTGCTCGGTTTGTAAGTGAAAGAAGCATGGAAGAACAGCACCTGAAAACAATTAAAAACAAAGCGCAATACTTTCACGGCTATTGTTACAAAATGACTTTGGGGGGCTCTTGCTATTATTTCATTTGTTTCCTACTGTTTTCTCATGAAACATTAAAGTATACCAGAGGAATTCTTCTGGCTAAGCAATCCACAGATGCCATTCTGTCTTTTCACATTCTGCAAATTTTGGATCATTTTTTTTTTCTCTCTTAAGGGCAGGAAATTGATCTTCTAGTGGCACTGGTGGTTTGTCATCTGCTGCTTACTGTCTGCATCCTGAGGAAGAATCTTCGCGAAGGCAGAGAGTCACTGGTGTACTCCGACACAAAACCTAGAAAATTTTATAATATCATGTACCAGCTATTTTAGTTATATCAACTTCTGATTTCTTTATTCAGCCACTGAATGTGGACAAACTGTAACGATTCACCCTATGGGACTTTGTGGAAGGCCTGTGCATTTTGGGAGATTAGACAGCACCTCTGAGGCTTTTTTTTGGGCTGTCCTTTTCTGGTGGGAGTGGGGGGGGGGTATCTTCTTGGCAGAGAAATAAAGAAATGGAAAAGTTTCTTTCTGGCATAGAATGAAACAAAACTGCACAAAATACCATTATAATTGAGAGTTTGGATTCAGCAAGGACAGAGCCTAGGATGGGGGGTGGCAACGCAGAGCAACAAACAGAAACATGGAACATCCATCCTTCTGTCCATCCAGCTTCTGCATACTCATCCAGTATAGGGTCACGGTGAAAATTAAGACCGGGTGACATGAAACACGGCGATAGGATGGTCATGTGACTTTCCCTCCCAAGATGAACAGCATACTCTACATTTTAAGTTCTGCAGTATCCCGGTCTGATTCACCACCATCACAGATACTGCTTTGGTTAGAAACACTCAAACAGTCAGATAGATTAAAGCTCTACACAAAGAGTCACTGTGACAGAACAGCATCTCATAAGTAAAGGGCTGTGCGTGACATTTCTTTCATAAAATTATAACAGTCAAAAGGAGAACCAGAACCACACTGAGCATCAGTCACCCTTATGAGCTATGAACATAACGGCATTCAGATTTCAGTGGCCCTCCTCACGTGAGCCATTCACAGACACCGGTGTTACTTTACAGTGTTACTTGAAGTGCCTGACAGGCTCTGTTGTCTGCAGCAAAATGCACACTGTGCAAATACACACTTACATATACACACTCCACATATGCAGACAGACCTATTACGCAATCGAGGTTAAGTATAGACTAAGGGTATAACTGTAGCATCCCTGCAGGGATGTGAATCTATAACTTCTATGCTGTTAGTCCAGTCATTAACCATCATGTGCTACTTACTGCTGCCATAGTAGCGTGGGACCAGATACAAGCACACTAGGATCTCAAATGATTGCCGGAGGAAACGTCAAATGCTGAGAGATTCTGGCACATCCTTCGGTTGAAACTGGCGTGGTGCCACCCAGCACGGCATAGAAAAGAATGTGGTCTGAATCTGTACCTTAGTGCTCTCCTCGCTGAGCACCTGATGCTAAATTGGCGTGTCAGAATGCTTTACGGGGAATCTGCTAATCTATTATGCATGGATTTAATTAATTCCGAGCCATTTGGGAAATGAATGGTACGATAAATGTTGATAAATAGTGACAGAAAGGAATGTGATCAATAGACTCATTTTTTTCCAAGTTGTGTCTTATTTGCAGGTCCTTTCTAGAGATACTTTCTGATTACGTTCTAGGCCCTAAGATCTTCTCCTTGATATACTACAAGCCTATAAAAAGTCATTTAGCCTGTACCTTACCACTCTCGCTTTTTTCATTGTGTTGTTGACTTTTGTAGCTACAAGTTCACAAGATTGTGCTTTTTAAGTTTATTCAACTGGAGAGGTGAAAAGCAAAATAATACAGTTAAAAGCTACACTGACACTTGTAAGCGGTAATGGATATCATTTTATTCATCCAGTAAGAAAAACTGATTCAATTAGAAAATTTCAGCAAACTGTTTTATTAATCATTCAGCATTAGTCAATTACGGTAATCATCATCATTCACTTTCGGCTGCTCCCATCAGGAGTCACCACAGCGGATCAGCCTTCTCCATCTCTCCCTGTCTTCCGCATCCCTCTCTGTCACGCCCACCAACTGCATGTCCTCTCTCACTACATCCATAAACCTCCTCTTTAGCCTTCCTCTTTTCCTCTTGCCTGGCAGTTCCATCCTCAGCATCCTTCTCCCAATATACCCAGCATCTCTCCGCTGCACGTCCAAACCAATGCAACCTCGCCTCTCGGACTTTGTCTCCAAACCGCTCAACCTGAGCTGACCCTCTAATATACTTATTCCTAATCCTATCCATCCTCGTCACACCCAATGCAAATCTTAACATCTTTAACTCTGCCACCTCCAGCTCTGTCTCCAGTCTTTTTTTTTTTTCAGTGCCACCGTCTCCAGCCCATATAACATAGCTGGCTTCACTACCATCTTATAGACCTTCCCTTTCACTCTTACTGGTACCTGTCTGTCACAAATCACTTCTGGCACTCTTCTCCACCCACTCCACCCTGCCTGCACTCTCTTCTTCACCTCTTTTCCGCACTCCCCGTTACTCTGAACTGTTAACCCCAAGTATTTAAGCTCATCCACAGAGGTGCACATAACTTTTTCAGTGAGTTACTCAGGTGAGTACCAGGAGATGGTGTTTGGTACTCACCCCATATGTAGTGAGGTCTTAGTAAGTGCAGTCTTCCTCGCTGTCCTCCTCGGTGTCTACCTCACAGTCCTCTACCTACCTTGATGATATTGGAGTAAGCATCTAGATCGCTTGTATTTATTATGTGGACGAAGTCATACACAGAGGATGCTGCCAAATGTTTTCCTGCTTGCTTTAAGCGCATCCATTCTTTCACTGTGGTGTCCCTGTCAAGTTGCAAGGTGGCATCATATTTCTGAAGAATGGTGCAAACTGTTGTGTTGCCAAAACAGTGGAGGTCTTGCTTTTCCTGAGGCCAAGTTGAAGGATCAAATACTAAGAAATGATCACATGACTTGAGGGAGTCAT
>JAACJT020000033.1:2408959-2440358 GCA_009936485.2 Gymnarchus niloticus | reverse complement strand
GATATAATCCACCTGTGTGCATCTTCCTCCACTCTTGTATGTCACCCTGTGTTCCTCCCTCTTCTTAAAATACGTGTTCGCCACAGCCATGTCCATCCTTTTCGCAAAATCCACTACCATCTGACCTTCTGCATTCCTCTCCTTGATCCCATACCTACCCATCACCTCCCCATCCCCTCTGTTCCCTTCACCAACATGTCCATTGAGATCTGCTCCAATCTGTCTCCCTTGGGTACACTATCCATTTATCTTCTAGCTGCTTATTATGGCAAGGGTCACAGCAGGAGGACTGGAACTATACAGCATAAGGCACAAGGCTGGGGTTCACTCTGGATGGGTTGCCAGTCTAGTTTAACTGACTCAAGTGAAAGGGTGATTCATGCTAACACAGACATGCACCCAATACTCATTGATGTAGTTTGTAGCATCTGTTGTTTAGCTATCTTGTTTTTGCTTTAGGCAAGAGGAGAAGAGAGCAAACAAACCAGCTCAAATAATGCAACTCTATTGCATGACAATATTTAGATGTATGCAAGTGTTCCTTTGGAAAGACAGGGTTGAATTGAACTATAACAGCTGCACATTACGGAAAGCATGCACAATAAATCATACGCATTAATTGCATCATCAGTGCTATTTGGCCATTAGAGTGCCAAGCTGGTGCTAACCGATGCTAAAAACCATGCCATCGAAGGCCTTTTGTTTTTTTATGGTGTTGTTTGCATCATCTGGGGGCTCTGGAAGAGAGAAGGTGATGGATCACAGTCTTCAGTTAATAAAATCATCGCACACAGGCATGGAATTCCTACTGATTCATCACGAGCTGGAAAAGATCTTTGCCACACACCATCAGTCTCAGCCTCGGAAAGCACCGGGCCTATTAAAGACTTTGGGGAAATCACAGAATATCTGTAATGGGACGTTGAGTCGCTGGCATTTGCAAATCCACCAGCAGCCCGCATACATGTAACATTTTTCACCACGTAATGCCTCCTGCTTAAACTCATCAAGCACTGCTGCTGGCTGCTCTGTGACAAGGGGAGGACGGAATTAACAGAGCCTGGTGGGGGACGACACCTGGCTCTCTTTCAGTGGGCCTGGTGTTGATGACCAAGACGGCTGAACAGATTGGAAGCCAGCTGCTGCTGCCTGAGGGTATGTACTCCAGGAGACATGTGCCACATCTGCAGGGGCTGGTAGACCCAATAAGAGCCTGTCCTGCTATTATTATTTATGGCAGGGGAGGGGCAGATGTCCTAGTGACATACCCATGAAACGGTCCTGCCTACCAAGCTTGAAAAACTTTTCCTGTATTCGAAAGCAAACAGACTACTCCTTGCTGTTTTCAGATTCATCCTCACTGCATCAGACTCGCCATCGGAAACATGTAGCCTTCACCAATGCCTGAAACTCAGCTGATTACCAAGATAGCAGAGCCACTGGGCAGCAAATCCAGGGGAGGCAGCATTCTGCCATTGAAGCATGCCGCTCAGCATCATACAAGGAGCCATTTTGTCGGCAGGCCTGGCAAAAAAGGCGTGCAGCATTCACACCAGCCTGTTGTCAGAAATGATCTCCAGTACTGGAGTGACTTGGTTCACCTCCAATAAAAGGCCTATTTTTTTTTTCCTGTCATAGTGCCATAAAGTTCCGACCCGTCTGCCTCCTGCGTGTGCAGCTGATCATAAGTAATAAGTTTGTTGACATGCTGGACAAACAGCGGCAAAAACGAGATCAGAAGCATGTGGCAGGCTGTGAGCATAGAAACACAGCAGCAATGGCAAGGTTGACCCTCAACAGCTTTGAGAGCCTGGATTTATTAAAACAACAGAATGTGGAAAGAGGGGAAGAGAAGCTTTGGTGCAGGTGCAAGGGAGCTCTAGGGGGGTCTGTGGATGCAGGTGGGACTGGGGTCCTTTAAGCAGGGCCAAGGGTAGTTGTGACTGTTTACTCGGGCCTCTGGTCCACTTCCAGCCCACAGTGCCTTGGCACTTGTGGGTAGGTTCCTCAACCCTATCTTGTTTGGGCGCTCACCTATTATGCCTGGTGGTCCTCTCCTGCAGGGTAGCCCCTGGTTTCGTTAGCGGTAGCCAGCCATGGGTTGCTAGGGGCGGAGCTTAAGGTGTGATATACACAACACCAGTGTTGCCTCTGGCACTGCTTTCTGAGCAAAGCCACCTGTCAGTTCTGTGAAGCCATCAAGTGGGAGCTACTGGATCACAATTGTGACACACAATAAAGACCCAAAGTCCAACCTGTAACACACGGCCATTGACCATTAGACAGATGTATTTGACACAACATATCACTGGGCCAGTACTGTTACCAGACTACATCTAAATTTAAATACTCTGAGGTTTAAATTAAGTTAAATGCGTAAAATAAATCAGGCACTGGCTACTTTATCCAAAGGTAGGACATTAATTTTATTACTAGAGGAAATTTAGAGGGGTATATCAGCCATTAACCTTGTGTCTTTTCACGTGGAGTCTGTCAGAGCTGAACACAGTACTTAATCACTCTATTGGATGGCTTTGTAACTCTTGATATGACTAATAAATGCACAGCTCAGCTTTTAGAATAAATGTCAGATTATATCGTTTATCATTTACAGGATACATTTACCTTCCTTAGAAGATGGGTGGAGTTATTTCTGAAACAGCTGGGGTTCATGCAGTAGAGAGGCTGCGTGAGAAACCTAGACCATTCTGAATTATTCTCCCCGCATGCCTGAAAGTTACACTAATGATAGGCATGACTCATTTGTACCCATTTGGGCAAAAAAATGACTCGAAACATTGGATTTGATAACACATCTGTTTAGGGAATTAACCATGGGACCAAGAATGCATACTGGAATTAGCAGAATAGATCACTTTGATGCAATAAATTATATTTATTATATCACCGCGGCTGTTGCTTTTCTGACTTTATAGGATTATCCTTTGCGGCTCTCCAGTCCTGTGTTAGAATATTATGTAATGAAATTACAAAGGAACAAGAACAGGCAAGAAAAGGAAGGACTGATTCTCTTCCACTTTGGAAATCCAGGACAATGTAAAATTTTTTGCAATAAGATAAATATTTTTGAGAGGTAAATATTATATTCTTAACTATAAATTCAACCTCACCTTTTTGGGATATATCTCACAAAGGCCCCGATCTGTAAATGTCTATTGCATGTCCATGCTGCTCCATGGACATGTCGTGCAGCATGGAAACACTGGCTGAAACTTTGTTATTTGACAATTATAATGTCAATGACTTGGAACCTTTAAAAGGTCCACCAAATTGTTATGTTTCTATGACACTGTCTGAACATACCAGAGAAAGCTTACGATGACAATGGGTGCAGCTGACAGATGCTGTAAATTCATCTCAGCTTTTTGGTCAAGACAGCTAGCGCTGAGAACTGCTCAGGCACCTTAGAACTTTAGAACACCTAAATATTGGGGTGGTGTTTACTTTGCATTGTGGTTTTGGGTGTTTTAAGCTAACTGAAGACCCAGATGATGCTCTCATTTTCGAACCTGTTTTCTGAACATATTCTCTACAGAAAGCAGCATCTGACATCTGGCACCATGCAATGTACTGCATCTGTATAATGTTTCTATACTCTTACTGGGTTTTATCTCAAACATATTTTAGAAGGACAGTACAAATTATCACGGTTCCCACTCCTGCCACTGGGGGTCTCCAAGTCTCTTGTCGTGGATCTAGAGACTGACCATTGAGTCCTTGCTCGGTCATTGTTTGCCTGTTCCCCGACTTGCTCCATCCTAGTATTAAAGTCTTGTGCTCCATCACCCTTGGATCCTCCTCGCGTGACAGAACGACAGAGCTGACATCGGATCCGGTGGAGTCTATCAATATACAGTCTTGGATCCAGCAGCAACAAGCTACCATTGAGACCTTGTCTCATACAGTCCAGACCCAGGCTCCGGAGATCCAGAACCTACGAGCTGCTCTGACCCAGAGAGAGGAAGCTGATGCATCGCTCCCAATGGCCAGTACATCTACTTTGCATCTCCCGGATCTCGAGCGGTATGATGGAGATCCCTCGAGATGCTCCAGCTTCCTTACGCAGTGCAGCCTCTGTTTTGAGACTCAGAAATGGGCCTTCTCGACTCCCAGAGCGTGCATCGCTTATATCATTTCACTGCTGTCCGGTCGGGCGCTTGCCTGGGCAAAGGCCGTATGGAACCACAGTTCAACCATCTGCACCACCCTCAAGACCTTCACACGCATGTTTCACCACCCTATCTGTGGTCGGGAGGCAGGCGCTCATCTGCTCCATTTGAGACAGGGATCACAGTCAGTCACAGAGTACTCCGTGGAGTTCTAGACCCTCTCTGCCGAGACGGCTTGGAACTGGGAAGCCTTGATAGTACATTTCCACGATGGACTGGCCGAGATGATGAAGGATGAACTGGCGTCCCGGAAGCTCAGGGACAACCTCGAGTCTCTCATTACGATGGTCATATGGGTGGATAACCAGCTCCAGGAACGCCCCTCTCGTTCCTCCACTTCCTAGCTGACCTGGGACATACCTCCTCCACCTCCTCTGAACTATTCGACACCCAACCTCACCTCCAAGGAGCCCATTTAGTTGGGATGAACCCACCTGTCTGCTGAGGAACATGATCGCCAACTCCAGGAGGGCCTCTGCCTGTACTGCAGTCATGCCGGGCACCAGCATCTGGGATGTCCTCTCCAACTGGGATATGCACTCTCACATCAGGCATCCGGGGACCCTTGATGGAAGTCATTCAGAGAAACCCCAGCTGTATGGATTCTCTCACCATTGCCGTCCGCTTGTCTTGGTAGGGGGGGAGACGTCCTTGTGGGCTTTCGTGGACTCAGGGGTGGCCGGCAGTTTTCTCAATGTGGGACTCGCTCAGTGTCTGCACATTCAACTGCAGGACCTACAGGAGTGACTGCACATCCAGACTTTAGACAGACGTCTCCTCGGTAGTGGGGAGCTCAGCCATCAAACCATTCCGCTCAAGTTTGAGGTCGGGTTGCACCACAAAAGAGTCCAGTTTTTTATTATACGGTACCCACAGATGGCCCTCGTGCTTGGTACCCTTGGCTTCGGCTCCACAACCCCCTGATATCTTAGTCTACCGGGTATATCCTCCAATGGGGTACAGATTGTTTGTGCTGCTGTTTCCTGCCGGATGGTAGCTCCGATGCTCCCCTGGAGGGTCCTGCCAGCAAGATAGATCCTTCCACCCTGCCATCGCAGTATCACAATTTACGGCAGTGTTTTAGCAAACAGAGGACTACCACACTTCCGCGTCACCAACCATACGACTGCGCTATCGACCTGATTCCTGGCATGATGCCTCTACGTGGTCGTCTCGACTTCTTCTCCCAGCCTGAGCAGGTGGCCATGGAGAACTACATTTCCCAGGCTCTCCGCAGCGGGCAGATCCCACCATCTACATCGCTGGCCAATTTCTTTTTTTGTAAAGAAGAAGGATGGGGGACTCTGGCCATGCATTGACTACTGAGGGCTCAACAGAATCATGGTAAAGAACCGCTTCCCGCTACCCCTTATGAACACAACGATTGAGTCACTGTGTTGCAGCACCATGTTTTTCAAACTCAGTCTGCATAGTGCGTATAATCTGGTGCGAACGCATGAAGGGGATGAATGGAAGACGGTTTTATCACTCTGAACGGTCTATATGAATATCTTGTGATGCCGTTCAGGCTTGCCAGCAGTCTATCCGTCTTCTAATCCCTCATGAACAATGTCCTCTGTGATTAACTTAACCAGATTGTTTTTGTTTATTTGGACAATATTCTCATTTACTCTCATTCTCTCTCCGACCACGCCATCCACGTCTGGACTGCGTTGCAGCTTCTCCTAGATAACGGTCTATATTGCAAATTAGAAATGTGCGTCTTCCATAACCCCTCTGCATCATTCTTGGGATACATTATCTCCGCCAATGGGATCTCTATGGACCCCGCCAAGATCTCTGCTGGCCCTGGCCTGGTACCCTCAAGCAGCTGCAGTGCTTTCTGGGCTTTTCCAACTTTTATAGATAGTTCATCTGTGGCTTTAGTTCTGTCATGGCTCCCCTCATGCAACTCACACGCGGACTGCACCCCTTTGCCTGGACCCAGGAGGCAGAGGGGGCCTTTAAGCAGAGGGTGCCTCAAAGCAGCCTTGATGTCAGCACCCATCCTAGCTCATCTGAATCCATCCCGTGCATTCCTGGTTGAGGTCGATTCCTCAGATGTGGGAGGTGAGGTCCTTTCACAAAGGGACAGGATGGGTGCTTCGCACCCCTGTGTGTTCTTCTCTCACAAATTCTCCCTGCCTGAACGGAATTGTGGTGGGTCAGACAGAGAATTGCTCGCCGTCTGGCAGGCCCTGGAGAAATGGTGACACTGGCTGCTGGGGGCTACGATGCCCTTCCAGGTCATCACTGACCATCAGAACCTGCATAACATCCAGCGGACCATGCAGCTCAACCCCATGTTTTTTGAGAGTTTTGGTTTCATTCTCACTTACCGTCCAGGCTCCGGGAATGCCAAGGCTGGCACCCTGTCTCGCCAATTCGAACCTGATGACCTCTGCCCCACTCTGGCTCCCATTCTCTCTGCCTCCAAGATTGTAGCTCCCTTCCGGTGGGTTGTGGAGGACCAAGTACTGAGGGCCCTGCAGTCTGAGCCAGGCCCATTGCAGGCCCCCCAAAGCAAATTTGTTCCCACCACAGTCAGGCCTGAAGTTGTCCAGTGAGGTCATGCTTCCATTCTCACCGGCCACAGTGGAATCCGTGCCACCCTCTGGTTCTTGGGGAGGAGATGTTGGTGGCCTGAAATGACCACCGATGTCCGGTCCATTGTGGTGGTCTGCACTACCTGTCCCCACAACCGCCCAGATAACATGGCTCCCACTGGGGAGCTTCGACCCCTCCCAATTCCCCATAGACCTTGGTCACACTGGGCACTGGATTTTATTCACGGACTGCCTGACTCACAGAGTCATACGATCATACTGACCGTGGTGGATCGCTTTTCCAGGTCAGCCTATTTTATTCCCCTGCCCAAGCTGCCCACGGCCACTGAGACAGCCGAACTGGTGTTACAGCACATTGTGCGACTTCATGGTTTCCCCCTAGACGTAGTTTCCGATAGGGGTCCCCAGTTCATACCCCCGTTCTGGCGGGCCTTATGCACCTTGCTCAATGCATCAGTCAGCCTGACCTCAGGGTTCCATCCTCAATCCAACGCCCAGGCAGAGAGAGCCAACCAACAGGTCCTGCAGTTCTTACGCAACTTCGTCTCTTCCAATCCACGAACCTGGAGCTGTTATCTGATTTGGCCTGACCTGGCCAACAACACTCATGAGTCGGCTGCCACAGGGATGTCACCTTTTGAATGTATGTACAGTTTCTCTCCTCCCTTTTTTCTGCAGAGGAACCCGCTCTCGACACGCCCTTAGCCCGCGTGGCTATGAGGCATTACTGGTTGGCTTGGCGCAGGGCATGCCAATCCATCCAGCCGGCTAACACTCGCTACATACACAAGCCTAACAGGTGTCATCTTCTGGCCAGGCTGTTCCACCTCAGGGACCAGGTATGGTTGTTGACCCACGATCTTCCCTCCAGGCCTGAGTCAGACAAGCTGGGGTCCTGCTACCTGGGCCCGTTCCAGACCACCTGATGCATTAACCCAGTCACCTACCAGCTGGCTCTTCCATCCACCCTGCGTGTCAACCCTACGTTCCATGTCTCCCACCTCCAACCCGTCGTGTTTGGCACCTCTGGTCCCCAGGCTTCTGTACCCTTGCTGCCGTGGATGACCGATGGCACCCCGGCCTATGTAGTTAACCGTATCGTGGACTGTCGTCGCAGGGATAGAGGCTTCCAGTATCTAGTGGACTGGGAGGGCTACAGCGTGGAGGACCGCACCTGGATCTCCCCCGGAACATTCTGGACCCTGAACTCATCCGGGACTTTCACCATAGCCATCCAGATTGTCCTCGACCGTCGCACCGCTGCCCATAAAGGGGGGATCCTGTCGTGGTTCCCACTCCTGCCACCATGGGTCCCAGAGTCTCCTGCCCCGGATCCAGAGACTATATATTGGAGGCTGTCCATTAGATCCTTGCTTGGTCATTGTTTGCCTGTTCCCCGTCTTGCTCCATCCTAGTCTTGTGCTCCGTCACCATGCCTGTTTTGAATTTCTCCACCTTTGGATCCCCCTTGCGTGACAGAAATATTTCAATTTTTTTTTTACCAGAATGGTGTGTTTATGGCCACTTTTCAGAGGCACTGTTGTAAGGCGCTTCAGTGTTCACTTTTTACTTTATTATCAACTTGTCCTTGTGCCAAGGTGGCCTTGCTAAGAGAGGAGAAGCTTAATTAATCTCTACCCCAGTACCGGGGCAATATTAAACAATGGGTTTATTTTGAGAAAGCTCACTGCTGATCCTCAGGGATACTACAGGCAAATGTACCGCTTGACATATTTCCCTCTGCACCCGTTTGACTGAGAATGTATGCAAACCTTTGAAAACAGGAGAACGTTCTATTGAAAAAACGCTCCTTGCTTTGTCCTATATATTTACGCAGGCATGCTGTTGGAAGAGATGGCAAAAAAGAAATGGGTTACGTCCACTCGGTGAACATCTCATAGTTATGGCTAATACATTTGGCACTTTGAAATTTACACACGGGACATTTCCCTGCTTCCAGTTAGAGGCCAGAGATCAGGGCGGTCTTGCGCACCAGGGCCCAGCATCGCATACCCTGTCAGTGGGAGGCGTCAAGCCGTTTGGCTGTGCGGACAGATCACTTTGAAAGGCGCATGACTAAAGCCAGCTTAAGCCCCCTAATGTGTTTATCAGTCCATGGCAGAGAGACTGCCATGCATCTGGCAGGACCCAGAGAGACTCTGCTGGTTCCAATATGAAGGGACATTAAGGGAGAGAGAAATAAATAAATAAATAAGGAAGGACATTTGCTGGGAAAAAAAACGACTCTGGTGAAGTCATACTTTGAGCTTCATTGCACAGAGTGTTACCACCTCCAATGTTCTGGGTCTCATATCAAAGCGCTGCCTGAACATCTCTTTGTAGTAAATGGAAGCTTGCTTTCCAAGGGGTTTATAGTCTTTCTAACGTTTGCTATATTTTTATTTATTTATTTTTCTATTGCATGATTGCAAATCAGTGGACACCTCCCTTAGGAGGTCTTGAACATCCTGGCCAATCTTACTTCATATGGGGTGTTTGAGTGTAAAAAAAATCACAGCGTCTGATTGTTTAAACTGTGCTAATAACATTGACCTATGGGGAGAATTCAGTCAGAATGACTGCTCCTACAAATCAACACCAAATGGACAAATGAATCGATGCTCAAGCCAAACATTCCTGTTTTAACCCCAGTAATAACCAGGCTAATGTAAATCGAGATACTGAACTTTGAAATACACCTTCACCATGTACTGTAAAAATATTTCAGCTGACTGTCTTTAATTTGCCTCATTTTTAAAATTAAATTAAAAAAATGTATTCCTATTTGGCCAAAGTAGAGTCATAGCATTCATCTTGGATATCTCCGATAAATTTGCTATTTAGCGAAACTGTAATATTGCATGTCCTCGTAATGGTAGCATTATTTTGAAATTCATTTTGATGACATTTAGATGGGGGATAGAATGAGACATCTTTGTCTGGCTCAGCATGTTCCTGAGGTTTGAACATCTGAAATACAAAATACCGGTTGAATGGTCTCACATCACCAATACAGCATTTAAACAGACATTTTCAATGTTTGGGCTAAAAGTGGGTAAAGGCAGAGAAGTAGCACCTATGGTCTCCGTGTCAGGTTTGTTGAAAATTCCTTAAAAATGAAGGCCTTCACTACATGTTAGCTACATTGATTTAGGTTGATTCTGAGGCATTTAATAACTTCTCTAATGACACAAAATTGAACGTTATAAAAAGAAACAACAATTTATCTTTAAATTTACCTAAGATTATTGTTCGATGAAGCATAAAAAAAAAAATCAGATTTTTTGAATTAGGTAAACATGGTGCAATTCTTATGTTTTGTCCTTTCAGTCAACCAAATTTGCAATTTGTAGTAAATTTTTATAGACAAGATTTCACAAAGTGCTTTTGTAATTTCTGGTACTTTTTCCAGGGGGAATTAAAAAAAAGAGACATGGGCCTAGCTAAAATGGCAGCATTGAAGTAAATTTAAACTGAAAGCTGACCTGTCGAAACTGAGAATTGTGACTGGAAAATCGTGTCAGTAAAGGTTAAAATGACAAATACGAATGCAGATGGCTTATAAGACGGGGCTGATCACGCCTGGGGATGAATGATTGTTCAGATGATCCAGCTGCTGCAGGAAGGAAACTGGATCACACCAGTGTGTGGATCCTTTCCTTACACTCAGACGCAGACAGGCTGCCATGGGAATGTTATCATATCACACAGACAGCATTCCATTAAACATAGGTAAGCTGCTTATTAGAGACAAATAATCATAATAATTCAGGGTGTAACATGACATAGGATTCCCTCCGGGCATAACCTAGGTAACCGAGATGGCCGAATTATAAGACAGCCCCATTTCTGAGTCCTGGTTTTAACGAGAAAGGGAACATGGTGTATTGATTTTTTCATTGCCAGGCCTCCTATTAGAGTCAGGCCTTAGATCCTCCAATTCTTTGTTATGAAGTAGCATGTTGAATGGGACAGGTATTGGAAAAGCATCTTACAATGAGAGCAGTTAGCATTCCACCCAAAGAGTGTGAAGCCCAAATGACTCTCATATATTGTCTGCATGTATGTGTGTGTGCGTGCTGAATGAATGCCTTTTCAAAGGAAGAAACTGCATGTAATGCATTTGAGATGTCAGCTTCATAGCCTTGACATTGATTTTGCATTTTCAATTTTCAGCAATTTTCAGTCTTCTGAGCCCAAAACAGTAGTTTCCAGTTCCGAAAAGTCAAAACCCAAAATAAGACCTTCATACTAGCTTTAGCACAGATTGTTTACCACCTCCAGTTGTTGAAGGAGTTATTTTTCATGCTAAACTCACTTTAATGCTGACTCTCACCACCTCTCAAACAGCCTGTCACACTCTATCTCACAACTCACTGTATTTATTTTTATTCGTATGGGCAGGAGGGATGTGGTGGCAATGGCAATAGGACCACAACTGGTCCTATGCACTTTGCCGTGGCTTTGGTGAAATTTTAATATCAACCAGCTTTGAAAGGAATGCTGGAGGCTATATTACCCCAGCAAAGGAAGGTTCTTTCATCCTGTGATTCACATCCCCACAGGACATTTCTCCATTTTTCTGGTGGAGAACCCAGACTCACGGACGAAAAATGACAGGTTCTGAAAGCCATGCTCTGGAGTAATGTCCTTAAGCCAAAGAGCAAACAGCCATACAAAGTGAAATAGAAAGTGTTATATAATATCTTGGGTGAAAGCTTCTGCACATCAGCAATAGTAACCTTGTACCTTTACATGTTTCCGTAACCCTAGCTGTAGCCAAATTTCACTGGCTCATCTTGGCCAGAGAACACCCTCCATCTTCTTCCCCGTAACCTTTTTGCTCCAGCACCCTCTTGACTGTTGATCCCCGCGCTAGCCCAGGCCCAGTCTTTCTCTTACCCCTACCCCCTGGCTCTTAGTGTAATTCGCAGCATGCTGAAGCTAATTATCTTCAAGTGCTCACTAGCCATGTGCCAAAGTGCCTCCAGTTCTCTTTCAGAGACAGCTACAGTAGATGGGAGGCAACAGCAAGAGCCCGGAACGCTCGTGAATTCAGTGCTTTTCTCTTGCTACCATGTTATAATTACCACTATCAGCTACCCCACTGGCAAGACCTTGAGTTGTGTAATATCTTCCACCAAAATGTACATTATTGATAATTGAATTTACATAATATGTAAAAAAAAAAAAAAATTATTAGACTGCAATGTGTCACATGTCAGACTTAAAAGGCAACGGCATGTCACTGTCTACACCAATATTGCTGATGTTCCTTTGCTAGCTAACTGTATTTGAAATAGCGCATTCACAAGTCTTTGCAAATTACTTTCCTGCAGATTAGAGGGAAGCAAATCCATACCAGATTTACTCCCGGACTAGTAATACTCTGAAATCATTACCATATACCACAAGTAGAACTGTAAAGGATGAATGTGACCCTATTCACAGCTGGTATAGACCGAAGTTTAGCGGTCATGCTTGAGTGATGTGAGTACTGGAAGTAAGGTAGTGAAGGAGAAGGCACCCGCAACTTGAAAAGTAGAGACAAGATCTGGCCAACAAGTGATCTTTTTTAGGGACAATCTACTCTTGGCGGGGGTTGGTGACCAGATAGCTAGAGGATACGGATGGGTGCATATTTTATTAATAGACAGTATGTAATTTGTAAAAGGAGAGCTGACTGAGTGCTGAACAGACAGATTCACCCTAGTGGGCTAAGCTATGGCAGTTGGGTTACTTCTTTTATTTCTACACCAAGGGACTCATGAAGGGAATGGTATTGGCTTCCAAAATGACAAAATGGAAATGACAGAAGATAAATAAACAGAAATCTTGCTGATGATCCCAGAAGAGAATAGAGAAGATGGAAAAAAACACATTTTAGAGAAAAGTACCCCAACTTTTTTACCAAAGCAATAAACAAAAATATGTGTGCATGTGTGTATAAAAAACGTTTAAAGAGAATCTTAATGACACCTGATTTACCAGAGAGACTAGAGTTATAAAAGAACTTAGGAAGAAATATTTGAGCTAAATTTTGCTTTCAGCCAAGAGAATGTAGGCAAAAGTGTACAACAGCAGGAGGAAGACTGCAAAAATCCTGGCTACAACAAATATTTAGAAATAAGATGAGCTATTGTGTTAAAATTATATAAATTAAATACTGTTAGCACGAACAATGCGGAGTGGTATCTTTATTATTCACTACCACATTTTCAATTTTTTTCTAATGTTTTGTTCCTAAACACTAATATATAATTGTACTTTTAATTACTATACATCTGTAGAATGCACACAGCTTGTACAATACATCTTATTTATACATTGGGTATCATTTTACCCAAAAAACATTTATTTGTAACTCCATTTCATGGCAACCTTATGTCCATAGACATACAGATGAACTACTAAACCATTGCCATGTATAACATTTTTGAGCAAACTGTAAAATCATTACCTCTGTTTTGTTGCTACTTTCAACAGTCGTATGCTTGTTGTCTGCTGGCCTTGCACATTGCTTTGGACAAAAGCATCTGATAAATAAAAAAATGTCAGTATCATAAATCTGAACATTTTTCAGTGTTCAAAGTATTGTATAATTTGACCCAGAGGTTAATTAAAAACAAGACTTATTTGTAGGGGAAATTTACAGTTTACGGTTTAATAGTTCATTTTATTGCGAGCCATTCATTCGAAGCAATATAAATATATAATATCGTTATTTTTCTTATTACAAGGAAGCACACAGCCATACAAACAGGAAATGAAAGGCTTGTTTTGGTTCCTGTGCACAGATTTCCGTCTTCTCTAACCCAGGCCCGGCTTTAATGCTAAGCCTCCCCTCTGTCTGACTTTTGATCGCTGGCCTAAGAGCCACTTTTTATCAACTTCTGGATGCACATTACGCCTCCAGCAGGCTGGGAAAGGGGTATCGGCAAGACCCAAATACTCACGGCTTGGACTGACAGGTCAGGGTAGGCTGTGCCACTAGTGATGTTCAAGCTAACAATGTAAGGGGATTTTTGCTGGCTCCAGCGCAGCGAAGAACCTTGAGTGTCGTGGAGCCAGGCCTCATCAGCGGCTACTCCTCGAACCTCATTGAACATAAATGTGAGTTTCCCAGAAGACACTGCGCCTTCCACAACGTTGGGATGGTGTCCAGAGGATTAATAAACCGATCATTGGTCATCAAGGGTTCAAGAAATCAGTGTTCTTCTTTGAGATATGACTCTGGTTTATAAGAACTAATAGACTGTTGTCAAATGGTAATAAACAGTCTTTTGGTGCTTAGAGGTAATAATGGTCTCTCATATTTCTCCCTTTGGGCTACAATGCAAATGCTGCAATACAGATACAGTGAAGTCCGTATTTGCTGCTCATGCTGATGTGTGCTCATTTATTTGACAAGGCCTGATTTTTATCATCATGTCATTGTTCAAACAGGTGTTAGCAAATACATTTTTTCCCCATTTACTGTGACTTGAATATCAAATATTTGTAGTTTTATTAACCGCAAAGCAGCCATGAAGACTGCACTACCAGTACTTTTGCCTTGAATAAGCACTGTGAAAAATGTTCACTTTGTCTTCTTTTTTTTTTACATTTTCTGGATGTCTCCTGGTTTCCAAAATATGTTTTCCAGGCCACCTGAGACAAGCAAGTATGTTGTTTACCAGAAGATGGGTTAAGGGAGAAGGGCTTAGAGGGGGTATGGTAGTGATTTACTTTCGGTGGGGAGACAGAGATGGCAAGAGCTGTAATTAGACGGTGGGAAAATTTATCTCCTGGTTGGCGCTGCCATCCCCAGGAGGCTCATGGGAGCAGGGGTCAGCGGAGTCTCTCTCCTGACGTCGAACGGCTACCTCAGAGGCCAACAGTGATTTACAGGCCAGGTACTTTGTCAGAAGCTACTAGGTTCACTCACTAGATTAGGTTAGGAAGCATGGCGAGGGGGGAACACCTGCGGAAATGCACCTGTTTCAAGGTGCAGCGCCCTGTCAGATAGTGCAGGGGCACTTTGTCATCTGTCAAGAGTGTTTTGCTAATGAACGAGTTCCTGAAGGAGGGAGGCTGTGAACTACTAGATGGCTGGGAAAACAGGATGGGCCAGAGAACTATTTATCATTCCCCATGTCAGTGCAGGGAGAATTGGGACACCTCCAAGAAACTTTATCAAGTCACAAACACATTATTTCTGCTTGGGTGGGAGGCAGGCACTGTATATGTAAACACTTCTCTATACATGTGGTCAGGTCAGACATGAAAATGGCATTGGTTGGGGGTTTCTGGTAAAACAAAAGCAACATTAAAGCAATACATAAATAATGAGGCAAAGAAGGTCTAATGGGAACAAATTGATACGAATACTTGTGGTCATCAGACGGCTTCCAGTAATCATTCCCCCTTGCTTTCTCAGAGAGAGAGAGAGATAGATAAGGCCATTAGGGTTCTAGTAGAGAATTCAAGCTACACTGAGTAAGGCAAGGCAAGCCTATTCATATACCACATTTCATAGAGGGGTCATTCAAAGTGCTTAACAGCACCAGTAATAGAATTCAATTCAATTTTATTTATATAGCACCTTGCATTGTCACAAAGTGCTTTACATAGTCCTGGGCCCAGGGTCCCCAGAAAGTAGGCCAAAGGCAACATTGGCGAGGAAAAACTCCCTCCGGAGAAAGAAAACCTGGGAGGAACCGGACAAAACACAAGAAAATATAAATACAAAGTTAATAACAAGAACAATTCAAACTTAGAAAGATAAGTGCATTAGAATCATTTCACCAGCAGTAAAAGAAATAAAAAAGTAAAAAACAAAAGAAAAAGTGTTAAATATTAAGGAACAATTAAAACTTAAATGCATTTAAATAAGTAAGTGAAGACAAGTTTTAAGTTTTTAGCCTGCGTTTAAAGAGTCTAAAGATGGGGGGGGCTAATCTCTTCTGGGAATTGGTTTCAGCTGTGGGTAGCATAGTAGCAAAATGCCATTTCACCTGCGTAGTTTTGATCTTAGGCACAACTAGCTGAAGGTGGCCAAAGAACATCTCATGATTATTGTTCCGTTAGATAATTGCTAATTCAAATTGATGCAGATAGCTAGGACCAGCCAGGTAGCAAAATTGTTGATACATGGTAATAATGGCAATGAAGTAGAATATTTTATTAGTTGCTTATGAGCAAAAACCAATCACTGTGGCCTCTGCTTCTCCTGTTTAATTGTTATCATTAGCTAGTCTGACTTGTCCCCAGGAGACCTCACAGCTGCATTTTTGATACCCCTTCAGATGCGCTGTGTTGCCTCGAAGCATGAGAATGACATGGTGCTGGGGGCTTGTGGCTTTGGCTACATTCCAAAGCTATATCACCTGTATAAACTGCACTGAAATGAGTACGGGATCGCCAGGAATGGAGACACCTGCAATCTCTCACCTGCAGAGTCACATATCATTCACTCTGTTAGTTTCAAAAGGCAGGTGAAGGTGATGCCTGCATGCTGCAATTTGTAAGCATCATAATGACATGCAGCTTCCGGAACATTCTTGGTCGATCAACTGCAATAGGCAAAAGTTCCTAATAATTAGCTCCAACAATGGAAACTGTCATATCCAATGTTATCAATGTACGCGGCTTGCCATTTATTTATGCGATGTTGTTTGGGAGAAAAATAAATGTGCTGGTGACAAGCAGGTTGAATGATGGTTTCATGCAATGCTTTTCTGTCTTTTTTTCTTAATTGCCATTTGCAGATGTGACCTGAACTGCTGTGAGTTTGGAAATGCACACCAGTGACCGGATGGCAGGGCAGTTTCGATCTCCTCTGAGTGTTCTGGACATGTCACCACCAATAGAGAAGAAAAATGAAAGGAAGCATTCCTTAAAATTTGCCGAAGACCTTCTGGACCACTTAGTTGTGATGGACACAGTCTGTAAAGGAACCTTGACCTTTCCCGATAACGCGCTCTAATTTTGCCTGAAAGGTAATTGAGGTGATGATGGATGCTTTGGTCTTTTATTGTGTCGAGTCATCTAATGAATTTTAAACTCAGCTTGTCAATGTATCTTTTCACAACACTCGATCATGAAATGACCCCCGTAAATGGCTATAATTGATGTTTAAAGACGGACAGAATTATAGAGTAAAAGGCTCTTGATGTTGGTTTGCTGAATGATTTGTTTTTGCCCACATGGTACTTCATTACACCAGATGCATATTTTGTTGACTGAGAAATGCACTTACTCCATTCCAGTTTGTGTTCAGCAATTATACCAGAGTTATACCAAGGAAAGGAAGATGAAAACTTTGACAATGCTGCAGTTAATGAATATGAACATACATCAATAAATATATTGTTATTTTGTCAACTTGCCTTTTGTGTTTGGCAGTTTTCTACAATTAAAATGCCCAGACTCTATACAATGTTGCTTATTGTGATTTCCTTTTTGTCTTTTTAGGCATATTTTTCTTTAGTACCACACAGGCCAAATTTCATAACCAATGAAAGTGTCATGTTTCCAGCAGTGTGGAAAATGAAAACTGCCGAAGGAAGTGAGAAAGGTACTTGATGCACCCCTGGAGCGTGCAAAATCGAAGGGCATATCACCGTTTGCTGATAACCAGGGTTCCATTAGCTTAGCTCTCAGATCTGTGGTAGGGTTGCCCCCCTGCCTACTTGTCTGTCCATAGATGAGCCTGATTTGGGGGTGGGAGGTTACGTTTTAATGCCTGAAGGAGGAAGAATGTGATCAGAAGTGACAGAGCACTTTGGGGAGAAGTCCTGGGTCCTGGACACAGTGAAACTCACAGAGAAGCCAGTGAGATCTTCCTCAGACACGACACCCCCGGGTACTTGTTACCGTGGGGAGGAGTATGCCATTTTGTGGTTGGGCTGTGCTCTCCATGAGGCCTATAGCTTAAACCAGCTCCTCAGATTTATTTTTCAAGCTGCCTAAAGATTCTCAGAGGGAAACAGTGAAGTTCGAAATCCAGCTCACAGTTGTTTCATGCTGATGCTTTTGGAGGGTGAGCAACTGTTTATTGACACACTCACATATGAGATTCGTATATAAATAACATGCTCCATGTCTGTACAGGTATTGTTCACACTGGGTTGCCTTAACAGCGTTCCATTTAACTGCATGTGAGATGTGCAAGTTTTGATTGTTAGTCCAACATTCAGATATCTTGTATCCGACACATTAAAAAAAATGGGGTTTCTGAGACAGAACTCCAAACACACAGGACCATAATCATAGTGCAAATTAGGGCCAATCTGGTATGAATTAACCATCTGCATAGAATATGAGGATATGAAAAAAGAATGAAGTTTTGAGTATGAATTACATGGTCAGGAATAAATGCATAATCTCTGGTTGTTGCATTTAATTCTAGCTAAATATCTATTATCCCCACACTTACTCATAATACAGGAACACTTTGGGTTTGAAAGTGGAACTTGTGAGGAATTATCTAATTTACTGTCTAAAGTTACATGTCATGTGATGTCATGACTCAAATTATTCATGGCGTCGTCATTTTGTTAGTCAAACAATAGGATTAATGACATGTAAGCATGAACAATACAACAGCTGTTTAAAAACGCTGTTCTAATTGTAGTTCATACCTGTGTTATTAGTGGGTGCAGAAATAGGATAGATAATGTTTCACCATACCATCTGTTCAATGCACCAAAGGTGAGAGAACAGAGCAACTCAGCAAACAACGAAGAACATTGTGGACTGCCCATACCTACAGGAAGGATTTCAATTTTCTCAAAGTATTCTGAAATTTGCTTGTTCCACATTGTAACACGTCTGTAGCTAGAGATTTGTGCGAGTGGGCCAGGGGGGCATGTTTAGATCTGCAAGGTACACCCCAAGAAACTTCCCAAAAGTCACCAAACATAGGCTACTTAACATTGAAAAGAGTTACCTTAGTTAGTTAGTCTAAATGGTCACAATCTAGCACACGTCCTAGGCTTAATCACAAAACTGTACACTTTTTCGCATACTAGAAAGGGTCAAAATGTAATCTCAGATGCATAACACCAAAGAGGAGTGTTTGTACACATAGGTAGCAATCAGTATCATGGCCAGTCGGTAACTCTGGATCAAAGTGCTGATGGGGTCCACGTGTGTTATGTTGTGTTACTTCAAATTTGTCTGCAGAAGCTTTTCTTTATCAGAGAGCCTCAGAAACCTCACAAGTCTGCTCTGTGGTGTCCCAACTGGGTCCAGCACTGGGACCAGGCATCTGTGTGTGGCTCACGTATCAGACTGGCAGGATCTTTTCAAGACACAGAACTAGTGGTATTCTGCCCTCCATTCTGTAAGGCAAGCCCCAGATTTTCTAGGCCCTAAATCTTCAACTGTAAATGATTAATCATCTTCTTCACAGCACTTAGTTGTGTGCTGTGAGGTTGGGAAAAGTCCTCAATGGCAGATATCCCCCCACCCTGGTGTGTTTAGTGACCCCTCAGAGATTGAGCAACTGGCAGCCAAACTGTGATTTTTTGAAGGACAATGAAACATTGAGATGTCCATAGAAGAAATAGACTGGCGTCCATTTTTACAGCCACCTTTTCATAAAGTATAGTGTTTATGAATGAAGTTTCCCAAGTGGATTACAGCATATGTGCATCCTCCAAAGCAAATCCCAAAAAGCAGTGTGTGTTCTGAGATATGGTGGCTCTGAGAGGTGGCATTTTTAATTAAACTTACTGGCCCACTTACCCTATTTTATGTTTTGTTTTTCTCTCTGCTAGTGGACGCACTCAGGCCCTTGATGGTTGACCAGGCCTCACTGTCAGCCTTCCGGTAAGCCGATGCCCATTTTCTGTACATTCATGTAGCCCCAGGTGCTCATGGTGAAACAGCTGTATCTTTTGTGCTCCTCTCCTTCTCTGTTCCAAATAGCACCCCTGTCCCCTCCTCCCATCCCTGTCATGTGATGTTTTGCCGATAGTCAGTCTTACATGTAGTAAAATCTAGCATCAAGGAGTGTACTATATATAAAAGAATTTAATTTATTCACACCCAGATTTCACCACAACAAAGATATATCACTGAAAGAGTCACAGGACACTGTCTTTTTATTATATGTATGAGTTCTGTTATAGCTATGTAAGCTAACATTCAAATTACCCATTAAATTATCATTCAGGATAATGCCATGCTTGTGGCAGCCTGTTGCAGTAGTTCATGAAAGAATTTCCCCTCTCTAGACCAGTAATGTGCTTATCTTGTCTAAGCTTATGCCTTAACTGATCCTATCCTATAATCTCATCTTGTCTTAATCTTATCTTGTATCCTCTCATTTAATTTCTTTTCTCTTATACTGTATATTAGCTTACATCTTATCTTGTGTCTTAACTTATCCTATAGGTGGGGGTATACTTCAAAAGAAAAAGATAAAAAGACCTTGTAACACAGGGAAACAATCTTGTTTGCCCAAGAAGACGACAAAGGGAGACGACAAAAACGACGAAAGATGAAGAAAGATGACAAAAGTTTACCCTTTTAAGCTGAAGATAGACTTACGATGGGGAGCTGCTGATTCACTCCACTTTTGTTATTAGTTGTCAAAATGTTACGATTTTGTTTTCTGGGGTTTCCCATCTGAGAGTTCTGTTATTTGTGGTTGTTTGTGTGTATCCATCCAGGTTTTTTTTTTTTAATTCTGCCAAGACATTCTGGGTGTTTCATCCAGTACTGTATTTGTGTGCAAATTCCAAGTGTACAGTTTAGGCACCACCCGTTCAATTTCAATCACTTAAAGACTTCTGTTACACAGTGTTTATGCCTTTTGTCTCGGTATTTGTCTGTAAATATTGTAGATATTTATGTCCCACCATACTATGCGCTGGAAGATACAATAAATCTTTGTACTCACTTTTTCATATACCTGTCCCTTTGCCTTTATGTTGCGGCCTGACCCTAGACCGGGTCGTAACACCCTGACATTCAGTGCATCACCGGCAAGCAAAAAAAACAAATGCAGAGTTCACGTGGTTATGACCATGTCTTGCGTATTCAGGCAATCATAACTTTGGCTCATGGGAACTGTAATGGTTGTGTACCATTTACTTTAGTATTTAATGGGTGTGCACATAAGTTGGCTGGTTCTTAAAAATTTTTCATGCATTGATCAGACTAAAACCCAGACATTTGCTAAATTGACAGAACCACAACTCAGCTATACTGTAGCCACAGAATAAGATGGTTCAGGTTTTTTATGGCGTGCAAAAAAAAATTTGATACGGGGCCTTACCTTTGGCACATTCTGCTCAGGTACCTCATATTTTTTTTTTTTTTTTTATTGATGCCTTAGTTGTCAATTTAACTTTGAAGTTTACTTTAATGAAACATCTAAAAAATTAATACTTCCCTCTATTTCTGCTGTTCTCCAGTAACATGTCAGCTCTTCACAATGCTCAGATGACTTGTGAGATTATGGGGCGGTTCTACCTGCCCAATCAGATTTTGCTGCCATAGACACCGGAAGTGATAGCAGCAAATGATGGCAAACAGAATCTATCAGAAAATCTACCAGAAAATGAAATGAGATTCCTTAAAACCAGAAATAGTGACTTAATTTCTTTGTAAAACCTGCAGTGAAAAATCCAATGAACAACACAGACACTATATTTGGTTTATGTTAACAAAATATGATACAAATACTCAAATAGTAGGGATGTGATCGAAATAAATTGTTGAAAGAAGCCATTCTCCTATTTAAAAAATACAATGATATTACTTTGTAAAAAACTGGGAGAAAGTAACTAATAAAACAGGTGATTACCTGTCCCAAACAATTTTTACCTCACTGTGTATAGTTCCATCATGTGTTTAGTTTAAGGAACTGAATCAAGCACAGAGCAATGTAAAATGCCTTTATGTATCGTTGTTTTCAGGTTTCACTTCAGTCAAAGAGGTGGCAGATTATGATATTCCTGATGTGTCAGATACAATTAAGCTTATGAAACCTTAAATATTCGAATTTGAGTAAACTAGATAAGTAAAAGTAACATCTCTACAAATAATTTATTTTGTACATTAAACCGAGTAAACTAGATGTAATAACTAAAAATACCACTATATATTCTGCGGATTTGAAGTTAAGTTTCTGACTGCGGAAATATCTACTGTTTTTGGCTGTCATTAAAGGCATTGCATCAGGTACGTATTTGGTCTCATCAGCAAAAGCAAAAACACCGGCTTAATGTGCATCCAGGGATGTCCTGTCTCGTTCAATCCTTTCTTCCTTCATTTCTGAGAGAGTGTGACTGGCCCCATTTGATTGGTGAGACCTGTGCGAGTGGGTGCATAACATGGCTTGAATTTTCTAGACAGATAAAGAACAAAAACATTTTTTTCCAAATGTAATGCAGTAGCAGCTAGTAAATAGTTGAACGTAACTCTTTAGAGATTTTCTCAAGTACAAATAAAAAGTACCCCTCCGGAAAACGACTCCAACAAGTATATTTTTGTTCAATAAGTTACTTGAGTAAATGCATCAGAGTAAATGTAGCACGTTACTACCCACTTCTGCAGGTAACAGTGTCGGGACTCACAGTGCCTGAGAATCTCCCCCACCCTCCTGATTCTCCCTGCACAGCTTTGCTGTCATCCAACCATAGACACCAAATGATGCTTCAAAAGAGGTGTTTAATTGTGCATAGAAATTTTTCATCATTACGTTCTCATAGATGATTATTTTCCAGCTCATCAGCATGGACGACAAATAGGAGAAATCCTAGAGTTGTTATAAAGGCAAAATACTCATTCACGCCTAAACCATTTCATAAGAAAATAGAGAAATAAACAGAAACTTCTTTATCAGTTTACCACTTAATGAGTGAAGTTTGAACATTTCAGTGTCAAATCTTAGAGAATCAGGAAAATCAGACTTGCTTTGAAACTGTTTACGACAAAGTATACTTGTAAAAGTGTTTAGCTTTTTGTGACCATTAACATGACCAGACTTCCAGCTCAAGTGTAGTAGTACCAGGGTACTATGTGAATGGGAGCACATTGCGGTCAATATTTTGGCTGGTTAACGCTCACTACACAGCTCTATGGTTGACAAATTCAGCAGTTTAGTAATATTTTCATAGGCTGTCCTCTGAGATAATTCACTAATTTATGCAGATACTCTGTTGATTCTGCTTTTTCATGCCAACAGGTAAAAATCCTTTGCTAGACTGCCTGAAAGAATCTGCCCAAAAACATTCATTTCCCCCTTGCACATGTCAATGGGCTTTGGGCATGGACAGAAGGTGTCCCAATCAAAACCGCACAAATGCGGAGAAAAAGGAGAAGATTCAAACTCCAGTCAGACTGGACGCTTTCTCAATGCTAGGCAGCTGCCTCCATGCACTTACACCGTAACATATTTCAAAATATGTTAACGTGTCCTGTAATCTCAGGTAATAAGATCTAGGTTATCCTTGAAAGGACTAATGAATACATGCAAACACAGATATTGGAATTTAAAAGCAAAAATTCTATTAGATCGTGGTCTAGACATAGAGTTCCATGGGAAACCCCTGCAGGGGTTGTATTTATTTATAATAATGGATCAGGAGAAGATTTAGTGTAATGATTAAGAATACGGTAGGATCCAATAGCAGAAGCACACGGTTTAATCGTAGTCAGAACAGGCAGGGTCAAAACCAGAACAGGTAGGATTTCCAATAGCCAGGGAAGCATAAAAAACGTAGTCATAGTCACAGGCAGTAGATTAATTCCAGGAAAGCAACAAACACAGCAAACAGAACCAAACAGGAAGCGGAAGGAAAAGTCAAACAATCAGGGTCATATACTGGCAAAATACAAGAGAATCAGGAACACTTACCAGGACCAGTCTCAAGAACGCAATACCTCAAGGAGGGAACTTAATTGCAGGGCTTAAGTAGAGGATTGAACAAGGCACAGCTGGAAACTACTTGATAACAATTAACAAGGCACAGCTGGTCAGTATTGTGGGGATGATGAACAGGAGTAGGTTGGGAGTGGCAGGTTAGACGTAGACTGGCTTGGTGTGGGCGTGACAGAATCCCCCCTCCACTGGTGGCTCCTGAAGCCCAAGGTGCCCAGCATGGGGGTCGATCACGTAGATGGGGTGCTGGGCAGTCCGGGTGCAAATGGTGGAATTTGTCAATCAATGACAGGTCCAGAATTTCCTGGGCAGGAACCCATGACTGTTCCTGTGGGCCGTAGCCTTCCCAGTTGACCAAGTACTGGAGACAACCTCTCCTGCACCGAGAGTCTTGAAGGGCACAAATAACATAGGCTGGTTCCCCCTCGATGTCCAGTGGAGGAGGGGGTTTGGCTGGTGCAGCAGGAGTGTTCATAGGGTTGTAATATACTGGCCTCAACAGGGACATATGGAAAGTTGGCAATATCCGGAACCAGGGGGGAAGCCGCAAACGGTATGTGGCAGGGTTTATACGGCGAATGATTTTGAAGGGTCCAATGTAACAGGGACTGAGTTTCTTGGAGGGGAGATGGAGTGTCATGTCACAGGTAGACAGCCATATCCTCTGGCCTGGATGAAATAGGGGAGTGGGTCTTTGGCGCCAATCTGCAAAGTGCTTTTGGGTCTGCACCGCCTCTTGTAGCTGGACATGGGCCTTCTCTCAAACCTGACCACTCCTCCTGAAACAGTCATCCACAGCTGGCATATCACTGGCCTCGAGCTCCCAGGAGTACAACAGGGGCTGGTAACCTAGGACACACTGAAAACGGGTAAGTTGTAAGGAGGTATGAACCAGGGAGTTCTGGGCATATTCCGCGCAAGGGAGGTAGCGGCTCCAGCCCTCCAGATGGGAGGAGCCATACTGGTGGAGGAATACGCGAATCTCCTGGTTAAGTCTCTCCATTTGTCCGTTAGTCTGAGGGTGGTACCCAGATGACATGCTTATGGACACCTTGAGATGTGAACAGAATGCGCTCCAGACCCTTGAAGCAAACTGGGATACCCGGTCTGACACAATGTCTTCTGGGATCCCAAAGATTCTGAAGATTCTCCATAGCAATAGGCAATCCAGGAAGTAGGATCAACCTACACATCTTCAAAAATCTCTCGACGGTGACCAGGATCGTGGTAAAACCTTGGGACGAGGGTAAGTTCATGATGAAATTGACAGTGATGTAGGACCAGGGTCTCTGAGGAACAGGTAACGGCTCCAAGGTACCAGCAGGTAAGGTCCGAGGGGTCTTTGACTGAACACAAACAGGACATGACAAAACAAAATCCTTGACATCGTAAGGGAGAGATGGCCACGAGAACTTATGTGACAGGAGCTCTCATGTACAGGTGATGCATGGATGGCCTGTGCTGAGGGAAGTGTGTATCCATTGTAGGAGATGGGGTCGAATTACTGCAGGAACATAGGTTTTATTAACGGGGGCATCTGAGGGTCCCGGGTCAGATTGGCGGGCTTCTTGCAGAGCATCCATGATTTTCCACCGAACAGGTGCAACAATACTAGGAGGCAATATTGTCTCCAGAGGTAGGTTCTGATGTAGTGGCTCGAATTGGCATGAAAGTGCATCAGCCTTGACATTCTTGGAACCAGGATGGTTGGTAGCTGAGAAGTGGAACTGGGTGAAGAAGAGGGCCCATCTAGCCTGTCGGGGATTCAAACGATGGGCACCTCGAATGTACCCCAGCTTGTGATAGTCTGTCAGAATCAGGAATGGATGTGTTGCTCCCTCCAACCAGTGTTGCTACTCCCCCAATGTCAGTTTTATGGCCAGCAACTGCCGGTTCCCCACATCATAGTTGCACTCTGCAGGGGACAACTTGCATGAAAAGAAGGCATAGAAAAAAAGCTTTGATGGAGAGTTATGACGCTGGAACATGATGGCCCCTACCCCCACCTCTGAAGCGTCAACCTCTACAATGAATGGAAGGGATGGGTTAGGCTGCTTGAAGATAGGGGCTGTTGTCAACAGTTGCTTGAGGTTCTGGAAAGCTAGCAGGGCATCCTTTGTCTAGATGAGCCAACGGGCCTTTCCTCTGTGTAGGGTGGTCAAGGGGGCAGCGACGGAGCTAAAGTTTCAGATGAACCTCTGATAAAAGTTGGAAAACCCAAGGAAACGTTGCAGCTCTTTCACAGTGCCAGGCTCTGGCCAGTCCATTACTGCAGTGACCTTGCTGTCCTCCATCTTGATCCCCTCAGGTCCTATTACATATCCCAGAAAGGAGATACTCTGATGGTCAAAGACGCGTTTCTCGGCCTTGACAAACAAGTTGTCTTCCCTCAATCTTTGTAATACCTGGGAGACATGTGGATGATGAGACTCTTGGTCTGGGCAGTAAATGAGGAGGTCAGCAATGTATACAATAAGGAACTTGTTAATCATGTCTCTGAAGATCTCATTCATAAATGATTGGAAAACTGACGGCGTATTAACAAGCCCTTAAGGCATCACCAGATATTCATAGTGTCCCCTAGTAGTGAGGAAGGCAGTTTTACATTCATCACCTTCTCTGATACATATGAGGTTGTAGGCACTACGAAGGTCCAATTTTGTGAAGAGAGTAGCCTCTCGCACTTGCTCCAAGGCTGAGGGTATCAGGGGAAGAGGGTATTGGAACTTGATGGTTATGTCATTCAGGGCTTGATAATCAATACATGGCTGGAGGCCTCCATCTTTCTTACCCACAAAGAACCCTGAGGTCTTTCCACAGTACAAGCACAAATGTAGGTCAATTCTCTTCTTGCACTCCTTCCAGGAGAAATGAACTCCTCTAAACAACACAGGTCTGGGCTCCAACTCAGCAGGGGAAGACATCTCAAATGTAGGTATGGAGGGTATGCTCAACTGACATTCTTCCAGAGCATGCTGACATAGTAGATTGGCTTCATGGATTTGAGTCCTGATCTTCTGAATGTCTATTCCATTCACTGAAGGAGCCAACACTGCCACTAATTCTGTTGGATCCATGACCCAGCGAGGTATTCTGTAATTATTCAGAACACAGTAGGATCCAATAGCAGAATCACACAGTTTAATCGTAGTCAGAACTGGCAGGGTCAAAACCAGAACAGGTAGGATTTCCAAAAGCCAGAGAAGCATAGAAAATGTAGTTGTGGGCACAGACAGTAGATCAATTCCAGGGAAGCAACAAACAGAACCAAACAGGAGGCAGAAGGGAAGTCAAACAATCAGGGTCATACACTGGCTGAATACAAGAGAATCAGTAATGGTCTCAGGAACACAATACTCAACTGCAGGGCTTAAGTAGGGGATTGAATGAAGCACGGCTGGAAAGTACTTGATAACAATTAACGAGGCACAGCTGGTCAGTGTTGTGGGGATGATGAACGGGAGTAGGTTGGGTGTGGCAGGTTAGATGTAGTCTGGCTTGGTGTGGGCGGGACAGTTAGAAGACTGAGGCAGCAGGTAGATAGGAGACAGTCTTAGTCAGGGGGCTGGTTTCCTTCCAGGGAGACAAGGTCTGGATCCTAGGTAGCTGACAGCACAGGTGGGAGGCTCGGCTCCACTCTGAACAGTCATCCTCTGGGTCTGCGGTAGGAGAAAATTAAGCCAAAGCACATTGCTCACCATTCTACCTACTCCTCTTCCTACCTGCAATGTGAATGGTGTAGCATGTTGGGGGAGGTGATCTGACCCCCTCTCAGAGGTGATCAGGTAATCAGTGTGGGCCAGCTGCAGATCGTCAGCATTCCTCATGGTCAGCTCTGAGGCCTCACAATATATACAGTACATATATGTAATGTTACTTTTTAAAAGTTGATTGGATACAAGAATTTATAAATAAACAAATGCCACTTAAAAATGAAAGTGATACTGCATAATAGGTGGTGATGTAAAATCACATGTGATGACCTATTTTTCTCAGGAATGCTTGACAAAAGTAATCCGCACACATCTAAGACTGTGGAAATGTATGTAAATCCAGTGTCTGGATTATTCTAATGTTCTTGGCAAGTGAAAATACATTTGGACCACTCAGTGCCATGTAAATCCACTTATAGGCACTGCAAAAACATGCAAAAGAAGAACACTGAGGAAACTGGTCCACCCGGTGAAGTTCCCAGTAGAATGTAATATTTCAGCTTGCTAACTGAAGATAATGTGGGTATCGGTACCCCGCTGGGACTTGAACCTTTAGTGGCTGTGACATTTGGTCACAGCACACTTGCTGAGTTGAACATATCGCCCCTGTTTTTGTGAGTTGAGTAATGTTCCCCTTGCTGACTGAGTATATCAGCAGTGTCCCCCACAGATAATACAGTGGCAGCTTATCACATGTTAATCAGGCCACATTTGCCAACCCCCGGTGTCCCCATCAGACATTAGTGCTGCTGGGTCCAAGGAGAAGGGTGGTCTCACAGGGTATCAGTGTGAGAGCGCCAGGCACGGCTGGCACCTTTCTCGCTCTGTGCAGCTGGACTGGCACCATCGCCCAGGCAGGGAACGGCCCCCTACTAGACTGTGAAGCAGCTCCATATATTCAATGTCCCAAACAGTGCCCTTGTTTAAAATGGGGATCAGGCATTCAGCACTGTACACATTTTTCATAAATTACCATGTCACATGGTACTCGCATATTCTGCAATTTTAAACAATGTATTTTCTCATATTTTTCTGTCAAATGGTGAATAAGTTTTCTTAATGACATTAGTTAAACCTAGATCTAATTAATTCAGCTTCCATACTGTAATTTTGGGTACCATAAAAAATGCATTTCTAGCTTTTAGCTTTACATTATGAATTACTTTACATTATGAACTCAGCTTCCCACAGAACCTCTCTACTTAGTGCCAAAAGAACGTCACCAGGAATGACAGTCCTCTTAAATATACTGCCTTCTGATACTCATATAAGTCTTCTGTCATAAATATTTCCCACATCATCTGCCCTGCACTTGAGAAAGCACTTTCACTTACCCGGCAATAGCCTCAGTCCAATATTTAAGACTATTTTAAGGCGCTAACATTAACCTCGTCAACAAAGGCTTTTTCATAGTGACCTCACAGCCAAAACAAACAATGAATGATTTGGCACCTTGTTCAGCTCTCTGAGGAGAAATTCAGGCTGGCAGCAGAACTTCTGCAGCGTAATAACGGCTGCCTGTCCCCGTAGCCAGTGCCAAAATCATAGCATAATCGGCTCAGTAAAGCTTAGCATTGATGCCGTGAGACCCAGTGCCCAATCAGAACACTCAATTCAATTCAGTTCAGTTAGGTTTGTAGCGCCTTTCACAACACGGTTGCCCCAAGTTCTTAATAGGAGTGTGTGGTAATTACAATGTGCACTGATGAAAAAGGAGATGGGAAAGGGTCAGAAGACAACAATGGAGAGGAACCACAACAGGTAACACACTTCAGGTTAACTAATGTTTTCAACTTCCCTCTTTCAACAATAAAGACAGAAGAAAGTTAAATGTCGTGGTGCATGATAATTCATACCCATCCAGATTCTCTTTTATTGATACCCTTTGAAATATTACTATGGGGTCCGAATATCTTATTTATTCCTCAAGCATTGTCAGCATTTTCTTGTCTCCTGACTTGTGGTTGAATACTGTTTGTAAGAAAAGCTTCCTTGAGCAGAACAAAGGCCCGCTTTAATCATTCTGAAATTGTTCTTGCTCTCGTCGGGGACTCAACTTGACTGTATGAAAAATCTGTTTAGGAAATGTTTTAGAAACTCTTCCAAAAGGTCAATCAGATGGATAGAGAAAGGCGAACACAATAAAGGAGTATGAGACAAAGCATTATAAAGTCTGCATTTCTCTGACCTTTTTGAGATTTTTTGTCATCAAATGTATGCTGAATGTAGTAAAGGCCAGCTTCCCTGGATCTGCAGAATGCAGACATCTTAATAAGGTCTTCCCATTACAACCAACCACTCTGAGAAAGGTCATGGGTATCGGTGGTCTGACGAGGCGGGTACATCCTGGGATGCCTTTTACTTGTATGGAAAGGGTGAGTGGGTGAGGTCAAAGGTCAACTGTACTTGAGATCATTCAAAACAACGGTGAGGTTTGAAGTTTAATGGAGGCACTCGTGTAAAAAAAGATCTTTGAAATGGCTCCTTCAGCACTCAGTCATGAAATGCTCTTACCCCAAAGTTCCTTGCTGGTTAGTATTTTTTTTTTTCCTTCACATTGAGAGTAGACTTCTCTTAAAGTGCATTTTGCCAAAGTTGTTCTGCGTCTTGCTAAAATGGGACATTTCTGAAATATTCAGGAGCCCTTTAAGCTAAAGCCTTAAATCTGGCAGTTAAGGCCACCATGAGTTTAATTGAAAACCATAATGTTTGAGCGATTCAACTCCAATTTAGTCATCCTCATGGCTGGTGAAATATTACATTCCACTTTTTTGTGACAATCTGGTGAAATATATTTGCACCTCAGAAGCATATTGATACATGACAATCACATTAAAAATGAATCTTAGGAGTGTCTGGTAGCAGAATGGTATAGATAAAAAGCAAAAAAAAGCCATCCATCCACCTACTGCTAATTCTTTGGGTGTAAACGTAACAAAAAAAAGACAATTCTAATTAATCACAGCACAAAATTGTATTTTATTATTCAGTAGCCTTAAATATGTACTGTTACATGTATTTTAATTTACATACAACCCCAAATCAGAAAAAGTTGGGATGGTATGGAAAATGCAAATATAAAAAAATGCAGTGATTCTTTAAATTTACAGTATTTCTTTGCAGACAGTATGAACCCAAGATATTTCATGTTTTGTCTGGTCAGCTTCATTTCATTTGTTAATACACATCCATTCCTGCATTTCAGGCCTGCAACACATTCCAAAAAAAAAAGTTGGGACAGTAAAGCGTTTACCTGCTCTTCCTTCTCACAACATTGAGACGTTTCAGCACTGAGGATACCAAGCGATGAAGCGTTTCAGGTGTTATTTTGTCCCATTCGTTCTGCAAACACATCTTAAGGTGTGCAACAGTACGGGGTCGCCATTGTCGCATTTTTCATTTCAAAATTCACCACATTCTTTATTGGGGACGGGTCAGGACTGCAGGCACGCCAGTCCAGGACCCATACCCTCTTCTGCAGCCATACCCTTGTTATGTGTGCAGAATGTGGTTTTGTATTGTCTTGTTGAAAAATGCATGGACGTCCCTGGAAAAGATGCCACCTTGAAGGCAGCATATGTTGCTCTAAAATCTCAATGTACTTTTCTGCATTAATGCTGCCATCAGAGAAGAATAAATTACCTTTGCCAAGGGCACTGACACAACCCCATACCATGACAGACCCTGGCTTTTGGACTTGCTGCTGATAACAGTCTGGATGGTCCTTTTTGTCTTTGGTTCGGAGCACATGGCGTCCATTTCTTCCCAAAAAGATCTGGAATACTGATTCGTCTGACCACAATACACGTTTCCACTGCGTGATGGTCCATCCCAGATGCCTCCGAGCCCAGAGAAGTCTGTGGAAGAAAAGATTTCTAGTTTTTGTTTCTATTTCGTTTTACCTTCGTGTAAAAGAATAATAGTCACAACGCGTACAGGATAAGCTCTTTATTTTCCTGAGCAGATTAGTAACAGAAAACACACACACACACACACACACACACACACACACACACACACACACACACACACACACACACACACACACAC
>JAACJT020000033.1:2392093-2408859 GCA_009936485.2 Gymnarchus niloticus | reverse complement strand
CACACACACACACACACACACACACACACACACACACACACACACACACACACACACACACACACACACACACGTTAGCAGCGCTAGGCAATGCGAGGCACAAGCACCTTTCTGTTGTTCCAACCACAGTTTATGTTCCCTTTTCCCCCTCACCCCTATAAGGGCATTTCAATTCTGATTGGTCATTACAATCCATGATCAATACAATGGTCAGTACGTGGAGCACGTGACTTCCTCAGGAAAATGTCTGATCTATTTGAATCACACTTCTGACAAAGACCTTATATTGCAAAAAATAAACTACCATCACAAACTAAAAAACTAAACTAAGCATTAAAAAAATAAAACTGAATAAAAACTAAACTGAAAGCAAAAGTGAAAATGAAATAAAATTTGAAAACTGAAAAATGCAAATTATTATAACCTCAGTTGCAACTTCCTTTCGTCACACACACACACACACACACACACACAATTTGTTAAGCAACTCTGCATTTAATCACACTTAAGTTTCTATATGCTTAATTCTATGTACCAACAAAGAATTAACAGATAGAAGTTAAAAATCTCTCACCGCAGTTTTCTTACACCCAACAGAGTCTAAGACCTCTAAGATCGCCTTTAATCCCAGCCAGGCAGGAGCCAAAAGGTGGTGGTGACGACGACTCGGTTCTTTGATCATCTGGCAGCCTGAATGCTCGGTCATTGTTAACCGATTTGCATCAAGTTGCACCTTGCCTTTTGGTCTCAATAGAAAGGCAAGGCAAATTGTTTCCCTAATTACCATTACTGGAGGCCACACAAACTAAGATTTCTGTGTTACAAAATAATAGAACAGCCACTAATATGACAAGGTAACATAGCAAAAGCAGAAAATCATATACAAACAAACAATCTCTTCTTTTCTAGGGCCTAAGACAAATAGCCATCCCAAAATGTACATATATCCAACCCCCCCAGTCCAAATTTCCTTCCACAAGTTGATGCTGCTTCTGGGCATGGTTAACATAAGGCTTCTTTTTTGCTCAGTAGTTTTAAGCGGCATTTGTGAATGTAACTCCATATTGTAGCGCTTGACAAAGGTTTGCCAAAGTAATCCCTTACCCATGTGGTTATATCAGCTATTGATGAATGACGGTTCTTGATGCAGTGCCGTCTGAGGGATCGGAGATCACGGGTGTTCAGCTTAGGCTTGCGCCCTTGTCCTTTACGCACTGAAATTCCTCCAGATTCCTTGAATCGTTTAATGATATTATGCACTGTAGGAGAAATATGCAAATCCCTTCCAATCTTTCTTTGAGGAACACTGTTTTTAACCATTTTAATAATTTTCTCACACATTTGTCAGCAAACTGGAGATTCTCTGCCCATCTTTACTCCTCAAATGCCTTTCGTGGATACTGCTTTTATACCAAATTGTGATTACAATCACCTGTTAACATCACCTGTTTGAAGTCACATCATTATTTATTTATTTTTTTTTACCTCATTACTGGCCCTAAAATGCCCCATCCCAACTTTTTTTGAAATGTGTTGCAGACCTGAAATTCAGGAATGGATGTGTATTAACAAATGAAATGAGGCTGACCAGACAAAACATGAAATATCTTGGGTTCATACTGTCTGCAATGAAATAAAAGTCAAAGTAAATTTAACAATCAATGCGTTTTTTTATTTGCATTTTCCATACCGTCCCAACTTTTTGGGGCTGTACATCTGTGCCTAAATGGAGTTGGAATTTATACCAAAAAGGCAAGGATGGTGATGTCTAAAGGCATTGGGACATCCTGCAATGGAGGAGAAGTCATGGTGTTGCGGGTTTATTTATAGCTATGTCTGCAAAGGCTGTACTTAGTAAAAAGTCTTCTTTTTAATTTGCTGGTCAGCTGTTGCTTGATTTTTTGCTGGTTGATTTTGTTTGTTTCAGCAAATACTGCACTCGGATTTCCTTGTTATTCAGCCATCATTTAAGAGATTATGCTAGTGAGCGGTCTACGTTGAGCATGTGTTGTGTATGTACATGCATACATATATGTCGTTGGTGACACATGCATTGGTATGTTTACTGCCACATATCAACTATGTTATAACCTGGATACAGTTCATAGTGTGTAAAATCATGCTAACACATCTTGTTCCAGCAGGGAATGTTAATGTTGCATTTTAAAACTCCAAAATATTAGTTTAATGTAGGTCCAAAATCTAGTGATTGTTTTATGTAGATTGTTTCACATACTCTGGGTCATTTTAATATCTATTTAATAATATCTATTTTAATAGGCTATAGAAACACATTTTTTAATTAGCACCTTGTGCGTGAAGCTAAATTAGTGGTGTCTCAAGTTGGTTCTGGAACGATAATGTGGCTCTGACTTTAACATTTAATTAAATTTGAAATGGCCTCCAGAGCACTCCTGGAGTTTCATCTGTGTCGGTGTAGACCACGGATCCTGAAAATCTGGGCACAGAGGAATGGCTGCTCTGTCTTCGAGCTTCTAATAGGGCTGAATTATTAACACTGTGAGACCGCTTGCGTGCCTTGGCCATATGTAGTGGACCCACATCATTTCCCACGTCCTTGCAGTGCAGGTGCTGGGCTGGAAAAATAGCAGCAGCATGTGGTTACAATGGCAGATATGGGAAGCTTATGCTGCAGTGAAACCTACCTGTTGGCACGCGCAGTAAAATTTATCTGTACGTTTTTGCAATCATTCTTTCATTGTTTAGCAATGGGAATACTAAACTAGCAATGGGACAAATGAGGCTTCAACACCTGTGGTGGGTAGAGTATCTCAAACTACCAATCAATGCTGGCAGCAGCAAAATTCAGGAGGTTGGTTTTATTTTGTCTAATAGCTTGGTAATGGCCATGAGAAACTCACAGACTATATAATGAAATTAACGTGTGTGTATGAGTGGATGAATAGATGGAAGGGCGGCTACATTCCTTGGAATTCATTATTTTCTACTGCAGCAGGTCAGTTATTATGTTACAGAATTGAAATCTCTAATGGAATTATAGCTAAATGATGTTTCATGTTTTATATTGTGGACATCGTATCGCGCTATGTTCCTACATATAGAACCAGCTCGCAATGCTGCGTCGATGCCCCCTGCGTGGAATCAAGACTGATGTCAGAGCCCTCCAGGGTTGCATGCTTAATGCGTGGCCCCCAGGAGTGAAGGAGGAAAAGGTGCTGGCTCCTCTTCTTCTCATTTGCAAAGTTGCAAAGCAAACCTAAGTGTCCTTGGTGCTCATTTTGATGCAAAGGAAAGCAGTCAGATGGGCTTGTAAGGAATTTCTTCTGATATCGGTGATCAGCCATTGGTGACCTGCTGAGATGCATGCCTGTTGGCATATTAACATTTTTTTACGTGTTCTCACAGATGCCTGTAATACAGTACAGCCTAGTACTGTGACCCTATACTAGATGGATGGATGTTATAATGGAGGAGGCACCTATGACAATGACAAATGTATCTGACTTTGAGTTTGATGTCAACACTTTGCTTTCCATGTGTTGAGTTTGCATGCTTTCCCATGTTTGTGCAGGTTTGTGCATGAAGTCTGCCGAAGTGGTGCATCTAAATTACTCTTGGTGTGTGATTGTATGTGGCCAGGGTGTACCCTCCCTTGTGCCTTGTGCTCAAGACTCACAGTGACTGTGTACTGTAAAAGTGGCTATGAAAAACTGATGGATGTTTAAGAGTTGAAAGACCTACCCTGCATTTTCACATAGAGGATGAAGGTCAACCCTTGATGCTGGTTATTCAACCACAACTGTTGACATTATATTCACATTACACATACTATGTACAAAAGATTCAGTACATTGTTAAAAGGAAATTACAAACTGTCATGAAAAAGGATGGTCACCTCTTCAAACGAGAGACCAGTTTAGTTTTTAAAAATTGACATTCTGCACAGTACTCCAAGACAAATGGAAATAAACATTGCAAATGAGTCACTTGCATGGCTAAAACGCCCTTGCTTTATGGCTTAAGTGCTTTCCTCCTTCACTCATTTTAGCTGCCAGTTCTATCTATCACTCTAATGATGTGGCAGTAGGCCAGCCTAATCAGGCTCAATTACTTTCAGTCTCATTAGTGACTGACAACATAACAGCTATTTCTCTGATTAGATACGGTCATGTCACATGTCTGACACCAATATTGGAACTTTAGAAGATCGTATGCCAACTCTAAGGATGTACTGATGACAGTGCTGTTCCTTATGCATAAGTCCGGGTAATGCTTCTCTTTCAGACAGTAAAAATTCTGTTGACTGTTTGAAGTATGAGCTTGATGACAAGTTTTAAATGGTTATTTTGGCTCTCTGAATAAGACAGATTGCAGCTAATTAAATGTTGCACCAGACTGTACTTCAGTGGAAAAACCAAACCCGTACGCATGAAAATCGACCCTTGTGTCATCTTTGAAAATCCTTACGGGCATCGAGACTCGTCGGCACATAGAGACAGGAAGTACTGCTCCTATTCAGCTTTGGGCATTAAGGGAATGGAAGACCGTGGAGAGACAGTCGTGTTTTACACCACGTCAAATGTCACCCCCTACGGAAATACTATGAATATCTTTATTATGGGTTGCGAGCACTCTTCCAGCATCCAGGACTATGTATATATTTTCCATAACACTGTCCTGCCATTAAGGCTTGAGGTTTTTTCCATCCAGCCAAGTGTAGCAGTCAGAGTGCTTGCGCTGTGGGCTTGCCAGGGAGTAAATGATAAACATTTTCATTGCATTTTGCACACAAGAGTTTTGGAGGCCTTTTTCACATGCCACAGATGGTGCCCCGACGAGGGTGGCTTTTTCCCGGCTGTCGTCATGCTCTGAGTCTCACAGGTGGCGGGTGGCCTCTGGTACCCCACAGACCAACGACCAGCCTGGAGCCAGATCCAACCCCCGGCCTCAATCTCCAGACGTGAAGGCAGGATACCTTCTCTGTTTATCATAAACGACTTTAGGCTTGTATTTTTTTTTAAAGAACTACCCCACCCGGACTGTTCCCTTGCACTGGATGCTGTGCTGCCCTGGATTGGCTCCAAGCCCTGCCGCGACCCTGCAGTGGATAACGGTTGGAAGATGGATGGATGGTTTGAAAAGCCTGGGGTTATGGCGGCTTGCTTGAAGACGTGCCGTTGTGTTAAAATTTATTTTCTCCTTCTCAGTTGTCCAGCTCACAATCATAAAGTGAAACACATGCAAATAAGAGCCACACTTTCAGTCTCTTACTCCTTCTCGTGTGATAAGATTTCTCAGTTTATGAGGAAAAACATAAAGAAAAACACAAAGTTAATTATTTGTCTGACATTTTTTGAACGGGAATAGCCTGAGATGACTGAAACAGGACCATCGACGTGCCTTTTCAAAATCAAAACAATGAGCTATTATCAATGCATTGTGTTTAAATAGCTTTAAAGGATTTACATCCCAGTTGTGTTTCCATGTGAGGGTTGCTTTAAACATTTTTAGTGACAGCGCTATTGGGCTGCCACCTGCTTTTCTTTATGGATTGGTATACAGAAGCTCAAGCAGACAGCAGACAGCTGTACGCACTAAATCTGAACCACACCCAGAGCTAAATCTCAAAAGATACCAAACACTGAAATAAAAAGAGTTGCCTGTACAAATTATTCTATACATGCTTTTAAGAATTTACAACTGGAATTTTATTTAACCTGCCATCACAGTAACTGCAGTGTAAACAAAGAAGCATTTGCATGCATTTCCATTAAAAAAATTCCACACGCACTTTCTTAAGGAACATTCCATACCCCATTTTGTATTTCAATGAAAATGTGTATGATGCATGGAAATTTTAAATTGCAGGAAGTACTTCTATGATATGACATGTAGTCATTGCTTCCCGAACAAAAGCTGAATCCTGCAGTCAGGGATTCTTGACTGGCTATGGCACAAGAACCTCTAACTTTTGGGGAGCTGCAGGGTGCTGGTGGTCAGCAATGGGTGGTGAGAAGGCTATTCCATATCACGCCGGGTGACTTGTGAGGCTTGAAGAAAGGAACAGGCCCAGTGGGAGCGTACTGAAGGACTACATGCCCTGTCTGTGTCTGCGTCTTGCATCTTCTCAGCTGAATTCAAAGTGTTTCCCAGTGTGCTGTGATCAATTTGAAGCATGTCTTTTTTGCTCCCAAGTCTCATCCCTGTGTGTCCATTAGTACATGTTCCGTTTGTGAGCCAAGTGTGTAACGTCTTTTGAAGATTATCAAAGGGGGGTAAAAGGACCACAGCTCTAAAATCCAGCAGTGCGGTATGTGGGTTAAGGCCTGGATATATCAAAGGGAATGTGGAAAACAGTGAGCATTCCTGTACAAAACACATCAGAAGACATAACTGGATCTCCTTGATGTGTCTTCTCAGAGGGAACTGTGAAGCATTTCCCCTGCTCTTTGTAATTTTTGAAATGATATTTATAGCTTTAATTCTCTTCCCTGAGCGAGGCATTTTGTTGTCACTCCAGAAACTAATTCTGCTTCTTCCTTATACTACCTCTAAGACCTCCGGCTTCAGATATTTGGATGCTAAGATCAGTCTTAACTGATAGTCAAAAAACCGTAATTTTATTTGCGAGATTATACGTAGCCTGCCTGGTTTTGCTTTGAATGACCTTCTTATGCCTACAACCCCTCCTGGGGCATAGGCCGCTGACAAGTGTTCTCCAGGCATCTCTGTTCTACGCATTTCTTTCCTTTTGGCTCCAAATGAGGCCCATTCTCATGATGACTGCCTCCAGGTCCCAGCGCCAGGTGTTTCTTGGCCTTAGTCTTCTCCTTTCGACACAGGAATTCCACGTCAGGGTTTGTCTAGTGATGTTGGTAAGTTTTCTGAGGATGTGTCAAATCTATCCCCATTTCTTCTTTAAAATCTTTGCTTCTTTTTAGGGCAGCAAATCTTCCTAGATATGTATTGAGGAAGGTCTATACTATATATTTCTCGTTGGTATTAACTGTCATCCTCCAGGTCTCACGTCCATAAAAAGGACTGACTTGACATTGTGATTGAATATCTTCACCTTGGTTTGTAGAATCAGCTCCTCCGAACTCCAGATGTGTTTCAGTTGCAGAAATGCTGCCCCAGCCTTGTCGATTCTGGCCCTAATATTGGCATCTCTGCCTCCCTGTTTGTCGACTACATTGCCCAGGTGCCCGTGTATAGCTCCTGTCTTCAGACCTTGCCTCTTGGTCTTAGACCTCCGGCCTGTGGATGCCCTTGTGTTCCTCCCTGCTCTGGCCTTCACCTTTCCTTCAGTATCTTAGCTCTGTTGTATTAGTTGTTGATACAGTAAAGTCCACCTGTGATCACCCAGCAAACTGTGTCCTGTGCCTGCATCTCCTCGCTCGGGCCCAGCCCCTGACCTCGTCATGACACTTCCAATGGTTCGCCTCTCAGTTCAATAGGCTTGGTATTGATCGTGCTGGTCTTGATAACTTTCGTCTTTCCCTAGTTGATTTGGAAAGAGGAGGCTGCCAAGTTATTGGTCTTATCTTGCATCTGCTGATACGTGTGTTACAGGAGTGGCAGGTCATCGGCAAAGTCAAGGTCATCAGGCTGCTTCCAGGGAGTTCACCGAATTTCATTTTGTGCCTGTGTTGTTGATGACTTCATAATAGAGTCGATCGTGAGCAGAAAAAGACATGCTGAGAATAGCCATCCTTGCCCCACCTTGGTTCTCACTTGGAAAGCCCCAGTGAGCTGTCCAGCATGGATGACTTTGCATGTCAACCCTTCATATGAGTTCCCGATTACACTGATGAGTTGTTCAGGCACACTATAGTGTCTTAAAAGCTTCCAAACGGATTCCCTGACCACACTGTCCAACACCTTTCCATAGTGAATGAAAATGACATAGAGAAGTGAAATCCACTCCATCAACTGCTCAATGATGATCCACAACGTTGCAATCTGGTCCATGCAGGATCTGTCCTTGCTGAGCTGACTTGCTGATTTCTCAGTTGAGCGTTGACTTTGTCTTTCATTTTGTCCAAGATGATCCTGTTGGACACGTTCTAGGAACCAATAGGAGCCGTCCATAGTTAGCACGATTGCTGAGATCACCAATTTTCAAGATCTTAATAAGGTATCACTCCTTCCACTCTGTTGGAACTTGCTCCTCTTTCCATATCTTCTTGAAGAGGGGGCAGAGCACCTCGGTTGTAATTTGTTCTTTTGTTTTAAGGGCTTCTGCAGGGACACTGTTGGATCTGGTTGCCTTTCTATTCTTCAGCTGTCTAATACCTTTCTTTATTTCATCTTTAGTTGGTACACTACGGTGTCTAAGTTCTTTGCTGCTGGTTAAATGTCAGGTGGGTTCAAAGGCACAGGTCTGTTCAGTAGTTTATCAAAATACTACACTCATCTGTTCCTTTACTGCTCCTCCTCTAAAAGCTGTCTTCCGTCCTTATCCTTTACAGGTCTTTCTAACTTGTTGTACTTTCCTGACACCTAGGTGGCATTGTACCAGTCCTTCATATTTCCCAGTCTCGCTGCATTTTCTGCCTCTGCTGCTAGTCCATCTATGTAGTGCCTGCTGTCTACTTTGATGCTTTTATTTGCACATTTGTTTGCTTCTGTGTACTCTGCCTATGTCTCAGACTTCTCTGCTTCTGGTCGACTGTTGTTCACTAGTGCAGTCCTCTCTCTTTTCTGTTGCATCTTGCACAGTATCTCAGCTGAGTTCTGTGCCTTGTGCTGGTACTTCTTATGGCTGAGCACTTCCTGGCATGATGAAACAAATTTCTCTCTGATCCTAGTCCACCTACTGTCTGTTGTCTCTTCTTCTTAGAAGTCTTAACCATGTTCTATCAATATAATCTACCTGGTATGACACAAAATATTATTTGGTTATATCTGCAAATCATGACAATAACCATAAGATATTGTCTGGTGCATACATTATCAATAATAATTGAATAATTTAATTTGACTGTACATACATGAGCTTTTGAAATCCAATGGATGTACCATCTTAACTGAGGCATGCATTTTCAGGAGCAGGTAAACATTTCTGTAACTGTTATCTGGGCAGTGCTGTCCCTGATCAGAACCCAGATTACCACTTTGCACGGTAATTATTGTCTTTGTCATTTTACAGAGCCCTCTCCATCTGTACAGTGGTAGTTTTCTACCAAAGCGATTTAATCTGAGCTCTTCCCATAGGCCTTATCTGGTCAACCTTTAGTCACAGTTCCAGGTACTTATCCAGCATGTTGCATGCCGGCCTTGCTAACCAACACGCATCAAAAGAAAACAGATGCGAATGTCACTAGCTTATCTCAGGCTTGAGACACCGCTCGACTGGGGAGGAAACAGACGCGATTTTTGAGAAATTCAAACGATTCATCCCTAGCTTGTGAGTCATTTGTCTACGTCACAGTTTGTGCGATGCACCCAAACACTTCGCCTCACCCCCTAACTTCCCTGTCTCCCGGCTTTTAAAACCGAATCAATCAAACTTGCCGATGCAGGAAAGTGCAGAAATAAAGAGACAATGAAGTGGAATGAGGAGAAGCAGGATTGATAGCTTTAGGGGTATTTGGGACAGGTTGTGAAGGATTATATTTGAGACTGTTCAAGGAAGGAATGTAGGACAAAACGGTGGAGAATAAGAAATATCAATGAGATATCTGAGCTGCTGACTGAAAATGTTTTTATTTTTTGCTTTATTAAAGATAATAACCTGCTTGGATTCAAAAGAATTTTTTCACCATTTATACCTGTCCTTCCCAGAGCACAAATGTATGCAAAAGATCTCGCTGAGACCACAAGCACAGTTATGAAACTTACACTTTGAGAAAACTGTCAAAAACACTGTAAATAGATGAAGTAGCATTTAAAACAATTCAAATAATTCTTAGCATTTCTGAAGGTCATATGGTATGTTTTGCACAGCACAAATTGAAGTTTCTTTTTCAGGGAGTTTATAAATACCCAAGAAGTGATGCGTGCATCTTATCCCAGCTTGATTTGGCTGACAGTCGGAAATACACGCAGGTTGAAATCAGCTGAAATAGGGGACATGGGAGCTTCTGGGGCATTCGACTGTTCAAAAAAGGAAGGGAGATCATTCAACAAGAATGTCATGACCAATGGATTAGTACCAGTGCCGTACTTGCTGCACTCAGCAATGTCTAATTTTGCAGGTTCTTTTCACAGCAATAAGTAACACATTAAAGTGTTTCATTTTTGTGCTGTGGCTAAACAAATGCCTGTGTGCCATTAAACGGGGCTCTGTAACTCATGTTTAATAAAATAGCATATATTTAATGGGCTCCCACTTTGCTCAGTCAAAGCCGAGAGCGTCTTCCAAGACAAAGAGCATTATCTCTTAATTTAGCCCGAGAACAGTGTTTGCTCAGTCAAAATGGCCAAGTGCTTTCTTGGCCGGCTGCAGCGATGGGCACCGTACACCATCTGATGTCCGAGGACATCTGTGGCTCTGTCGGAAAGTGCTTGGCATGAAGCTGGTTTTATCGTCCAGCGGTGGAACACTCTTCCTGGCTTTTGTTCAGGACGCTCTTCGGTGGAGGAAACACTTAGCGTTGATTAACATTCGTGTTCACATCAATTTCCCAAATGGTCAAAAGTTGATTAGGATTATGTGGAGCCATGTACTGCCAGATATGTGTGGAGAGCCCCACCTCATCTAGAGATGCTTAAAAGCATTTTAATTAAAAAGCTGGAGTACTCCTTAAATATACTATTCTAACTGTCTTCTTCCAGTTTGTTCTATTGTGAAATGTGAACACATTTGACCAATCCCAGCAGGTATTGCATTAATTTCACTCTGAGGTCATTTTGTGTAGCTGTGTATTTTCTTGTACCTCTTACTGGAAGCAGTAATGTATACCAGTTCTCAGAAAAAGCCCGTTTTAATTATTCAGAGACAATATAAGTAATTTACAGCAAAAGTCTCGCTACACCTCATAGTTCTGGACTTGGTGTTTAATTTTAAATAAGCAGACAAAATTAATAATGATATAAATACCGTCTGAAATTCCACATGAAGTGTTCCTATATTGGTTATACTCTGTAAGCGTTGCGAGTGCTGTGTGATAAATCAGCTGAAAAAAGATGTGTGTACCTTCTCACAAATCATCGCTAATTTTGAAGTGCTTTGGTTTACAGGGTTTGTGGGCTGTTAAATTCCTCATAGTGCAGTCCAGATCCTCATTTTGTATTTTAATACTGTCTGAGCTGTGGGGTTCTAATGAATTCGCACAGCTGACTGTAAACAGAAGTCAAAAATCATAGCCAATATGTGACGGTACAATGGTGGGCCAGTCTTTCATTTTTTTATGGGGATGTCATGCATGTCATATTAATATGTGGTTATTCCTTTTAGACTTTAACAGTGGTGGCCATCCGTGCTCCAGATCAACTTCTGTAACTGCAAATCCATTTCAGTGTTAACCATCTTAAACTGATCAAGTAACTAGAATGAAGCAAACAATGAAGGCAGTTTTTTTGTTATTTGAATTTACTCTTTTTCATGCATGAATTATGACTTGCTGAGACAACACTTTCATTTTTTATTCTTTTGTATTCTTCTTTCAGGGCTACAAAAAACATTCTGAAGTGATGTTACTCCAGGTGTACGTTTTAAAAAGATGCAAGTATTGTACTGCATGTATTTGAGTACTTCACTACAAGCAACACAGAGCTAATTACTAATAAGTCTGACGGTGAACTGCAATCGAAACCTTTGCTCATTTTGGAGCAATGTCCCCTAAAGAGGATTCCATGCAACTTTTAACTTGAAAAGGATCCATATATTAGGTAATGAGATTTAAATAGCCGTCCACTGTAGTAAGCACCATTCATAAAAGGCTAACGAAACAGATCAGTGTCGGGATGCAGAGTAGCAGCTAAACACTAAGTTTCTGGCACCCACAATACATTCAGCTGTGAAACCACTGTGCCTTAATAGCCACACTGTTCTTATCCAAGAAGATTTATGTTGCTAAGCAGTAAATGAAGTTTAGCTTGCTTTTAGTTTACAGACTTAACTCCTTTCCAGTTAGCAGCTGTCTGTATACTTAATAAGCAAGTTTACTGGCGTGGATGAACCATATGGTGGATCAGCGGGAATCTGGGTAATTTCGCCCCTTGTTGCTACTCAGACTGAGAGATGAAACGGTCCAAAGCCTCGGATTCCGAGGCCCAGAGGCAGCATGTGGGAGCTGGTCCCCTCCACCCCCACACAGCCCCGGTGGTCAGCGAGTTCGAGGAGGTCTCTCGTCACTCGGTTGGTGCGCTCTTCACACCTCTTCCTGATGGCAGCTCCAGACATCTGCTCTTTTATGCAGATCGCTGGACAGGGGAAGCAGGGGAGCCACCGAACGGCGAAGAGCATTTACCCAGTTCTGCTTCAGTGGGGCCTCTGCAGTACTCTCCAGCTAATCGCCTGACAGATCTGTGACAATGGGTTACTGCAAGTGGGGGCCTCCTGAGATGAGCCTCCTTATTCAGGCTTTATACCGATTTAAGATGGATTGTTAGAAGGAATGCCCACTACTCATGATATTGCAAAGATTTCAATTTCAATTGCAATTAGGGATATTGACTGTTCTTCTCACACATGTACTGTAAACGTTATATGCCCTGTGACTGGTATCCTGTTCAGGGTGTACCTCAGCTTCATACCCTATGCTGCCTGGGATAGGCTTCAGCCCCCCGACCCTTACACACATACCGTCACCCAAACAAGTAGTTAGAAGGTGGATGGATGGAGTTAACAGTGTAATCCACTGATCTAATTGCTCATCTACATAATTTTATCTCTGCAATCTAAAAATAACAGGCTCCTTATAACAATATGAAAACATATATTGTATATAATTTAGATATTGTATATAATAACATTCTCATTTAAAAGATTATTTAACACATAATGATGCTTTACAAATGAAGATTTGGATCCTCAGCAGTCTGGGAAACTGTCCCTTTGTAGTCTTCTGTAAAAAAAGTTTGAATGATGAATATCTGATGACGTGATGAAGAGCTATGCTCTCTTTCAGCGCATCCACATCATCAGACAGTACCATTGTCACGCCCCTTCCCCAGTCTCACTCGTGAGAATGCCACCTCACCAGCTGCAGAGCACGAGTTTCACCGTTTATATGTATGAAGAGGCTCGTTGCGAAGTTTAGAACTGCCTTATGCATCTTACTGAGCATTCGACAAACCTTGTCCTTTGTGTCTCCTCGTCCCTTCGTACTCCTCGTGTGCTCATACCCATCCAAGCCCTGATCCTCTCTACTAACTTGTTATGTTTCACCCCTGCTTCTCCCATCTCAGGACTGACTAACCTGGCTCTCGACTTACCTCGCCTGCTCCAAGGATTCCACCTCAAGACTGCTGTTATCAAGTCTATTCGCCTGGTTAACTCTATAATAACCCCTTTGCTGCATTTGGGTCTCCCTGCCTGTTCTGTCGGCTACGTGACAACCATATTTTCATTTGTCGCTAGGTAAGGTACATGGTGTTTCTTTTAAAATAAAAAATAAGAAATGAGCTGCTGAAAAATGTATTACATTCCCGTATAAACGAAACAACATGTAATGCTTTGTTGTGGCTTAAAAAAAAAAACCCACGTCAAACGCGACACTGTCGTAATGTAATATACCAATTCAGGGAGGGCTGGGATGATAGATTTGGTAAAATGGGTCACATATGCATTTGGGTTTTTGGGGGTTCCTGTGCCACCTGCAGCCCACATAAAGATGCAGAAGCAGAGATTCAACCTTCATTTCTCCCTTTGATCAGATCAGAGCTCTCCAGAGAACGTGTTTGAGGTGCTTCCAGAGGCCTCAGTTACAGCCCTCGGTTGTGAAATGGAAGAACGCTCGGCCCTGCCCTGCCTTTGCTGGAGCCGCTGTTTCTCCAGCGATTCGACCCTACCCCACACTGCCTCTGTGCTCAGAGGCTCAGGTCAGACACTTACCTGAATAGACTCTTGGGAAGCAGCAGGTGGAAACTAGCCCGGAACGTGACGCCATCACGGAGACCCGCCTAAGCAAGGCTACTGGGGAACGGCCATATTGGTAAACATTTACTGGCCTTTTCGTTCAACAAGTGAAACGCAATGGAGAAACATCTGGTAGAAACGTCCTGATGGTGTCCTGGGCTGTCAGTCTCATGCTGTATGTTCTCCTTCGCCTCACTAGGCCATTAGGGGAGGTGGAATCGATGTGTCCAGCCACAGTGGAACCCATCCATCATGTCACTCGGGCACCCATCCCCTACCTCCCTTAAACCTGCACTGACCGCCTTACAAGTAAAATAATTACACTTCACCTCTGCCTCAAGGCAAAACACATTTGTATATTGTGCAGCATTCATTGTCCACAGAGCAAAAAAACAAATGAATGAAATCCTACAAGATTAGAATATTGTCTGTATTGCTGGTGTGATGTTTCCATTCTGTTGCAGAGCTACACATAAGTAGAACAGCCACTCATATATGAAATTATCCATACATCTTATATGGATCTATGTCCAATAAATCTGAAACACTAAGTCTTATTTCCAGTTATTAGACTAATGCTTCATTTCATTTTCTCTATTAAATTCTTTGTGAAAAAATGCTGGAGTCAACAATCTTTGAGTGAAGCATGTACACAAGACGAAGTATCACTGTAGATATTGACCGCAACGGTCATTCCAAAATTACATTTACCAGTTGGGGGGGAAACTGTGCTGTATGATTAGTCAAGTGCATTGTTTCATCCAGTTTATACCCATGGTATAACAGACATATGAAATAATGGGCAGCATTTCTGTTACCATGGGGGCTTGGGTTCAAATCCCTACTGTTGAGTAATCAGTCAATAGATTTTGCCAGAATTACTTTTAGCAAATATCTGACAGTAAGTTGTAATGATAATACTTGTCATATAATTATATCATAGTTGTAAGTAGTTATTCTTAATGTAGTAGCATCAGGAATAAAATTATATAGTGATATTTCTGTGTACACAATGAATATTTTTATCATTTAAAAACATATGAGGAAAGAAAAACAATATACTGTTTAATTATTATATTTTTTGTTCGTGCTGAACATGTGCCTTGAATGCATGGTGCACATGCAGAGATAAGGCTCTGAGTAACTTGGGGAATGCAAGAAAATGGCTGATGTAATTGCTAAAATGTAATTGCTGAAGGAAAGCCAGTCTGTGAATTAATGACCCGCAACAGCAAACAAAGCAGCAGCTTTCAGTCTGGGCCTGGCTTCCAGATGAAGAATATGATACATTTTCTGTTGCGGGTGAGTTCTATCTTAAGTCAAAAAGTAATTAATGAATTTAATAAAGAATACATTGATGTTAGGGCAGAGAAATTATGACGGAGGTTTAGGGCCACTATTAATAAAAATAAAAATATAAAACCTCGAGAATGAAGTCGTTATTTATGAAAATAAAGTCGTTATTTATGAGAATAAAGTCATTATTTACAAGAATAAAGTCGTAACTTTCGAGAATAAAGTCATTATTTACGAGAATAAAGTCTTAACTTTCTAGAATAAAGTCATTATTTACGAGAATAAAGTCGTAAATTTCGAGAATAAAGTCATTATTTACGAGAATAAAGTCGTAGCTTTCGAGAATAAAGTCATTATTTACGAGAATAAAGTCTTAAGTTACAAGAATAAAGTCATAAGAGAATAAAGTCATAATTTCACGTTCAACAAAAGCAGCAAGTTCATTCAAGTCCGTATTGTTCTTTCTTCTGAACAGTCGCAATTTGTGACACAATCGTTTCAATGTCCGAATACTAAACATGATTTGGTGCTGATGTGCCAGAAGAGTAAGGATCTCTTTATTTGTGAACCCTATTCTAAAGCAAAGTTTTACTATATCTTCAATGTTCCTCATTTTGCCACGCAAAGTCCTTATGCGATTCTGAATCTTTTCACAGTTTTGAATGATTTTATTCTTGAAATATTACGAGTTTTTTTCTTGAAATTTATGACTTTATTCTCGTAAATAACAACTTTATTCTCATAAATAATGACTATTCTCGAAAGCTACGACTTTTTTCTCGTAACTTGTGACTTTACTCTCATAAATAATGACTTTATTCTCGTAAATAATGACTTTATTCTTGAGGTTTTATATTTTTATTTTTATTAATAGTGGCCCTAAAACTCCATCGCAGAGAAATAATGGAGACAGGCCTTTATAATGACTTTGTCATGATATGAGTAATACATGTAATAAAAAAATAGCATTTCACAGAGGCAAAGTTTTTTTTTTTTAATTCTTGTATTATTTTCAATTTATTGATAAAATGTGATAATGAATAACTTATCTTTTACTTTTTTTAAATATACACTCTTGTACAATTTTTCAGAAGTCGTCTGCTTCCAAGATAAAACGTGCTTTTCTTTACAAATTTTCATGTGCTGAATTAAAAAATAACAATTTAAACAATTGATTGTCTACCATTTTGGAGATATTTATGCTTTTGTATTTTATTCACATTGATATTTTTTTATCAACTGGACTTTAATTTATTAGTATAACATTTTGTGTGTTATACTATTCACTGTCAATATTCTGTGTTTTCTTGGTTGCTGTACATCCCTTTTAGTACTTGATTGAACAATTTTTAAAAATGAAAATAATTTAGCTAAACTTATTAAACTATTGTGTAACAAATGCCAGAACTACTTGTATTCAATGCACGTACATTAATCCTTATTCATTATCTAGAATCCAGAA
>JAACJT020000033.1:2352828-2382325 GCA_009936485.2 Gymnarchus niloticus | reverse complement strand
GCCCTACACCTCCAGGGTTGGGGGTCTGAATTCTGCTCCCATTCATATATGTGTGATTACATGCTCTCCACATGCTCTATGGGTTCTTTGGGTATTCTGGTTTCCGCTCACAGTCCGAAGACACACAGTGAGGCTAGATGGGTTTCTGAGTTGCTTGTATGTATCCAGTGATAGACTGGAATCTTGTCTGTGGCCAGAGCTACCAGAAGCCTTCACTCAAAGAGAGTTCTTTCGATATGACCATACATATGCTTGTCTTCGGATGGAGAACCAGTTAAATATGAAGTGTCTGTCAGGTTTTCTCATCAGGTTCACCTTGCGTTTAGAAGGAAAGCTCAGACACGAGTTGAGGAGGATGAACTTAGGTCACCAGAGTTGAGGATGAACGTAGGTCTGTACTTGCCCTTCTGGCTCCACTGGGCTGAATTTGTATATGTATATGTGCCATGTACATGATGGAGTTGTTTGTTTGAATCCAGCTCTACTCAAATCTATGAAATTTGTCTTAATGGGGAAACTTTCACGGGAAAGACATTTCTCAGTTGATTGGGAATTGTTTGTTGACTGACACACACAGATAAATTTCAGAAATGATTTCTTTAGAAAACGAAACAACTGCAATAATTGTGTTTTAGTGGTATAAATCATCACCATGAAAAGTGTGTTTTTGTTTCAATTTTTCAGTACAGTGGCTGTATGGTAAAAAGAAGTTAACCGTATGTGGCTAGCAGGTTATTTTTAACTCAATTTCTGCAGTAGTGAAGGTTTCTCAACATGATGCCATTTCCATCATGCTGTTATTTTCTCTAAGGAAGGCAACACTCTTATTTGTTCATTCCCTTCATACAACAGTATCTTCTTTCCCCAGCTCATGTCTGTGAAATATAATCTATGGATATTGAAAAGGACAGTTACTTGTTTAGCAATCATTCATCACTTTGGAAACCTTGCTACCGGCAAATGTGTTCCCTTCCACTAAAGTAGTCAGACATACTGACTCACTGACAAACAGACCAACAGAGAGACAGACACATTTTTGACCTTTGGACAAAAATTCAGGCATTATAACAGCATGTTTGTCAATAACATAAGCCAAAATAAAAATATAGAAAAAACACAGAACTGCTGATATAAAAACAAGTGTGAAAGAGATTGTTGACGTACTCAATATAATAAATAATATAAATATAATGATCAGCTGTGCAGTAAACAAGTTATAAAACAAAACAGATGTCCATGTCTGCAGTATGTTACAGTGGTGAATTTACGATAGAATAATATAAATAAAGCATTCATATATACAGTGGCATGATGTGGGACTGAGATACTGACTGTTGTTCACAGATAGATGGTTGTTATGGTCATCAGCCTTGATTGCAGCATGAATGAATGACCATCAAAAGTGTTTCTTGGTAGCTGGTGCACTACAGAGCAAGAAGTCTGCCACTGAAGACACTCCTCTGTGCCATGAATGTTGGGAGGTGTTGCTCACAGTGGCTGCTCACCTATTTCTCATTTCCTCCTCAACCACCTCCACCAGGAGTTCCAAGCTGATCCTGAGCATTGAGCCAGGCTTCCTGAACAGATTGTTAAGTCACTCGGGGTGTTCAGCTCCAAAATTAGTGGGCCATGTACACTGCGAGTAAAACACATGAGTCTCCTTAGGAAATACAGCCGGTGCGGTCCCTTCTTGTACAGGGTCTCCATTTTGATGGCCCACCTCGGTTTGGTGTCCAGGAGCACTCCATGGTACTTATACTGTTGGTAGGAACGACCGTAGTGTCTTTTCCCTGAATGCCAACAGGGGTGAGGGGGGACAAAGTCCTTTTGACTTTCGTTGGTTTTGCTGATTTTCGGGCGCAGATGATTCTACTGGCACCGTTCAGTGAACTGTCTTCCAGGCTCCTGTAGCCCTACCCCCTTCCCCACCAAAACCACCAATTTACCCCACAACAGCAGAGTCATCTGGGAAAAGCTGCAGATGACATGCCCCTGAGTTCTATTTTAGGTAGAGGTCTGAGAGGTAGATAGGAACGCAGTGAGAGCAGTTCCCTGTGGGCCACCCGTGCTACTCACCCCCTGTTCAGATACGGTCAGTTCTGTAGGCCTACAGGTGAGTTAGATCATGATTAAGGACCATCTCACTAAGCATCCACTATAGAAAGAATGATTCAAAGAAAACAAGCAATAAAACCTGAATTCCCTGGTAATGATTTCAGTATGGTTAGTCAGTTTGATTTTTATTCTCATTCAATGCACTTAAAACTGTCCATCATGTTACAATCCTGTAACATTTATTCAAGTAAGAGGGTGGCATGGGGGCTGTATGGAAGGTATCTCATACTGGTGGCTCTATGTTGCTGGGAAAGGATCCGAGCCCTTTGGTGACCCTGATCTAGATGAATGGATATTTAAGTAAAACCTATGAAATCACTTTTTGGTAAGCTGATATGACTTTATTTTCTTAAATTAACATCCACAATGAAACAAATGGGGGCAGCACAGTAGCTGAGTGGTTTGCACATCTGCCTCCTAGCAAGAAGGTTCCAGGTTCGGTCCTCGTTGCCAGCAGGGGCTTTTCTGTGTGGAGTATGCATGTCCTCCCCATGTCTGCATGGGTTTCCTCTGGGTACTCCAGTTTCCTCCCACATTCCAAAGGACATGCAGGATAGGTCAATTGGCTACTCTAAATTGCCTGTGAGTGTGTTTGGGTGTCTATCTCTGTGTTGGCCCTGCAGTGGATTGGCAACCTGCCCAGGGTGTACCCTGCCTTTCACCCAAAGTCAGCTGGGATCAGCTCCAGCTTCCCCACAACCCTGACAGATAAATGGTTTAGAAGATGGATGAAACAAATGCAAACCTATACATAATCGCATCTGTGTAATTTAACAAATATTTAACGTATTTAAATGTAATGCACTCATTCGCCGATGTAATTATCTTAAAAATATAAAATTCGGACATGGTGATATTTTGCGCGATCCTTCGAAACACATCTTCTTTCTGCATAGTCTGTACAACGTTCATCATGGAGTACGGCGCAAGCTGCGACGTGCGCGTTTAATCTCAGCATTACGGTACCGTCACCCGGAAGTTCCCTATAATAGCTCTTAGCATTCTGTCGTCATTTTGGCTGTTGTCCAGTATATATATATATTTTTTTTTAACGATATTGACTGAAAGGTGGCGACTAATCATTCCAGATTGGTTTGATTGCAAGGTTCGCCCTGTCGGTGCGTTTGAGAACTGTGGCTTTATACAGGAGCTGAGCAAAGACGACCTTTTGAGATCTAGCCCTGTCAGGTTTGTGTAGAGCCATCCCACGTGTTGCTATTGGGACGAATGCATTGGAGGCTTCGGAAGGATCATCCTGAATATTACCGTCTCAGTGACATTGCCACACACGGTCCTTCACATTTAGACGCTTAATAAGCTGCTTCTCATCATTATTTTGACTCCTCGTCATACACAATGAGCGAATATTTCTCCTTGTCTGATTGTGATGTCATTGGCTTTGATTTGGACCATACTCTGTGTCGGTATCATTTAAAAGAAACCTCTAAGGTGAGTTTTATTAAGAAATGCTAAATTGTCTTTTTTTTTTTTTTAAATAATCAATAGACATTGGGGAAAAACAGAAGCCGATTTGAATATGTGCAGGTATCATTCTAGTAGAGATACCTGCAGTCCAGCGTTAATGGTCGCTCTGCGTTTGTATGCGCTACCGGCATCACATAGAGATGTCCTTATAGCTGCTCCAGTCATTAATAATAGCTTATATTTCCGAACGGAATTTCGCTGGGAAATCAGGGATCCCACAGCAGTATGGTGTTCGCCATGCATCGATAATAACGTGCGTGTTATTCTCGGCTGTATGCATGGGAGTTACATAAACCCATTGGGGTAATGTGCAATTAAGTGATTTAATTCCTCGTTATACACGCCAGGCTCCAAAGACGAATGAAGGAAAAGTGATCGGGCCAACATGATGGTTCCCCTGTTTATGTGCTGACCTAGTGGCACAGTGGAAAAACGTTTCCTTCATCTTGAAAGGACCCATCTGTCATTATGTGCCACTGCTGAGCTGCTGAAAAGTATATATTGCATAACTGCCTAATACTGAATAGCTAGTGTTTCTTAGAATGAAGGATCACTGCATCTGGAGACTGCTTGTAGAAGGCTGCTTTTGAATGAGGTACCGGAGTAAAACAGCACCTCGGAGTTCATAAAGTCATGACAAATTCAGCTTTGCGTTCAAAATCATGACATGGTGACCTGTTCACCTGCAGCTCATCTACGACAGTTTCGCCAGGTACCTGGTGGAACACAAGGGCTACGACAAGGACCTGCTGACTGTGACCACTGCGACCTGGGATTTCTGGTAGGTGTGTTTTGAGAGAAATAAATTTATGGTTTGGTTCAAGTCAGCTAGATCTCAAAGCAAGATAAGGCAGCTTCCACAAATATATTGACAAAAGCCAGAATTGTACATCCTGACTTTTATGAAGCTGTTTTTATGAACATTAATATTAGTTATATGCCCTGTATAGTCAGCCTACGAGTTCTTCAGGAAAGAGTACCAAGCCCTAACTTAGACAGTGTCATGGAATCAATAAACGCTGTAGGTTTTTCTGTGATCTATTTATTCAGCATTTAGCAGTGCAACACAAACATGTCCATTGTATGCAATGGAGGGACAACAGAGCACACTAATGCTGTCCGAATTGTCATAATATTTAGCATTTCTGGCAAGGTATCCAGAAGTATCGATGGGGGGAAGTTTCAAAATGTCTTCCCTTACCTTATAAAACACCCAGATGTACAAATGGATAATACCACATGGGAGCATCTACTAAGTCGTCAAGTGGAAATATTTGCAGAGCAGCAAGAAGCATAGTGTTTAATTAAAATAAAATTAACCCAATATGTAACGCAAGTAAAATATTTTAATCTATTAAAACTAGATATAGGGCAGTTTGTGTCTGATTAGCAAGCAAGCTAACACTCCCCAGAGTTATGAATCCTAACCTGTGGTGCAGGGATTTGTCTTGGATAAATGGATTTCAGATGTGTTTTGCCAGTTTTGGTTTGCATAATCAAAGTCTTTGTAATGTTTAAAAAATAATTTTGCTGTGTTTAGTTTTAAGGGATTAGTAGTGGACCTGGAAGACGGGAACTTGGTCAAACTGGCTGAAGATGGAACCGTTTTAAGGTATTTTAAGAAAGTATATTTTTAAAAATGCTGTAGTATATTTTACTCTTCATTGCTTTCACTGATTAAGCAAGGTGTGTGTGTGTGTGTGTGTGTGTGTATATAATAATGAAAATGAGTCCATGAGAAGAATGAACGCTGTCACATCTGTACTGTGTTTTTGCTGTATAAGGTTAGGAGATGTAGAATTTGGGGGTCTTCTGATTGAAAACCAGATCAGTGATAAATAGGAAATATTAAATGACAGAGAAACCGGATTTCTTTTGTGTGTGTGTGTGTTTTTACAGAAAAGTAACATTTAAGTGATTAAAATAATTAAGGTGAAATTAATGAACCTATTGTAATTTACCTCTACAAGACCAATAAACACACTATAATCTCAACAACACTTGATTGGTTTAAAAGTAGTCCTGACTTGTTATCATTGAGGAAAAATAGCTCCTGGACTCGTTAGCCTGACGAGCAGCCGCAGAGAGAGCTGCGTAAGAAGCATTGATATAATCCCGAATTTCCTTTCGGGGATTAATACGTTTCCTTCCATCCATCCGTAAAGTAAAGCTAATTGGCATCATGCTTGGTTACAGTGAACCATGTCTGCTCTACCTGTTTTTGATGTAGAAATAAGTTAAAGGCTGATACGATGTGAACCATTGATACTGTTAAAGGTTGGAGAGGAACAATGAAGTAACTTTTCATTCTCCATGAGAACATATGAATTGCCACAGGTATCTAGGTCTTTTATTCTGTGCTTGATTCATATCTCGCCGATGTCAATCGGCCACATCTCACCGGAGCTGAGGAATGCACCTTCAGCCGCCTTTCAGCTTTTCCCGTGGTTCTTGGCATTTCTGTATGTTCAGTAGAAGTGCGATATGATGCAATCACGTAGCTTCAGACGATATCATCGGCTATGGCTTAATTATTCCGGCACGGCTGAGATGTAGTTCTAGTCCACCTCTCCAGTGGAACGCGTCTAATCTAGGTCACGTGTCTGACCTTCCCTCCGAGGAGAGTGCTTGAGCTTCGTAATTAGCTGCTGGTACATTTTTAAACGGTCCAAACTTCGTGCATGTCAGCCTAAAATATGTAACCTGAATGTGTGGGAATGAGTAGGATTCCTGTTAGCCAAAATGTTAGCGTCTATGTGCTTAATTTTTTTTTTTAGTATTGTCCTGCATAGACCTTTTCCTTCTTATTACTGTTTATTGCTCAGTGACACACTTCTACGTTCCTAATCGTCACCGAAACTTTGAGAGTTGATTACAGCGTTGATTTAAAATGCACATCGCTTTGTTTAGAGGAATCAACAGTTGATGCTAAAATGATTAGATGTATGTTAGTAAGAACAGATTTGTAATACTATCGTTTTAATTCCATTCTGGCTTCTGACTTGTTTCTTACTTCAGGCTGTCTGCTTGCTTTTCGCAATTAACTTTATGTTCCAAATGTATAATAAATTATTAGTTTTGAGCTGAATCATATAACGACGTGTAAATTGGATCAAATATGGCAAATTGGATCAAATATGTAGAGTTCAACCTTTTCTTTATGAATGTTACATATCCGGACCCAAACATTTTTATGTATTTTGTGTTTGTCCATGATCTGTACATGTCAACTCTGGTCATGTGTTCAGAGAAAAAAAAAAATGACAAGTATGGCAGCATCTCTCTTTCATTGAGATCCAGTGCTGTTTACAGCTCTTAAGTTTACAGATTACATGTGTTCTCCTAACTATAAAAGAGTGCTGGTACTGGTTAAGAGGGCAGCTGACCAATTGGTGCCTATTTGGTTCCATTTAGTAGAAGACTTGTTTTTTTTTTTTTTTGTGGCAAACTTTCTTCTACTCTGCTTCCTTGGACACTTTTATGGGGAATGCGTGCATATTATGTACTGTTCCCTTACTTTTTTATGTCATAAACATGAACTCCTAGGCATGTGTGGCATTATGTCTTGGTCTAGCAATCTCTAAAATCCTGGAATCCGAGGTGATTTTGATCTGAGGCCTTTATGTCAAGATCACATGAAATGGAATAAAGTTACACTCTAGATAAGGCATATGAATATGGTATGCGAGAAATAGTTTTTGTTCTCATCCGGGTTGTGCTTGACGGTGTTTCAGAACCTTCCAGTTAAAGGAGCTGAGTAGACGTAGGCTTGAATCTCAGCTGTTTGTAAGAACCCTGAAGCTAGTGTGGGTGTTCAAAATCTCACTTGAAAGAACACAAATTGTGCAGCACTGGAGTCCAGTCACATGGTTTAACATTTTTAAAAAGAATGACTAAACTTAGCCTAAATGTTAAGATGTGCCTGCCTTTCAGTGTACAGTCAGCTGGATATCTGACACAAGACGAGTCGGCTTGGATTGTTGGTGTAACGTTAGATGGCCGCATTCAATGTCTCTCTGTTCTTCCTAGGGCATCACATGGGACGAATCATTTAAACACTGAAGAGATTCTAAAACATTATGGTCCCAAGAGGGAATGGAAGCATTTTGACAGTCTGAACACGTCATACACCAGATCAGGTATGGGATGTACCAAATGAAACGCGTTGACATGTATAGAGCAAAAATGAACATTGCCTCTTGGAGGTTTACCCCAGTAAATATTAGAACTGTTTAGGTTCAACTTTAAGTTTTTAATAAATAGGTACCTTATTTGAATATTAAATGGAATCCTTCAAATATGGATAATATAGTGATCATATTGTATACTTATGCAATTCTAAGTATTTGCTATTAATAATTTGAATGTTTTTTGTGAATTTTAATTCTGTAGTCTTATTAAAGTTATTGTATGTAGAAATGCTAGATGGTTTTCTCTTAAAGCATACTGATTGGTAGTGATGGGGAAAAAAGGAGGATTCAAAACTCGTGGTGGGTCGGAATAACCTAAATTACCTATTGCTGGAATTGTTCGGTTAGTTCTGAATATTCCCACCCGCCATGAGTTTTGAAGCCTCATTTGTCCTATAACTACTGATTGGTATGATCAGTAACGTTCTTTAATTTCAATAGAAGCTTTTTAGAAGTGTTCTATGGTCACACAGGTTTTATTATGTTTGTTTTTGTTGTTATTGTTGTTGGTTTTTTTTTTTTTTTTTTTTTTTTGCGCAAATCATCAGCCAAGTACTATTTTTACGACAACTACTTTGACCTTCCCGGGGCACTTCTCTGTGCAAGAGCAGTTGATATGTTGCACAAGGTAAGGGCTAGCTAGTTAGTAAATCAATAATTATGACACGTTCTAGCATTAAACACAAGATCTCCTGTACATTTATTATGTAACAGAACATTAAAGTTAACATCTTATGCTTTATTCATTTCTTACTCGATTTTGAACAGCATGGGAATGAGGTCACAGCAGATTTTTGGAAGGACATTGTTGCTGCCATCGATCATAATTACAATACATCAGCATTTAAAGGTAAGCTTGTATACATGTATGAATATGTTTGTATGCGTGTGTATAGCAGCATGTTTTGAACAGGTGATAAAGTCATTTTGTTTGGTCTGAATATAAATAATGTAGCAGTGTTTTGTATTGATAGCTCAGAGTTCTTAGCACAATGAGTATTTTTATTTGAAGAAGTGCATTCAAAAAAGCATACTTAAAAAAACAGCTGTGCCAGTGGGTGGTTTAATTTAATGGCCTTGTCTTTGCCAATATCAGCATTGTGTATTAAGTGACATCATAGAAAACAAAGATTTGGGCTTAAGATTTTTTTTTATTATTATGTTGGTCTATACGTTGTACATAGCATAATGTATCTTGAGCTTTTGTCATTGACAAAACATTTGAGTGGTCATATCCTGATTCATATTTTTTTCATGATTTTGTATCCTATAAAACTGTGGGGAAAATCCAGTACATCATGTTTCCTTTTTTTTTTTTAAGAATTATCTAAAATACATGCCAAGTATATAAGACTATTTAGACAGACACTGAAAAACGAGATCCAATTGCTGTAATTTTACAAACCGCAAGCTCTGTGTATTTGTTCATTTAATTCTCTCTTCTCAATATTAATGAAAGTACAGCAGGAAGGAAAAAAATGTTAGTCTGCTTAGTTGTCACCATTCACTTGTAAATTTTATGACTTATATTTTATGATCAGCTAATCTCTGCCAGAATTCTCATCAGTATTTAATTTTCATTACTATCCATTTCCTTCATATTTAATTAAAATCGCTAGAGGTAATGTTATGAAAGTAAAACATTTGGAATTGTTATTTATGCCTTGTTTCGGAAAGATGGCTGAGGGGAAGGACATTTCTTTCAGTTGTTCCAGAGTTTAGAAGTTGTGTGCAGGTTCAGAGCCTCCGTATTACGTAGAAGCAATCAGGAAGCCAGAGAAAGTGCAGTGGACGTTTTCTGCACCAAAGACACCATTGGCCTCCTCATCAGGGGCTTGGACATACACGGTGTCAAGCTCATGCAACTGAAGGACAGCACTACCAGACATCTGGTCCAGGAAACCGTTGTTGTATTCATCATAAGCGAACGTGACGGGCTCACCATTTCGGTACAGTGCCACTAATGCGTTGGCCCCGTTAACATGCACGTGATAGGAGAAATAGTAGATGCCAGGGATGTGGCAAGTGAATGTTCCACTGTAAGGGTTATAGTGGTTCTCCGCATTATACACGACATGGTCAAACCTAATAGGTTCTCCAGCTGCAGGGTACGCCTTGGTCAAGACTACAGTGAAGGCAGATACGGGGATCTTGACAGGGGCAGGTGCCATTATCTCATGTGATTTAATGGGCATGCTTTTGTCATAAACAATCTCGCCGGGGGGACCAGGTGGGCCAGGAGGACCAACTGGTCCTGGAAGACCATCGTGTCCTCTAGCTCCAGGAAGACCAGGGGGACCCAGAGGACCTGGTATTCCTTTAGACGTCATTCCTGCAGGGCCAGGGAGCCCAGGATGACCAGGGTGACCTTTAAGACCTGGTGTACCTGGAGGACCTGCAGGCCCAACTGGCCCTCTGGCTCCTGGAATTCCACTTTCTCCTGCTGGCCCAGGTTCACCTGGCCGTCCTGGTATTCCCTTTGCCCCCGCTGGCCCTGGTCCACCTGGGGTTCCAGGTGAGCCTGAAAGTCCTGTTTCGCCTTTGAAACCTGGTGCTCCAGGGGGTCCCTTTGGACCCACTGGACCTGGAATCCCTGGGATTCCTGATTTCCCGTCTGAACCTCGTATTCCCTGAGCACCCTTAAATCCCTGTGGTCCAGCTTGTCCCATAGGACCGATATCACCTTTCAGTCCTGGAAGCCCTGGCTCCCCCTGTAATCCTCGGGCTCCCTGAGGACCAGCTGGCCCTTGATTGCCTACAGCACCTGGAAAACCAGTGTGCCCCATTGGCCCTGGCTCTCCTTTTTGACCAGTAGTACCAGAGGTACCTGGAACCCCTCTCTCTCCTGGCTGTCCTGGAATTCCTGGTTTTCCTACACCTGGTAAACCTGGAGTCCCAGGTGTTCCGGGTGGTCCCTGTAACCCTTTAGGCCCAACAGAGCCTGGCAGACCTGGAGCACCATTCAGACCTGGTTTTCCTGGAGATCCTATGCCAGGGACCCCATCAAGGCCCCTTATCCCTGGCTTTCCCGTTTGTCCTGGAGCCCCATCTCTGCCTGGAAGACCTGACTTCCCAGGTTCCCCAGGTATTCCAGCTGGACCAGATTTCCCTATCCCAGGAATTCCAGGTGCACCAACAGGACCCACTGGACCCACTGGACCTCTCTCACCTGGAGTTCCAGGAATGCCATATCCCTTTTCTCCTTTTAGACCTGGTTGACCAGGAATTCCAGGGTGTCCCTTTAAACCTGGCTCACCTCTTGGTCCCATTACTCCGGGCGCCCCATGTGGCCCAGGTTTACCAACAGAAGAAAGACCTGCAGGTCCCGGAATACCCGGAGGGCCAGGTGCTCCTCTGGCACCCTGTGCCCCAGGAGCACCAGGTGATCCTCTTTCACCTGGCAAGCCATTGCCTCCAGGTTTCCCAGGTGCACCTGGTACACCAGGTTTGCCAGGTGAAGAATAGCCTGCTGGTCCGGGTGGTCCAGGGGGCCCTGCAGGGCCTGGCTTTCCATATCCACTCTTGCCTGGAGGTCCCGGTGGCCCAGGTAGTCCAGGCTGGCCTGGTTCACCAGGGGGACCTGGTGCGCTTGGTGCCTGCACTGCAACAAAACGAGACATGTTAAATAGCATGCAGATAATATATTTCTTCTTCTTTAGTCAGAATGTAAGAATATTCATTACATATTATGTATTAAGAACAACAGCTAAATCTTTAACACATGATTATTGAAAATTAATGTTTAAAATGGAAATGAATGTGCCATTAGCAAATCACGAGAGTCAGGATGTTGATTTGCTGTTTTAAATTGGTTGTGGATCAGGCAAGGGCACCAGAATGCTAAGGGCAGAGAGATATTTTTGGGTTAGCCACAGAAGTCACAGCTGCTTCTCTTTGGGCCTCCCTCCATGGCCTTAATGTTTAATTTAGTTTATTTAGCAAATCTCATTTGTATGTCTAATTGGAAATGCATTACCTGTGAACACACAGCACTTTTTAACTAATCATCTGGATTAAGCTTTCCTGTGGAACTGTTCAGGGTACATGGGTACAATATAATACTTGGATGGTCAGATAATTTGTATGACTGTAAACAAAGTACATCTTATAATTATAAGGGACATTTTATCTTGGCTTCAGAGAATGCTGTTGGCTCGAAGTTGTCATTTAGGTTTTCTTTATACAGATTACGTGGTCTATATATTATTGTATATTTACTTGCATGCTGCTGCCTCGGATAAAATTGTAAAAACCAAAACCATTAAAAGCATCAGGCTAAATGCAATTTAAATGATTTATTTTAGTTAACAAAACGATCCAGTGAACAGAGTAGAATCACGGTGGCTGTGATGGTGGTGAGATACCATTCAGCCTAGCTTGGTCTTTGTCGCTTTTGCAGTTTTTATAACGGTAATGTTTGGTGTTTAGCAGAAACTTTTGCCGGCGATTATAGGTTCAGTTACCAGATTGGTTTCCGCAACTGAGAGTTATGCTTTCATTATTTTGAAAGAAAAGACTCCGAATCCCCCGTTGCCTTTTGGGGGAAGCAGATCTGTTTTCAGAAACAAAATTGGTGACACCTTGAGTTAATGTAACGGTCCTGTCTTCAACAACCCAAAAGTTTCTGACTTTGTATGAATTTCATTTAGTGGCTCAATGGTGAGCTCTGTAGCCTGCACTTCAAGGTTGGGGGTTTAAATCCCTCCTTCGCTCTGTGTGTGGGGTTTGCAGGTGCTCCGCAGGTAGTGCAGATTTCCTTCAGGTACCCCAATTTCCTCTCATAGTCCAAAGAGTCGCTTAGGCAGTGTCTCTGAATTGCCCATGGGATATAACTGTGTGAGTATGTGCCTGACGATGGACTGGGATCTGGCTCCAGGTAGCCCTGATCAAGATAGGTGGGTGGATGGATGGGGGCCTGATCAAGATGGATGGATGGATGGATGGAATATGTGGCTACTCATACTGATTCATGTGTTTCAAGCAGAGAGCCTTCGTGGGTGCTTTTAAAAATAAACAGATGGTCATTTTTTTTTGTATGTTCCAGACAAGAATTTGTGAATTCTCAGCAGTTATTGACTTATTTATCCATCCGTTTCATCTGATTTGTTAGGCTGTCTCACTCACCCCTCTGGAATTTTTGTCACCAGCTTGTTAATTGTGCTATGACTATTTTAAGGTACAAAGTTGTTGAGGAATTACACTGATGCTAGTTTTTTTTTTTTTTGGTTTACAATATCTCATTGTGTTTTGTTGGAAAAATAACTTGCAAGATTGCCCAGGCCCTTGGGCTTCTGACGAGCAGGAATTTACTAAGCAGACTGTCTTTGTTAACGCTGTTTTATTTGAATTTTAGTTGTATGGAACAGCTGATTGTTTTGTTTTTAATATCGGTTTACACTGCAAATTGTACTTGTGGTAAGATGCATTGTAGAATTATTAGTTGAACTCACCAAAAGAATGCATAGTTCATTAGATCATCATTATTTGCTTTATTTTTAACCGCTCCGATGCTACCCGATTATCACTTTTTAGGATCGGACCCATGGTAACGAGGACGATTACTTCTGTCTTAAATTAGCAACGTGCTTGAGCAATGCTTGCTGTGGAGATGGAGCGAGGAACGTTTGATGGAGTTCTGGGGGTCAATGTGCAGTGGCAGGAAAGCAAATCCAAAAAGTGAGCCAATTCCAGCAGTTGTATGGTGATAGAATAATACTTTTCAATACTATCTGTACTTAAGAAAACGAGGCAAACTTTAGATCATAACGAAGGTGAAATCAAGGATTATCCAGTAAATTAGATGAGTTTAGGTAAGGCTTTTAAGATGTTTTTCAAGTTTTGGAAGAGATCTTCTTATTTGAGAGGTGGGCTTCCTCGTGTTCGAGCAGCAGTATTTTATAGGGCTTTGGAACAAGCTCAGAATTCAAAGTAGTGACATTTATTTTGCCACCTCTACAAACGGTGTGGAATCTGCTCTTAACCTGCGTCCGTGTGTTACGGGATTAACGCAAAACGGTCTGTAATGTGTGGCTATGAGACTCTCGCAAGAGTCTTAGGTCTTTCTGTGAAGTTGAAAAATGAGCAGCTCTCCGTCACAGACTTTGTGCCAGAGAAGAGGGGACATTAGCTAAGCCTGTCATTTGCACATCCTCACCTCGACTCAGCTGCAGCTGCGTGGCTCTTTGGTAATGAAAGTGTAATAGGCAAAGCTCACATTGGTTTTTGTAATGGTATAAAGTACAGTCATCTTGAAAATGGTTAAAGGTTTTTTTTTTTTTTTTTTTTTTTTAACCTACAAGTATAGTTTTGTCAATTAAAAATCACACTTCTGTATACCTGCTCAGTACAAGAGAAAATACGAATGCCTGGATTACAAATCATCGAGCCCTTTTGAAGTCAGATATCACTAACATTAACTATTTTAAAATTTTGGAATTCTGGGTTAAACTTAACTTTATTAAGTCCTCAAGGTGGAATATAAAATGTAAGGGAAGTAGTCTGTTTGTATGTGTCCATCCAAATGTGCTAACGTTTGTTTCGGAGGCCACAGATTTTGTACGGATGAGTGTTGGAAAAAAGGCCTGTTTACATTTCTGGGTTCGTGTCTTCCAAAACCACACAAAGCAAGCAGGAGGTTAAGTTTTTCCCTGTTTGAACCACCAGAGCATTCTGTGGGGAAGCAGGGGACAATTCGCAAGCAGGATGAAGCATTTTGGTGGTGAGGATGAGGTTAGAGGTGTAGACTCCCAGTCAGGAAGCTGCTGTAAACGGTGGCTGCCGACGAAAGCGCTCATTATGTGGTGAAAGTGGTTGACATTCAGGGTTTTTTTTTTTTTACACCGCAGCCCACAGAAAGGTTGGACGTTTGCTTCTGACACTTGATCAGAGAGCTGACCGGCCGACATCCACGTCAAGATTAGACCGCAACTTAAAATTTTCTAGGCTCACTTTACCCTCCGAACTACGCCTGCCGGATTCACCTGATGTCTAGCTGAAGGTGTGATGTTCTTTCTAATGCGCATGCATACCATTCATTTTGAATTGTGCTAACCCGTGTCCTTGCCCCTTTGAAAGACTGTCATTTGTTCCATTGTAAGTCTGACGTCCACTCAGTGGAAGCTGTGGTTAAGTATTCACAACCGAGTCATGAAACATAGCGTCTTAATCTGTATACTTCAGTATTGCAGGTGCAAGAGTATTTTTAAACTTTCAATAGAAAGGTTATGAAAAAAGCTAAGGGTGGTTTTAAAACTAGATGACATTGACTAGGGCGAATGCACATACACATTGGGTCCTTTGCTAGCAATTTATTTCGGGCTTGTCTTTTCCTAGTTTAAAAATAGTGCTTTAATATATAATAAATCTAAAATATTTTAATGGATTTTCTTGCATAGATTGATGCAATTTGTCCATCAGTGTATTTGAATAGATTTTGCTAGCCTTCTGAAAAATGAAATGTTAGTGCACCGTTCTGACTGCCTCTCAGATTCACCTGCGATCACGCTGATCTGAGGACAGTAACTGTTCAGTTTCAGTAATATCAGTGCTTTTTGGAATCAAAGAAGAAATTAACTAAAGTGAAACCTGTTCAAAGTTCACTGGGGCGGAAATCCAACGACGAGCTAAGACTAAACATAAATGGGTCTAAAGCAGCTTGAACAACAATTTGTTGGCCGAACATTGAATTTGTATAAGCCAATCATTTTGACTGGATTTGATCTGCGAGACCTCAAATTTTTAATCTCTGCTTGCGACGAGAATCATTGCAACTCTGCTGCCAATTCTATGGCCGCATCTCGGAAAGCTGTGAATCCCACTCATGACCAATCCGTCGTGAAGTTAGTCGGCCACATTAGGGCTCTTGGCAGAGTCACGAGTCCTTGAACTTACCTGGAGCCTTGTGAGGGTAAGGTGACTTGACGATACTTCTGGCGTGGTATCTGTCTGGAGTCGCATCAGCCAAGACCAAGAAAAGAAGAGCAACGTTGATCACCCAAAGGTCCATCCTTGGAAGCTAAACCTGTAAGGGGGAGTCATGGAGAAGATGTGATAGTGCTCCACTTCAGAATTGAATGGTACAGTGATTTCTATGGGAGCAGTGGCAAAAACAACCCATCTTAATCCCTTCTTTCTCTGATATGCTAGCCGTGCCTGAGTATATCCTTGCCCTGTAAGTAGTGGTCTAGCTAATTGGCTTAGTGTTTGCTCACGATTGTCCTGATATGGCTTTAAATAGCCTTAAGCCATCACTTGGGCTATTTAGGGGTCGCAGTAGCAGCTGGTACCAGAGCCAGTAGCCCAGGCCTCCTGGATACAGTGGTAGTTTGGCTCAGCATTCAGGGGGTTCTGTGTAAACTGGCGAGGGCAAGGTCATGAGCCTGAAAGGTCACACTTACCAGTATTAGTTGTTTAGCTCCAAATTTCATTGACATAAAAAAAAAAAACAACGCTATGGATCCAGGATTTCTGTTTTTGCTTGTGCTGTATATCCTTAGGTCGGGAATGTAGTGGACAGACTGCTGGGGTCCGGTACGTTTTTCTGGGTATTTATACCATGCCTGCCCATCACACTTCTGAAACTCCACCCTCTATATAAGCACCTCCCTTCTGCTATAGAGGCTCTAATTAGGAGTGTGCCTTGTGCCACGCAGTACATGTTAAATCTGGAGAACATGTAAGTGTTTAGACCAGTGATTACCACCCCTTTACCGTCTCCGCACTGCCAAGCCACACGATAAAACGTAGGGTCCTTCTGTATAAAGCCGAAATAAAAATTAATCTACTACTGTGTTTAAAACTCAGTGGCCCATTTAACATGGCGCCGAGCTGAGTTTTACAGCTTACATCCAAATTGATCCCATATCAAAGACACACACTTGCTCTTTTCACTAACTAAAGATATTCTTAACAGTATACCAATCTATATGCATTTTTGTTTTCGGCCTTGCACTGCTTTGTGGTAATGAGTTTTTTTTTTTTTTTTTTTTTTTTTTTTTAATAGTTTATATGCATTAATTCACGTTTTTAGTATTGCTCAGTGACAAGGCATGTATGTATGTATATTACAATTTGGTTTTGAGTAGATGTAACACTTGTAAATATTAAACACAGGTCAAAATACTGGCCACTTGGTATAATTAGGTGGTGATTAAGCTGAGGCTGATATAGCTGATGGCGTGTGAGCGCGTCTTAACATTTATCCAGCATAATACGACAGTACATAGTATGGCGGATTTACAAAGTTGGCGGTCCATCATGAATGTACATCGTTTTCTGGAATTGGTAAATGCAGTGCTAAGCAATAAAAGAGCATGTTAAATTATTACTTTTTTTTTTGTGGTATATCAGTAATGTTTCATTTTGTTGTTGCAGCAGCAGCAGCACGATACGTGTTGCAGTGTTACAGACACTAGAGGGCAGTGTTTAAGGATTTTTTTTTTTTTCTTCCTAGCTTGTTGGGAACGTTCTTTTTTATCGCTTGTTTATTGCTGAGGAAGATTTGTTACATTCTTAAACTAAGCATAGAATTGCAGAAATTTATCTTCACGATAGGTTATTTTGCTTCACACTTCCTCATTAAGTTGCTATATAATTACTGCATACTGTCTTCTCTTAGGCCGAGGTGTCGTTGTTTTTGAGATTTACACTAGGGCAAGAGCTACAGTGTGTGTCACGTACCCAGTTTGTGAAGCATGCAGGTGTTCCATGGATGATTATGGGAGTGAAATAATTGGCTCAGCATTTCTTGACCATTAGTTTGCCTTCCCTTTCCACTGAATGGTACAGGTATTTATCCAGTATTGTGTGTGTTGCTGCCATTTTCACTGTACAAATGTAAGACTGAGGACCTTGACACTCTCTTAGTGTTTCAGTCTTCAAACTGTGTCATTAAATATTCCTGGAGCAATAAGGTGCTTGAAACCATCTCATTTGTAGTTCCGTGTATAATTTACAAAATTGCTACCCTTTAACGCAGTCTTAAGTTATTCTTTTTCTGTTGATAACTATCGTTTTACTTTCCCATCACAGTGCGGCTGTCCTCTGGACATATTTTAAGAAACATGAGTATGTGCGAGCCAAATGAAAATCTGTAAAAATGGCTCAAAGAAGATTATAAATAGACGCAATTCAAGGAAGATTGTCAAGTCATCATGAAGTGTTTTCAGTGCTTTCATTGTTGTTTTGTGTAGCATCAGTAGATATCACCCACGTACTTTGGCTAAAGCTGTGTTTACCTATATATGCTTTGTGTGTGTGTGTGTGTGTGTGTGTGTGTGTGTGTGTGTGTGTGTGTGTGTGTGTGTGTAACGACTTAGTACTTGGAAAGTTTTATTGCCATTGCAAAACAGTACCGCAAATTTATGGTGCCGTTGCCTTATCGGTGCTAATAATAAAGGAATAAAAGAATGAATATAACCTTTAAAAAGTGGAATATATGAACTCCCAGCTATACCTGTAACATCTGCTCATTTATGCCTTAATGCATGTATATACACACACTCTGATATACAGTACATTAGCTCATTCATCCTGCATACTGACATCTCTACATACAGGACCCATGGCACAGGTGGGGCACGTGCCAGTCCATGCAGGGAACAGTGGGTTTTAACATTTTACGGAGGGCAGTCCACCTCAAACGTGTGGTTTTGGACTGTGAAAGGACGCCAAAGTCACTGGGACATGTGGAGAACATGCGAGCTCCACACACACGGGAACTGGAGCCGGAATCAGAACTGCAGCCGTAATATTGTAAATGTGACTGGATTTCTAGCTGTCCATACAGATAAGGAAAATGTCATTTTGAATAATTACGAGTGACTAGCAGCTATATTGTAATAATAAATGAAAATGCTTACATTTTTCTGAAGTGATATAATTCAATACATTAACATTATCTTAAGTTCCAGACATGTAATAATGTGTTTAATAAATATTTAGGGATTACATTAATGGGCAGTATGGTGGCACGCTCACATCTCCAGGGCTGGCGTGTAGAGATCCTGCCCCTACTCTGTGTACGTGTGGAGGTTGCGTGTTCTTTCCATGTTGCGCTCTGACTACTTCTTGCAGTTAAGCGAACTTGCAAATCTAAATTGCCCAGTGTGGCTGTGTGCAAAAGTGTCCCCTCTCAATGGAGTGACATCCTGTCCTGGGTGTCCCCTCTCTAGTGTCCTGTTTTGTTGGGACTGCCTGGAACCCTGTGGAGGATGGATGGATGGATGGATGGATGGAGATGAAAGAATAGCTAAGATATATGAAAGGTATAGTACTAATGGCTTCTGTTGCCCTTGGTTTGCCTGCTGATGTGTGACCAGTAAGATGTTTTTGAGTAGAATCGACTGGCATGCCTTTTTGATTTGTCCGCTCTACTGGGTTATTTTTAGAAGACCTACCACGCATATGTTCTACAGGTTTCCAGAAACTTTTGCTTCTGTTTTTTGAGATGCTCTGAATTTTGTTTTTCCACAAGTAAAATCTAGCAGAGGCCAGAGCTTCTTGAGCAAACCCTGTTTAGAGAAATGACAGAGCAGTAGGGAGTAAAATCACATCTTAATAGTAATTTGGCCTCGTTATCCTTCTGAAAATGTGCAGACTGTATAGTGACGATGTTTTTCTTTTGTAAATTTGGTCTTGTTTAGCGCTTATGAGAAATGCCATATATTGTCTGTTTGTTTACTGGTTAGCTCTTCATCCTCAGGGCATCTTTGGTTGCGTGCAGATTGGGTTATAGGGCTGTGGTTTTATTTTGTTTTGTTTTATTTGTCATCACTCAGCATTCAGGTGTGCAGAATCACAGCTACAGCCGTTGTTGATACATGTGTACATGCCCAAGCTTACTTTACCTGATCTTGTAGGCTGTGGATGTATCTGATTTGATCTGCTGGTCTCCTTCCTCATCCTCTCTGGTTTTGATGTGTAGGTCATCCCCAATAAGTGAGCGATTAACATCAAAGGAGGATGCTGGAAAGTCGGGTTTGTGATCCTGACTTTGTAACATTTCTTTGTTTGCGTGCAGTTTGCCAGTATACTGTTTTAGTATTTTTTTTTTTTCTTCATGAAAGATGATAATCCATAGAGGAAAAAAAATCACCTTTAAGATTAAATAGTCTAAACAGCCTATTTAATCACTGAATTGATCTGACTGGTTTAGCATGCAGTCGTTGGCAACATCTTTTCCTTGTGTATTCCTACATACACTTATGTAGACTTGGTGGTTGTTAGTGCCATGGTTTGAAGGTGGATTGGGTATGAGGTCAGAGCTCAGACAGGGCTGGTTTGGCCAATGGTAAACCCTGAGGGTTTAAATGGTTGGAAGGCTGTGTTCAAGGCTGGTCAGAGCTGAGCAGTGTACTTGCTTTAGGGTGGCTTAAAATGCATTGGGATTTACTGACTGCGTTTTCACCGTCGGTCGTTTAATTTTTTCTTTTTTTTTTCTTTTCAGTTAAAATGAATGAATTGTATCAGCAATGATTTCATTTCTAATAGTCTGCTAAAGTGTTGATGCATTTCTATTTAAGCATATCACTTGTGGGTGAAATGTAATTAACGTAGCTTCTTTGAGTGTCAGTGATCTGATTAGGCAGACTATATGTGAGTATTGAATTACACCCATATTGTTCTGATTTTGCTTATTAATCAGGATTTTGCTAGCTAGAGGGGAGTGCTTCTGTGGCTTGTGCACAGGATTCTGATTCCTATTTTAATTTCCAATTTTGGCGGGCGTGGTGGCTCAGTGATTAGCATCATTACCTCGCACCTTCAGGGTTGTGGGTTCGATCCCACCTCTGGCTCTGTGTGTGGGAAGTTTGCATATTCTCCTCGAACTTCGTGGGTTTTCTCTGGATACTCTGATTTCCCCCCAACAGCCTAAATAAAGAGATTTAAATAATTCTCTTTGAGGCTAAATATAGAGAAACTTTCAAGACAAGACCTGAAATGACTGAAACTGTTGGGTTGTCTAGATAACAATCACAGCAGTTTTTCTTTTTTTATGTTTCAAATTACTGGAAAGCTTTTGTGAGGTAAATCTTGAATGGCGGTAAAAAGTATTCCTGTTTTGTTTCCCCTACTCGCTTACCTCAGTCCATTGAGTACAATCCTTGAGAACGGTGGGTAGGACCTGACTGTGCGACCTTTTCATTGCAGATCCGGTTTCACATCTGATCCCCTAGTTAAGATAATATTTTGCTTTATGGGTCTACTGGTTCTGAGGAGACTAAGGACAGTAGACAGTAAAGTTCATCAGATACTCGGCTACGTTGTCCTACACTCCTATTCTGAAATTCCATTTATTGTTGAAATTGACAGTTTAGAACAAATGTAAAATTCTTGAACGCTGGTGTCATATAGGCCTTATTTGGCCATATACATCTGTACATGGGGCTTGTGCGTGATTTTGGTAACGTTTCCTGTAGATTAAAGTTGGCCATTAATGTAATTTTGATGGTAAATTGTTAAAAAAAAAAGTACTCATCGGTATGAGCAAAAAAGTTCGTTTTGTTGTAGTATTTAAATATCAATGACAATAAGCCAAAAGTGGATCTATACTAGGCCTATATAGCAGTGGTGTTACTGAATAGATTCTATATATAGAAGTACTGACTACACATTGGTTCTGTGTCTAATTATAGGTTTTTTTTTGTCTGCACAGAATTAACATAACACACAACCATTTTTGACCCATTGTTGAAGTTGACCTTTAAGACGGCCAGAAGGTCATAAGGACTACTGTACATATGGTTTTAGATTCACTCTCCTCTGCCGTCGCATTTGTCTTCAGATAACAGAAGTTATCGATCAGGAGAATATCCCTCCCAGTGCTATCTGAGTGTGCTACCCTCTCGAGGTCCGAGAGCTTGTCCAGGTACAGCACCTTTCAACTCCTGTTCAGACACCATCCCAGCCTGGACCCAGGCATTCAGAGGCATGTAATGTGCACACACACTTTGAAAATATGCGAGCCAGACACTGTCCCGCTGTGGGGTTTAACTAGGGGTGGTGGGGGCCAAAGGCACTGCACAGGAACATGTGTTTTTCTGAAAATATGATCATCTTGAAATAATTATTGTGGAGTTGTTAAATTGCAATTAAAAAAGCTTAGCCCTGTTTAGAAGTGGCTGTTTTCATAAAGCACTTTAAATTGCCTGTGTGGTTGATAAGTGCTATACAAATAAATTTGCCCTGCCTAAGACTTGATCTTATATGAAGCCAGCAGATGCTAATAATTTACAAAAGTTATGAAAAACACCCGCTGCCTTACTTAGCACATTTAAAAAAAAAAAAAAAAAAACAGTTCCACCCAAATATTTTAAATGTTTTTGTCAGCTACTAGCTGTTAGCTTTATCACATAATATTTGTGATCCTTTGCAAACATTTGCTTTGGGGGCACAACCAAAATACCAGGGTTTAGAAGCCATTTCTTTATTTCTTTGCTTTTCTTTTTGTTGTTTGGAATGATCATTTTACTTCTATGGTTTTGTCATTGCCACCATTTAGATCAGATGGATCTTGAGTAACAGAGGAACAGCACGTGAAATGATCAGATAAGCCGTGTATGTCTTTCTGTCTGAATTTGAAACTCTTCTGCCGAATTCCTGAGTTATGTTGTTTCTATGTTGCTTCTTTTTTCTTTAGCAGTTGTTAGTGATTCTTACAAAAGTAAAATATGAATCTTCAGTTGTCACTCAATGTGCAAATGATGACTGTTCAGAAATCAGGTTTTAAGTATATGCTGTGTCTGGGGTTGTGTTTGAGAGAGAGAGAGAGCGAGAGGGGGGGATATGTGAAGACATGGGATTTCTGGCCTGAGAAGACTTGATTGCTGTAGCAGGAACTAGACCTATCTTTAAGATAGAGAACTGTTCTTTTCTCCCCAAAATGGGTCATTTTTGTGTCCAGCAAGACTGTTATAGGAGAACTTCAGAGAATGGTGTAGGAGAAGCTGGCTGACAAGATGCTTATTGTGTCAAAGTAATTATCAAAATATGTGTGGAATTATGCTGTGTTTATGTCCACACATGCTTTCATCTTACAAACACAGAGCTAAAATCTATTTTTACACTTTTTTTTAAAATGCATCGCGACATGTGCAGTTGTGATTTGAAAGTATAAATACCCATCAAAAAAACAGACACATGCTTCTTCCAAAAAGGGTAAGTATTTGGAAGGAAATTATGATCATGTCAAACAAAAATGATCTGATACACTAGTCTGAAGTTCTGCAGTCTGGGACCTGAATGCATACTTTGGGCGGCCTCGTGCCCTGAGATGGGCTGGCATCCCATGCAGGGTGTACCCCGGCCCTGTGCTGCCAGGGATAGGCTCCAGGGCTTTCACGGCCCACACTTTTTGTGGTGATTTTGAAGCCAAATGTTTTCACTTCTGAAAATAGTTGCATGGACTGGATCTACCAGTGCGCATGTCAATGTTTGCAAAACAGGTTTGCGGTGAATTTTAATGTCATTTTACTTCTAATTCTTGCCAATATCAAGTTCCGTTAGGATTTTTTTATTTACTTTTTGCAGTACCAGCCATTGGCCTGGCTGATGATGGGTGATGTCTGCTTTTAATCACAGAGTTCATGTCCTCCGCGATATCAAAGCTTGGGTCCAGGTTCGCTGCTCTGATGAGCTTGTTTTCTTGATGCAGCGAGCATTACGTTGTGATTTTCACAGGTCTTTCACAAGTCTTTTGTTGGAATATTCTCTCACTACCAGGCCCATGCCATGTAAACAAATACCAGGATATTCCTTGGTTCACTGTTTTCTCGGTCATCTTATTTGGCAGCCTGTTTTGAGGTCATTGGAACTATGGCGTGGATTCCGATCGCAAACTGATTTCAGCGGTTAATGCTAATATTAAGTATAATTTAGTATACTTTACACTCCGTAACATCCTAGACTGGTTTTTTGATAAGCTGACTTAAATCTAAAATGTTTGTGTGGTATTTAGCGGTACAAATTGTTGTGAATTCACAGTCTCTCAGAGAATTACACAATATCCATTACACTTTTCTGCTCAAAGCTACACATCAGTTCTGGCTACTGGAGTACCGGTTGTGGCGTGTACTCGTTCACAAACTTCCCTAGACTTTTTAGCTGTGTATCTATAGACGTTTTTAACTGTCTGAAATATTGTTCTTGGCTTCTGTTGAAATAATTGTGGCGCACTGGTCATAACCTGCACTGCTGATGTGTTATATGCAGCGTGTCCGTGTGACCGATGGGTAATGTCCGTTTCTCAACAAGCACGTGTCCTCGAATCCACGTCAGCCTGGACGCATCTCACTAGGCCGGTGATTGGCAATGATCTGCTCCCAGTATTTTGCACCAGGCAGTTGGGTTCCCATGAAGTCTTGCATTTCATTTCACCTTTGCTCGTGCCAAATGAGCGAACATTAGCACAGCACTGTAACATTTCTGTAATTCATATCCTGCTGAGGAAAAGCTTGTTCTTGCACTCAAGAGAACGTGACAAAAATTACTCATAAAAACACAGTGGGTGTGTTTTTGGGAGTGTCTGTGTTTCTAGATCAACACAGGGATAGGTGAATAGATTGGGGCCATTTGGAATATTTTATCTGAACACATGGAAGCACATTAGAATACTATAAGGAACAGCAAAACTCCTCAAAATGGTTGACTAGAATTCTGCTGAATGTGACTGTAATACCAGGTCGTCTGAATATCCAGGGTGAACATTTTTACTCTCAGAACTGCAACTTTTAATGTAGTCTGCTGGCTCTGCGCTGTGACCCTATATTGGCTGCGTATGGATGGATCGATGGATGGGTGTATGTGTAGGTGGGTGGATGGAGTGGCCCTGTTTCAACATTATATCCTACACAAGAGCAGAATAATTAGGAGACTGATTCAGTAGCTATTATCCTCTAGATGTTTGATGGCAGGAGAAGGAAAATAGAAACTTTATTGCTTTTGATTTGTAATGAAATAGTGGATTGTTTCAGTTATCTTGAAGAGTCCCGGATCTCTGTGGACATGATGCTGGTTTTGGGTCATACAGCAGTTCATGCTGGCCAAGGCTTGCTGTCCCCAGGGCCTTAAAGTAGTCTGTCTGGTTCAGTGTTCTGTTCTCTAGCCATTCCATTGCAGGTGCTCTTTTTGGCCCGAAAACAGACATGGCTGTGCAGAGAACACCTGAGTGGCAGGTGCTAAAAGGCGTTTTAAAAAAAAAAACAGTAATTTGCATTGTCGCAGTTGTTAGGGGCTGAGAGAGATGAGTGATTGGGGGGGTGGGCAGTTTGTCACTTTAGGTGGTTTGGGTAAAAAGGGCAGGCACTGCTACCTCCCCCCATGTGCCTGAGGCCAAACGCCCTATCTGTCTTAGACCACATGCAGAGAGTGTTTGTTTTTAGTTGTGGGCTTGCCGTCTTATTTTGCATAGTAAGGTATGCAATTTAGAATGAGTAAGTTGACCATGACAAATATTCTGCTTCAATTTATTTTTATAGTGCCCTTCGCGTCATGGTTGTCTCAGGACACTTAATACGAATGCTTATGTGAAGTATGGGCTTTGAACTTAACATTTTTGTGCCGTGTAGACAAAATTACTCCTCGTATTTTTCCCTGCTTTAAGGTATAAATGCGCTCGTGTAGGAAAAATTCTGTTGAAATAGATTTTTGACATGGGCAGATGTTTATTATTGTCATTTGGATGGGCAACATGGAAAACATTTTTTGGTAGAGAGGGAAAGAAAAATTCAGTTATTGTCCATCCATCTTCCAGCAGCCAGTCCAGTACAGGATCATAGAGAGAATTGAGTTCGGAAAATAAATTTTAAAAGAAATGATAAAGTCACTTTTTCATTTTCCTCCCGCTGAAATGCAGCTATTTGTTATTTAGCATATGGCAATGAGGGAAGTTTAATAAATGGAGAATAATTTATAGTAAGATGATGACTTGGACTCTTGGAAAGTGGTGGTCAAATATGTCAGTTTGCCGTCTCTCTGCGATTTTGCCTAATTGTGCAAAAAGCCTAAAGAATGTTCTGGGAAGCTGAAATACTGTATACTTTGGGCAGAATTTTGGTTTCCTTGGCAGCCTGTGACTTTTAGAGAAGGGAAGGTGGCAGGTCAATGTGTTGTATTTAGATACTGTAATGAATGAATGCCCTCCTTAAAATTGCTGTGAGGCTTATTTGGAGAAGCTCTGATGAAGGCATGTATATTTGGTGTGCCTAGTCAACAATAACTTTATTAAAATATATAAAAAATGTTAAAACTGTATGTATTTTCCACATTCTTTTTTTTTTTTTTGATTGGGCATGTACCCAGTTTTGCCCATAGAGCAAAACCTGCAGATTTGCTGGCAGTATGGTAGTCTGTTCTGTAGTTTTCCACAGTATCAGAATTGTCTTCATATTCACAGAGATGATTTCTGTTCTGATGTAACTGTTGCCAGTGAATTTCTCACAGAGGCGAAAGACTGTTTGCTAAAAATGGAGGGGAGAGTGAGTCTGACAGAGCTCAGCAGATTCTGAGGCGCTAAAGAATGGCTTGAATGTATAAAGACTGTACTGATGTACATTATGTCATGAACACAGTCTAAGATTCAGGCTAGCTGAAATTACCAGTAAAATGCAAGATGTTCAGTTTACACTGGGCAGTTATTCCCTTGGTTTTTTGGAATCTTTAATGTCCAGAATATCCATCCATCCATCTTCTAACTAGTCATTCTGGTCAGAACCATGGAAATGTCCAGAATATGTTTGTTTTTGTTAAATCTGCTGCTGCAGCCCAAGCCCTCGGGAGTGGCCCTAAGCATGGATTTACATGCAGAGTCTCTGAGGTGGTCAAGCGAGTTAGTCGAGTCGGCCCAAAGCCGGCATGTTCCTGGGAGGTGTCTGCAGTAGCCTGACAGGAAACCCTAGCTGCCTTGCACCCTCCCGTCACGGATGGAACCTCGCCAGATCAGTGCCTCTGCTCTGGTGGAATGACGAGGTTCCGACTCGAAACGCCGTCCGAATGATGACTTTTCCCCGCTATTGATAACCCTCCTACACTGAAAGGTGAGCTAAAATGTTCAACAGGTGACCAGTGCACTGTTTGGCACGTTTGTCCGAGTTTGCTTCAACTGATGGACTCCTGTGAAAAGTACAATTATTTTATACATCTCTACAACTTGTGCTCCTCAAAATAGCCACCATTTGCCTTGATCACAGCTTGTCTATTAATTTTCTGTTGGAAGTGGTCATTTATTAATAAGACAGCACCAGTGTGCACTGTAATCAACAGCCTATTTCCCACCATGATCACGACCAATGGTAGACACCCACAACACTGACATAGAAGGACTGCTCTCTCTTCGTTCTGTTCTGGCCATAGTTTGCCTTTGAATAAGTTTGAGGAAATTTTACATTCATTTTAGCTTTTATCTTTGAGTATATATCATCTAAAGACAGGCTTATATGTGGCTTAGAGGTCATCTTTCATGATGCAGGGCAGGAATGCATAGAACAATGTATGGAGCCCTGTGATTGTTTTGTGATTGTATAGGAACGTTTAGGATTATTCACTACTGCTGTGATAGTCTGGCAGTATAATGCGTGTGCTTGTGGATATTTTAAGCACATTTAAAACACAACTCATTCCAGGCTTGGCCTTGGCTGAAATTACTGTCTGTCTTTGGTTGGAAGGTATCAGTTTTAGTCAAAGGGATTTTACTTCCACGCCACAGGGTCATCCATCAGCCTGACAGGCAAATTTCACAGTTGTCTAAAAACAGACAGTCGCTCATTTGGCCAGGATTAAAATTTTAATCTTTGTCATTTTCAGCCCCCCTTTGAGTTAGCTATGGTGTCTTCCCCGCCTTGGTTGGAATGTGAATGAGAAGGCAGAGCGGGGGGTGAATGAAATTTTGAAAATTCGGTGAAATTGAGTTTTGACTTCTGCCGAAGTCGTTTATTGTGCTTCAGTTAGACCATTACCTGCTCCACCCCTCATTGCAACTGTAAGACTGTGTGAAGCACCGGAGTCTGACATGAGATGTGTCCCTTTAGGGTTTGACACTTTCATGTGTACGTGGCTAAACTCTGGTACTGTAGAGACCATCAATTGAGTATCTACCCAAGTAGTTTATGACTCAGAATAATTTAAGTGTAATAAATACTCTGTACTATTTTTCATAGTTCTACCCTTGAAACTTGTAATAAAAAAGAAATTGGCCCATATATTATTTATTTAGGTAAAAAATTGTTTAGTACAGTTGCATGAGAGATAAATGTTAGCCTTTTGTTAATTAGAGGGTATCATTAGTTAATTTTTCTTTCCTGTCTAAGACTTAGTATTTCGTAGTAATACTGAGGACATAATGCACCAAATATTTTAATAACAAAATGTCTTAATGCTTATAACATCATATATTCAGTTATTTGAAATCGACTTTTTAATTTGGTTGAACAATTTGAACATTTCATGACATTATTTGGCGAGCTAGGATGAATCTCCCATATTGCCTCAGGATCTTGATAAAACGAAATAATTTAATATTCAATGCATGCAGTTCTGTAATATCTTGTCTTTTTGCATATTTCTATTTTAGAAAAAGTGGTAAGAGAGACATTTAGTGTAATTGTAATTCTCCACACTTCATCTTTTTGGATGAATAAACAATAGTATAGAGCAAATCAAACGGAACAGCTCAGTTAAAGGTACAATTTTATGTACTAGTTCACAAAAAAGCTGCAAATCGTTCACCATTCTATGCTCATTCTTCAGTTCTGTGAGTCTGCCAGGAAGCTGTTTATCCAAAACGTGTTAGAAATGGAGATGCAGCAGTCTGGAGAACTGGAAACTAGACAGTAGCAATCTTCTCTACTCTGGTGTTGTTTTTTTTTTTTTTTTTGGTAAAGTCTTTAGTTTTTCTTTTAGGGATGAATGACTCTTCACTTGGCATGGAGACGTATCAATGCCTTCACGCTTTTGTCAAAGATGTGAAATATGGACACAAACCACTGAGTTAGCTCTTTGATACTTTTTATAGTGGAAATGTGTTTTCATCAGATTTGTTTATGAGGTCTGCTGTGAATTTAAAATGCTGTTTTGGTGAAAAGGGCCATTCAAAAGAGCTTTCAACCACTTCCATAACCTGTCTCATGCCCTGCAGAGGCACTGCCTGGGATAAACTCCAGCCCACCCCACTGTGAACCTGTATTCAATATGTGATAAATGAATCGATCAGACGCTGGATGGATAAACATCTTAAAGGTTTAAGCTAAAACCCCTTGGTTAACGTATTTTATCAGCATAACTAATAGGGCTTTCAGAACTTGTAAGCACGGCATCATTCCTTCATAACAAAGTATATTTGTAATTGAGTGACCGGTTTTATAATTATAATGTGAATCATCCTCATTTTGACAAGTACCTGTGCTTACAAGTAATTTCATCTTGTGTGTTTGGTGTAATGCAGAAATACATTTTAGAGTGAAATCAATTAGGAAAAATATAATGCAGGGTGCAGACAGGGTTACAGCACAGGGTACAACACAGAGGACAGACAGGGTTACAGCACAGGGTACAACACAGAGGACAGACAGGGTTGCAGCACAGAGGACAGACAGGGTTACAGCACAGGGTACAACACAGAGGACAGACAGGGTTGCAGCACAGAGGACAGACAGGGTTACAGCACAGGGTACAACACAGAGGACAGACAGGGTTGCAGCACAGAGGACAGACAGGGT
>JAACJT020000033.1:2338082-2352728 GCA_009936485.2 Gymnarchus niloticus | reverse complement strand
ATGGATGGATGGATGGATTTTGTCTCCAAAAGATTTGGAAGATGCAGCAGACTGAGAAGAGCTTAAAATGTTTCTTCTTCTTCTAAAAGCTTCTTTTTTCTGGATAGATGCATGCAAGCAGCTGTGTTTAAACTAATTATTCATCTCTAGTTTGGAAGTTGGAGTGGCAAAGATGATTATTTTTAATTGTCATTATTCATACAGAGCAAATCACCTTTAGCACGAGACGTATTTAGTGAGAGTTCAGTTGATTAGGAATGGCTTATGTGGAACATGCTAAGAGATGCAGGTGAAATCCCGGCGCAATCCGATAGAATGTTCTTCACAGTGCCATGCCACTCGTCAAGTCTACAAGAACCACAGCTTTCTGTTCCTTCTTACAATTATCACTAATTACTGAGCAACATTCACTCGCTCTCTGAGTGAACGGCGAATACAGATGGTGTGTCTGTCTTCCAGAGCCACGGAACTGTCTTTTTTTTTTTTTTTTGGTCCCGTTTGGCATCTGCACTAATCCCAATGTCACGTACATGTCCCCTCTGTGGCTGCTCTCCAAAACCACGAACACATGGAGGGCAATGCAGACGGCAGCATTATTAAAGGGGACTGAGAATCCGCTCGCAGGCTCCGTAAGAGTTATTGACGTCCCTGCGATGCGCTCATCTGCAGCGTGATTTTGACACTTTCGGGAAGTCAGAGATTTTAAAATGCCCTGGGCTTTCATGTATCTTACCATTATCATTACCCTGAGTTCACAAATTAGGATTCTCCTTTTCTTTCGTAGCCGCAGAAAGATGAGCGGCTCGACGCAGCAATTTGTGGCTGCTCTTCCACAAATGGCCGTGCCGTTCACGGTTCTGCAGTTGCTTTTCCTGCGGGGGACACGGGTGCAACGTGCTGTCATCTGGACACTGGTTTACACGGAAAACCAGCTTCTAGTGGTTATTTTAAAAAGCTGTAACAGGCTGTGTGCAACAGTGAAGCACGTGATTTCAACATGGTGCAGATACAAGTAGTTAAATTATTCTTATAAGCTTTGTATTTTTTTTTTTTTTTTTGGGCTCCTTGCTACTGTGTCGTCTTTACCTGCCGGCTCTGAATATGTATACAGAATTATTGGAGAAAAACTGTATTCCTTCCGGTATAATAGTCTTCTTGAGATCCCTTTTCCATTTGTACATCTCATCACATGTTAAGAGAGAGGCAAATCCCACAGCTTTCACGGTGCCCAGCATTGATCTGGAGGGCGTCTTTTCCACTTAGGAATTTTATGATGTCGTCTGTTTTTGTAACTCACTTCGGGATGACTAAGGGCTGACTGAGGTTTGTGTGGGATCTACATCTTCTCCCTCTGTAGGATTAAAGTCACTTCTCAGCAGAGTAAGGCTAATGGAGTCATTGGAAAATATATTTATAACAGAGTAAGATCAAGGGTATTATAAAAATTAACAAGATAATATACTGGCCTTGGACCATCTGATAAGCCCTGAGGCTAACACTGAAAACCAGGAAGTTCTCCAATTGTGATAAGCTGTGTTTTTAATCCTATTTTTGTTGAGGCTTGAGAATACCGACGTTTATTTTTTTCATTTTGAAGCAGATTATTTAAAAAAATAAAATAAATGCCCCCCCTCCCCAAAGAGCATTAATGGGGAGGGGAGAATAACAAGGCAGTGTGGCAACACCCATCTCCCGAGAGGGTGACTGGGGCCAGAATAAGCCCAGGAAGAGCGACGGCTGTAATGTAACCAAGGAGAAGTAGTGAGCGATTATTAAGGGAACCTTCTTTTAAGGACATCAAAGAGTTGATTTTTTTAAGCAGTCACCTCCTTCTGTCAAGGTTTTTCCACTGTGGATTGCTTCTTTTATGAAAATAGCAATAGAAATTGCATGCATATGTTAGTTCCTAAGTACTTTTGTTATTCTAAATATGTACGCTGGAGAAGGATCCAATAGAGCTATTTTTAACTGCAAGACTCACATGGCAGATGCAACACACCTTATGATTAGTGGGTCTCAACAAAGAAGTGGCGACCTAAGTATTTGATTGGTTTGGATTGGGTGAATGTGAGTGAGATTCTGTAATGTCAGTGACTTTTTTTTTTTTTTTTTTTTTTTGTCTATAGTTTTATAGACAAACTCAAGTGAAACACTGCCACCTACTGGCTGAAAAACCAAAAGTTCGATTCCACCACTTGCATTATCCAAACATTCACTCATCTTTCCAGTTCAGGGCTGTGGTGAACTTGGAGGCAAGTTTATCAAGCATAGGACACAAGGCAGGGGTAGGATTTCAGGATTTCAGCCCTTAACCCTGAAATGGCTTTAAAAATTGCTTTATAGAAACTACATAAACCCTGACCAGGATAAGTGGTTGGGGTATTAATGCACAGTTATTTAGGGGAATTTTTTTTTTTTTAGGAATTTGTAGCTCCCAGTTAGTAGAGAAAAGCATTAGTTTAATGCTACAGTCACTTTGGGAGAGCTTGACCTTTCTGACTTCATAGGTCCCCCATACAGAAAATCCTGACAACTAGATGGAGGTGTTTAGTGCAACGCACACCTTTTTACCATCCATTAGGAGGCAGTAGAATCTAAAAGATCGTCTCTTGATTAATGGCTATTTATCACTTGACATTTCTTATAATCATTAGGCTGCCTATGTATGTGAAATGTGACACTTCTAGCTATTCCACCCCTTATCCTGGTCAGGCATCACGTGGCACAAGGCTGGGGTATGTCCTAGATGGGATGCCATTTTATCGCAGGTCACATATATACTATGGGCAATTTAGAGATGCCAGTCAGTGTAGTTGTATGTCTTTGGAGTGCAGAAGCCGACATGCCCTGCGAAGACCACTCTAAATGTATGACACATTTGTTAAATAAATAGCCTGACTTTGTCCATTTTACTTATGAGAAAATGGACAAAGATTAAATTCTAATTGCTGTAATTGTTCAACGTTTGTGCAAAAATATACATAAGCATCCAGGATTTAAAAAAAAAAAAAAAATTTTTTATTGTACATCAATTAAAAGAAATACAATAAAACAATTGGAATCTATCAAATAAAATTCCTTCTTCAGACATACTCAATGCAACACAGATCCCAGTTAAACAGAAACTCCCAGATCAATCTCATAAAGTAAGTTCATTCAAATCCAACCTACACAACAGCACCAGGCAAGCTACAAATGCAAACATGGTCCATGCCTTACACCAATATTAAAACTAAAGAAACACTAATGCAACAAAAAACAAGATTGAGCAATAAATATCTCTCTCTAGATTTAAAATACCACCGTGCTTAAAATTAACACAATTGGTAATAATGATAATTAAAACCAGTGTGCCAGGCAATCAAATATTTAAATTAATTAAACGGTCAAAAAAAAAAAAAAAAATCAGTGCATTTTCACAAATCCATAAAACTCTACCCTGGCTTAAAATTCATAAATAATGAAACATTCAGAAAATGTTATTTTCTGAAGCATCCAGCATTTAGAATAACCAAACATTTTCTTTATCTGGAGTGGCCCTGACGTTCTGCAGATGATTGAATGAATATGCCTAAAAAGTGGCATTCGTGGTGAGAGCTTTAAAAACGTCAGGACTCCCGCATAGTGATGCGGCCAAGGGAGAAACAACTGACTTTTCTGCTGGCCAACACAGAGGTGCACGCAGATCTTTGAAGCAGAGTGCCAGTCGCATGCTTTCCCATGGTCCATTGGGGCGACATCTCTCTGCTTCCTGCAAACAGATGGTCAGTTGTCAGAAACGTACTACCACTTACAATCACTGTTTTTGTCTAAATATATGGGCAAGTTTAATTTTGTATAAGGTGGCATATGTTCAGAACATTGCAATTTCCTCATTTGCATTTAAGTAAAAAAAAAAAAAAAGCTTTATTTTAAATGCTTAAGGAATAAAAGGATCTCTTGCTTGCATTGTCCTGGCTGAATATCAGCCCTTTCTAAGCAGTTGTCCAGTTAAAACACAAATTGCACCTGAAGGTTTTCTTTCTAATCGGGGTATGTTTTATGCCTGATTTAGGGGATTATGTTTGATACCAGGAATGGGTATTGTAATTCTGTTCTATACATGAAAATTCTCTGAGTACAATTTTTCCATAAATGCTATTAATGATGTGTGTCGAGGGAATCAGTCTTGACCGGCTTTTGGACTAGGGACAGAACTGTTTACACTAACCCCCACTGCTTCATGGCGAGCCTGTGAAAGCGCTTGCCTAGGCAGGGTTCTGCTCTCCAGACAAACCTTCCTCGTTCCCATGCTTTTGGAATGTCTCTCTTCCTCTCCTGCCATCAGGATGGATGACACTGAAAAGATTTTAAGATTGTGGCCGTCTCTGCCATCCAGCACCCGTGTCTGTGGCGGGCTTGTCTGCCACGCATTATGCTTTATTGGAAACAAATGGTTTGTAGGTTGAACGCTCAAACTTCTCTGGAAGGGCAGTGAGAATGCAGTGTAACCTCATTCTGGGCATATTTCGTTTTCATTTTTTGCAGAGTGCCATGGGTACCCAGACATTCATTTGCATACACTTGTGAATAAAAATTGTGAAATTCTTTTTTGCAACTTTGGAATTCATGTCTGCAAGATTCTGTGTTCTGTCAGCCTCAGAGACGGTGGGGTAACCTGTGGGAAGTGGTGTTCTTAAAAAGACATGGGCACTGAATCTGTCACCAATGGACTGTGCTTCTCATATATGGGCGACCTGAAATTAATACTCTTCTTGGAGGGAAATATGAGATCCCCAGTTACTGGTCCAGCATAAATATAGAAGAATGTTTATCTTGACGAAACCTGTATTATCTGGTCATCTACAAATCTTGGCCATTATGTTAGAAATGAAAGATGTTCTTTGTTTGGCATCTCATGCGGAGGATCTAGGTGGCCCTTCTGGTCCAGTCGGTGACTTTGGTGCTTTTGTGTGGTCCTGTCCACCCAGAGGATGCCGGCTGGTATTTCCCGAGCGTGAAGAGGGACCCGGATAGGTACCTGCAGCCCTGCTCCGATTCCCTCAAAGCCTGGTTGCGTGGCATGAAAAACGCAGGCAAGGTGCTGCTGCTCATCACCAGCTCCCACAGTGACTACTGCCGGCTGGTGTGCGACCACATCCTGGGGTGAGTGAGGGGTCGCGACACTGGAAAGTCATGCTGGCGCGCCACCTGTTCCGTGTCACCATATACCCGTACAAGCTCCAAATTTAGAAGCACTTGGCCCAGTTTCCTGAAGCTGCTTTGCCAACAGAAGTACGCTTGTTATGAATCTGTCTGGGATTCCTCTTCAAGGTGCCCGAGGTCATATGTCAGAGGTCAGCCTGGTATCAGACATGTGACTTTCCTGGGGGCGTCTTGGATGTCTGATCTTAGGGTTTTTTCTTTGTTTTTTCAGCTTTGTGGTTTTAAAAGATGAAAAGGCACTTTTTCAGGACACCCGTCCGACCCAGTGTCAATACTGTTTCTCATGGCCAAGCTGTTGACATCTCAGAAGCCACAGTATGGGGGCAGACTGCATTGTCGGGCAGGGGCCTTCATTTCTGAGCTCTGCACAGATATCTACACAGTATTAAGTGGCAGTAATGTATGTATAATTCAACGTGAAAGGTGAATGCTCAAAAATGTATATTCAGTTTGCCGTAAGAAATATCTAAAGATGATCATTTTGCTTGCCGTGTTAAATACACCGGACAGAATCCAGGTTTGGGGTTCATCCATCCAGCTGGTTTCTACATTATCATCAGATCTGTTTTGTGGAGATGTGGCTGTGTGAAAACTTCCGAAATCTGAGTCTTGCCGTGTCTCATGAGAACTCTGTGGCAGAGCCTTTTCCTGTAGCTCTTTCCTGTGGGGGTTCCCCTTTCTTCTGCTGACTCATGGAATTGTGGGACACCCCCCCCCCCCAAACGTCGAGTGACCATCTTTAATTAACTTAATTTAGTGAATCTTTAACATGACCGCTTTCAGGGGAGGGGTTCTGTACCACCTGTGGTTCTGGATCCTTGCTCGCGTTGGGTAGACGGCCGTAACGCTTGGCACTGGGGTGAAGCTTCCTCTGAGAACTGCTCCTCTATGCCGACCCCTGCGGGAACATCTGGTGTGGCTGTGGGCAGGCATGTTGTCCGTGCGGGTGACGCTGGGCCTCGCTGAGCTAAGAGCCCACACCGCTTCTGTGGCTTCAGCTGCACACATCAGGCAAGGAGTCATTTTATTTCAACTTATTTATTTATTTATTGTAGTTCTTGCAGCCTGCAGCTCGATCGCAGGCTCAACAGGCGCGGCCTGCTAACGGAGAGCCATCGCACGTTGTGTCGCGAGCCGGGTGGAGTATCTCTCCTGTTTTGAAGTCTCCACTTGTCCCTGCCTCGTTTCTCTCATCCTGTCACACTGCTGTGGAGGTTAACTGGAAACCGTCGGTACGACTGAGAAATGCAGAACACCCGAACAGCTTAGATGAAAACGGTGTTAAGAAACAGTCGTAAGTCGCAGTCGACGTGGTGACTGCTTCCCCAGGGAAATGGTGGAAAAATGGTGCCTGTGCAGTTGTGATGTCACAGATGTGCATCGAGCTTCATCACCGCACCATCGAACGGTTCAGGTTCCATACAACCTCTGACCTTCCACTGATCTGGAGTGGGTGTTTCAGGAAGGACTTTGAGGAACTCTTCGACGTTATCATCACCAACGCCCTGAAGCCCGGGTTCTTCTCCCTGGTTCCTCAACAGAGACCTTTCCGGACTCTGGGTGAGTGTCTGCGTCGCTACACGAATGCAGCTTGCCCAGAGAAACAGTAGGCATTAGGCCTCCAGCTGATATGGAGAAAGAAAGAAAAAAGACAGTGAAGAGTCATAGCATGGTTTAGCGAGTCGTACAAAAGTACATTTTACAATCTAACTGCAGGTGTATTTGTTAGACTAGCGTGTTTTATATCTACACTTACCATTTGGAAGCATGCAGAAAGGGTATTTGAACCTGCATGATACTGTTAAATGTTTTCTAAAGATGTCTGCACAGAGTTCTACTATTCTGGAATGTTCCTCCAACTGGACCAATTTCCCAGAAATAACACCAAAGGGTAGTTTTCCAAGATTAAAAATCCTGGAAACGTAAACCCTTCAAAAGCCCGGCAAGTTGACAAAACTGACCACACTAACTGCTTCCCAGCAAACAGGGAGCATTCCCACAACGTCCAGTAACGTTCTCATTACGTTCTTAACATACCCTAACATAACATTCCCTGTTTGCTGGGTTATTCCTCTAGTTGCTTGTCTGCTGTCTCCGTCTTTAGTCCCACATATTTGCCTCCTGTGATTTCTTCCTAGTTTATAGCGAGGAGCTGCCATGTATGAGATTATCCCGGGCTTCTATGCTGGCTGTAGAACCCAAGCTTTTATCCTATGTTCATAAAGCCGGTTAAACACATCTGCTTAGCAGTGGTCCAAGCAATACACTTTGTGTGTATGTCTCTGTATGTACATGGTTCATGTAAATAATAAGCACCCAGTCTGTTTATCTCATGTGTACAAACATAGCTGGAGTGCACATCAAACTCCTCGTAGCTGCTCGGTGTTTTTGCTGCTGTGGGTTGATGTCCTTGTAGCCATTCAACTTTACATTCCATTCATTCCACTTTCTCCAGTGGTCCCCTGGGGTCCCGCAGATATTGCCATGCTTGCCGCTTCTATTCTCTGCACAGCATCCACGTTGGCATGGACTCCTGGTGTATCATCTCTGAAGAGGGACCTCGATCTCGTGAATGTTATTGATGAGGTTTTTTTTTTTTTTTTTTTTTTTTTTTTTTTTTTTTTTTTTTTTTTTACCCTTTTGCTTGTTACTTATGGGTGGTTTTTACATCACCAAGACTGTAGTCTAAGTCAGCCTTCCTCTGAAATGTAACAGACGTTCACTTTTTTTTTTTTTGGACCCCTCCGAACGTCAGGTCCAGACAAAGCAGACCACGTCTAGACACAGTCAAGCATTCTCGGGCTGGGGATTTTTTCAGTTTATGTTACATTATGCCAAGCATATCTTAGTATTGACAATCTAGTACTCAGTATGTTGTTTTGGTTCGGTTCACTGAGTCCCTAGGCATTTATAACATTCCATAACCAATCTATCATCCAAAAAACTATAGCTATTTCATTTTTTTTTTTTATGAGTGTATTGAGCCTGGTGCCTTAAACTCTTTATATAAAAAGACTGTAGTGAAAGGTATCTGGAATTTCCTGTAATTATGCATATCAAATGGAATCTTTGAGGTCCTCCCTGACAGTTCTCCGTATGATGATGATTGCTAGGGTGAATTGCACGGTTCATGTTTAGCTTTCCTTGTCCCTTCATTCAGGTCTTGGTTTGTCCAAGAATCCAGATCTGATTGTTCAGCCAGCATATCAGAACATTCATCCTCGAATGTCACCTCATTCCAGAGAGACGAAACGCTCTCCAGTCAGCTCCACACACAGTGGACTCAGTAATCACTTTAATCGTTTTCTATTTATTTATTTATCTTTTTTTGCTGCTCAAAAGGAAGTTCATATTTATTATGCTTCTTGCACATAATGTCTTCATTTGATGGCCAGCATAAAATGCGATATGTTTTTTTTTTTTGGCTTGCACTGCAGTTTGCTTCTTTCCTGTTGTGTTCATTTTATTCGATTCATTTCCCCTTGGCCACTGAGGCAGTGATGGCGTTTCAGATTATTATTATTATTATTATTATTATTATTATTATTATTACTCGTTGCACTGCACAGTTTGAAGCCTTCAGGAATAAGTTGGAGTTCAAGTCTGAGTCTATAATGGCCACAGGGCATGAAGACTGGGGTAGCAATGTGGGGAATCTGAGAGATGGTAACCGATCTTTTCCGTCATTCCGAAAAAGAAAAGAAAATGAACATTGGTTTAATAGGAATCGATACGTGTGTCCTACATACTTGATGCGATCTGTATCCTCAGAGCTTGAATGATACAATGGCAAGTGGGCCCCATGAATGTCTTCCACCTTCCCCCTCTATTGAGAAGTGTTTCCCAGTAAATCAACAGTAAATTTGTTGAAGGGACTTAGCATAAATTGTAGTTGCATTATTTAACGAGAATTATCTTGCATTTTTTGCATTGTCCTGTGTAGTTCCTTGTAGCCAAATGAGCCATTAGTTGTTATAACTTATTTTCTATAATTTTGTTACTTTGTTTAATTTAGTTTTAACCAGAAACCCCTTCAGCGGATGTGTGTAGTTGCGGTTGGCCCTACAGTAGATAAACCTTTACGGTTGTGTCGTCTTCATCGCTCAACCGACCTGGAGGCCTATGATGCAGGAAGTAGGTGGTGTCCATCATGCTTTGCTAAATGGCCCTACACGCAGCAGGATGTTGTTTCAGCTGTCATCCACTCCACGGCCTTCTACAGAGGAGCCCTTTGTGGTGCCGCTCTTCCTTGAGTGCCGCAGCCTCACTGCACATTCCCCTTCCCGCAGTGAACGACATGGAAGAAAATGAGGGTCTGCCGTCACTGGACAAGCCTGGGTGGTACTCCCAGGGCAACTGGCCCCACCTCCACGATTTACTAAAGACGATGACCGGGAAGCCTGACCCCAAGGTAGGATGGGAGGTCCTGCTGTCGGAGGGCAGCACGCCATCTCCTCTGACCTACTAACGGTGATACAAGTGGCCTGATTAGGATGTCAAAGGTCATGTTGCTCCTTAATGAGCCCAGTGTGTTTCTGAAATAATCCATTAGTATGTTAAGAAATCCATTGCCTTTTTAAGAGTATGCAACATAAGTGTGGTACCATGGGGGCGGGGGGGTGGATAAAGAACACATTGCAGTTTTGGCCCTTAACCTGAGCTTGTCCTGGCAAATCCACAGAGATGCCGTGCTGTAAATCTGGAGACGTATGCAGTGAAGTGAGGAAGAGCACATTTACACTCCGCATGAGTGATGAAGATCAGGTACCAGTTAGAAGCCCGGTCAGGGTGTGTGAGGAAGGCCACTTCATCCATGTCGATCCACCACGGCAAGCTCCACCCCCTGTGTTCTTCAGGTCTGCCTGCTGAATGCTTCCAGTGTTCAAAGCTACGCTTAGGGATGCCAGCTTAGGAAGCCATAGCCTCTTTTGGTTTTGCCCCCTTAAACCCCATAGTCACCTGGCAGCCCTTCCTGTGACAGGCCTCACTCTGATTCTGTATGGCAATTGCACTTGAAAATAATGTCTCTGACTCATAAAATGTTAGGCTAACATTTGTAAAGGCATACCTTAGTGTTCTGGAAATGCTCGCTCTCTTTGGCTGGAACAATGCGATATTCTTAACATTCTTCTATAGCATGCCTAAATCAAAATTATTTTACTAATACCACCCAATATGCACAAATTTATAAAGCTAAACCTCTATTTCTTTATCAGCCAACTTTAAGTTTTTAGCTGTCGAGTCCATAGACAAATTATGTAAAATGTTGTATGTTTTTGTACTAAATTCTAACGAGTGAAGTAATTACATTTTGCCAAAAGTACTGCAATTGTATCGTTTGAGGCTTACAGTACTGCAATAAAAATTGAAGATGATTAATATTTGCCCATAAAAGTAGCGGAAATGATCATCCCTCTATTGTAAGCCTTAAATGAGGCTCATTAATACTACCACCGTGGGAAGGACTTCTCGGGACCTTGGGTCACACAGCAGCTAATCCAAGGTTTAAAGGAGTCTTAAGCTATGTTTATACTCATCACAAATACAGCTTGCAGACAGACCCGGTTTCGACAGATGAAATACCAGATGAGCAATCCAGTGTTTTTTTTTTTTTTCTTCGTTTTTTTTTTTCCGTTTACGGTGTGTCTTTGCTTTCTCGTATAACCGTGGCCCTGGAAAGTGTCGTGCTGCGGTGTTGCCGGCACCATGAATATATCCCCTGTGTGCTGCCCATCCCTGCAGCAACAAGCAGTCAGAAAGTAACTACAACAAGCCAAAAGTACCCCCCCCAGGCCTGCCAGAAAAGGATCCAAAAGGGCTTTCATAGGCTCATCTCTCTGGTGTTTCTACACACACACCCACCCCCCTGCACATGTTGAAGTTCCGGTCACCCCCACGATAGGAAGGCCAGAGAAACATTCCAGGGCAGTACAGCAGCCTATGGGAGTGTGTGAACCCACCCCCATCCATCTTATTTACTGCTTTTCCAGCCCCCAATCCCACCTTACATTCCTCACAGGAAAGTGCAATCAAGGCCTCTTTTAACACCCCCTTTTAGCCCAGAAATATTCTCATTATCCGCCGCGGCCCAGCCCCTGTGGTGACTTCTGCGTTTTTAATGAAAGGCACCTCAAAATGACCCCTTGAGAAGCATTACTCTCTGTGAGAGGTTTAACAGCTAGTGCTGTTTCAGGGGGCGTTAAAATGTAGTGTGTTTCTGCAGACCCTCTCGCAGCTAAGCCAAGGGGCCTTTCCATTCGTTTTCCAAAAGTCCGGGTATTGGTCATGGAGCTGTAACTTTAATTTCTGTCACGCAGTCTTCTTGATGCAGAAGTTCCATTCCTCATCGCCTGCCAAGACTAACTGCCTTTGACTTTCCGTGTTGAATTCTTTCATTCTTTTGTAAACAGTTAGGAAACTGCACTGTCAGTCGGCCCATCTTGCACTCTCTGGACGGCCTGTCCGAACACGTCCTTTCTTTCCAGTAACATGCACAAAACATGAGAACGCACAGGCAGTGAGTCTGGTCTCACTGGCAGCATTCTTGTCCATCTTAGAATTTAAGACGTGGCGAGGAAGAAATGTTTGCCATGGTACATGAATGTTGCTCTTAATTATTCTTTACCAGATATCCCCAAAGGCTTTGAAATTTGTAGACACTCATGCAGTCACACAGCTATTCCGCGCTTTTTGGCTCTTATTTCCCACCATAACATTTCTTGGTGCTGGCCCTCTGCTCCCACAGGTGGTGTATTTTGGGGACAGCATGCGCTCTGACATGTTTCCGGCCAGCAGCTACGGAAAGTGGGAAACGGTGATGATCGTGGAGGAGCTGGAGGGGGAGGGGGTCCCACGCAGCAACGGCACCAAGTCGAGGGACGTACAGCTGGAGCCTCTGGAAAAGAAGGGAAAGTATGAAGTAAGGGGGCACTAGCAGCTTCATCCCGCCGTCCCGCCGATTCGCCCACCTGCCTTCCCCTTGGAGATGGCCGGCCTCTTAAAGGGAGGCACGGGAAATGCATTTGCAACTTTGAGCCAGCACGTCCGGTGCTTCACATCTTTGCGTCTACAGACCACGACTGCCAATAAACACACATAACAGTGGTGTCCCCGGGGCGGCCTTGAATGACAGCGATGATGACTGTGAGCGTTTAAGCTGAGACAGGGCTGTTGTCCCCAGTGTACTCAGGAGAGGAGTGTGACAGTTTCTCATGGCCAGAGTTTCAGAGGATGGGAGGTCAAGTGGAAGCCCTGGACATGATGAGAGAAGTATAGATATGAAGAAACTGTTCGAGAGGAAAGAAAACAATGAAGTTTTAATTGACCTGCCCACGAGTGTGTTAGCGTCCTAAACACAGGATGTTTTGTTTTCTTTGGCATACAGATGTCAGTATATCTGCTGTGTCAGTGCTTCCTGTTCCAAGGGAGTCAGAGTGCAAAGACACTCCACGGGAATGGCCACAGACTCTACCCACAATGCTGACCGTGAGCCCTCGAAACCCGTGTGCTCATTGGTTCCCTTCTTACTCTCTTTAACTGTCACAGAATATCATTTAGAAGGTCAACGCTTACAAGACAGGAAGGTGCAGTGCTGCAAGGGACATGTGTTTCCAAGCTAACTCTCGTCCTTTTCCACTATTGGAGCGACCATACTGGGAAGCTGCATCGGTAGCCTGTACTAAGTTGTCTTATTACACTGCTGCTGATAATCATAATTGTACCTGGAGAGTTGTGGTCGGGCATTTCTGGTCAAGTCTCTGCAACAGGTGCCCTGCTAACTTCCTTCACCCCCCACTCATTGGAGATTGACCTGTTTGTGGCATTTTCCATCAGTTAATGTAGCATTTTGGTGGAAGCACTGGCTTTGATGTAGTAAGCTTGTACCAAAAAATGGAACACAAAGGCATTATTTTATAGAGATGCGAGGCCAGTCGAAGACCCAGACTCTGCTATGATCTCATTCATTTCTCAGGCTTTCAGTAAATATACAATGAATGCCTTGGCTTTGTGGGCTATGAGTATCTCAGCTGGACCATAGTACTTTAAAGATTACAACCGGTACGCAAAGTGAATACTTTTATACAGCTTCTTGTTTAATCATATTGAGAACGCAAAAGGCTTTCTTTTATGGTCAGAAGAAAATCTTGTGTACTTTTCATGATTCACTTGGAAGTATTCAAACTTCAGGAGACATGATTAAAGGGGAGTGTGACTGATGTTGTTTTTTTCAGCAATAACCAAATTTTTTTGCGTTTATAATAAAAATGTATATGAATAATATGAATATACTGTGTCTATATATGTACTTTTATCACAGAATTTCCTGAGTTCATAGCAGCCAACATCACTCCGATAAGCAAGGGTGTGTCCCAGGGAGTACTGACTGGTAATCCGGTGTTTCTAGCAGTTATTCTTTGCAATTTCTGTCAAAAGTAAAACTTATCCTGCATCGGCGACATGTTACATATTTGCAGCGTGAAGGCTCTGTTATAAATCTACGGTAGAAGGGTGAGTCTTGTACATGCTGAGTTATTCTTCCATGAAAGGTTCTTTGTCCATGGGACTAGTTTATTTATGCTTTCAACAGAAATGTATTACTGGGGCATTTTTCAGCACTGGTCTTTTTGAAGTACAGGTCAAGGTTAAACATTGCAGGGTAATGAGTGGGAAAATTAAGGTATCAAACCCACAGAGAGAATCAGAGAAGGAAAGTTGTGCCAGGTCTCCTGGCACGTTCTGTGTTTACAAAGCCAGCTCAGAAGCTGAAGAGTGAAGCCGTTAATAAGATTTATCCTATTGTCTGAAGCTTGTAGTTGGGTTATCAGAGGGCACACCCTCCTTTGCTTGAATGTACCGTTTGATTCCAGGACCAAGGCATGAAGACACCTTCAGCTGCTTCGGCGCAGTGGGGCTCATACTTTGTAGACACGGACAGGAGCAGTGAGGGCGAGGAGGAGACATTGAGGCTGACCTGGTGCTGTCACAGCATCCACACCTATAGCACCATGGCCATTCCCAGTGTGGAGGCCATCGTAGGTATGCTTCAGAAAGGCCCACCTCGTTATCCACTCATATCCATCCATAATCCAGCAGCTCATCCACTACGGGGTCACTGACTGTGGAGCATATTCCAACATAGACAGGGTATGCTGCCAGTCCATCACAGGGTGTCACTCTGATACATCATCACACACTATTGGCAGTTTAAAGACACCTGTTCCACCTAGCTGCATGCTTTTAGACTTCAGGAGGAAACCCACTGGACACAGAAAGTGGCACATGGTAATATTTAAGAGATGCCGTTTTAACCTAACTGAATTTCTTTGCACCGTGAGAGGAAACCAGAATACCCAAAGAACCCATGGAGCATGTGGAGAGCATGTAATCACACATATATGAATGGGAGCAGAATTCAGACCCCCAACCCTGGAGGTGTAGGGC
>JAACJT020000033.1:2298237-2331096 GCA_009936485.2 Gymnarchus niloticus | reverse complement strand
TTTTTCTCCCCACTCCGTTCCGATTTTGTTCCTGTTCCATTCCAGGTTTTTTCTGACGCTGCTCTGCTTTCTTTCCAAGTCCATTCCGGGTTTTTTTTTTTTTTTTTACTCCATTCCGCTTAGTGGTAGTTACCATCAGTATTGATTGGTTGGTTCAGGATACTCCCACCCATCACAGTTTTTGAATCCTCATTTGTCCTATCGCTTCTGCTAGGTAATGCAGACCAAATTGATTCCTGTGTCAATTTCTTCTTAGTTATTTGTTGACACCCCACAAACGACTGTTTTTATCCCAAAATGTGTTTTGCTACATGCTTTGACGTTCTTACTTCCTGTTTACCATAGGTTGGTGAAGGATGCACCCTGGGATGAGGTTCCCTTAGCTCACTCTCTTGTGGGCTTTGCTACGGCCTATGACTTCTTGTATGAGTACCTGAGCAAGGCACAGCAGGAGCGCTTTCTGCAGGTGATAGGCAATGCCACACGCTACATGTATGAGAAGTCTTACAGCCGTGGATGGGGTTTCCAGTATCTGCACAACCACCAACCAACCAACTGTGTGGCTCTTCTGACAGGTAGCCTTGTGCTAATGAACCAGGGTGAGTTTGGCATCATCGCCCGTGCTCTGACATTGCTAACATGCTGGCAAGTTCAAACTGCAATTCTAAACAGATTTTCAAACACACAACTGAACTTCCAAAGATTATGCAAAGGCTAAGCATTAGTTACCTTTCTAGTTCCTGCATTCATTTTCCTGTTTTGATATTTTACAGCCATAGAGGTTGGTTTTTTTTTTTAATTACGAAGGCACTGTAACTTGTAATAATGAAAGAAATGAAGCTTCAAAACGCGTGGTAGGTGGGTGTATAGCCTGCATTGATTGGTTGGTTCTGGATACTCCCACTCACCACATGTTTTGAAGCCTCATTTAGCACCAGCATTGATTGATTAGTACAGGATACTCCTACTCACCATGTGTTTTGAAGCCTCATTTAGCACCAGCATTGATTGGTTAGTTCAGGATACTCCCACTCACCATGTGTTTTGAAGCCTCGTTTAGCACCAGCATTAATTGGCAAGTTCAGGATACTCCCACCCATCATGGGTTTGTCACATTACTAGCTATTTGTGTTATGGTTCTTTTACCCAGCCATGGCTTCATACATTTTAACTTGTAAATCTGACGGAAAACATAACTCATTGCAACTTTAGTTCAGTTTGCATAATTTTGCCCTGCTTTGTTACTATGGTGGCTCAGTGGTTGGTACTCCAGGGTAGGGGGATCGAGTTGTACCTCCAATCTGTTTGCATGGAGTTTGCATGTTCTCCCTGTGTTTCGTGGGTTTCCTCCAGGTACCCTGATTTCCTCCCACAGTCCAAAGACATGTAATTTAGGCTAGTTGGTGCTGCAAAAATTTCTGTAGTGTGCGACTGCCCTGTGATGCTCTGGGATCCTGTCCAGGGTGTACCCCAGTCTTCTGCCCTAATGCTGTCTAGGATAGGCTCCAGGACCCCTGTGACCATGCATAGGATAAGCAGATTGGAAAATGGGTGGATGAATATATGAATTACAGTTTTAAACAATGTTATGGTGCTCTTCCAACTGAAATGCTTTGAATGCTTGTCCATTCTGTTTGGCAAAGGTTAAGTCAGTATTGAAGAAATACACTGAAACTGGACTGCACATTATTGGAATGCACTGCCAGGTACTTAGAGAGATTTACTCACAGTTGTGTGTGATGTGCTTCCCTGACCTGTTTCGTCAAATATCCAGTCAAATGCAAGACAGAACTGTTTTTTTTTTTCTTCTTCCCAGTACTATGGAAATGAATTTAGTTTACATTGCAGCGGTGTGATTTAAACCAAGGAGAACAGTTGCTGAAAAAGCACAGTGGTGGCCAGCTTTACGTCGACTTTTGACAAATCCGAGAGTCCTCTTTTATGATGAAAAAGCATGCGTGTATTAAAGAATGGCAGAGAACTGCTGAGTCAGAGGAATCACGACTCCTCCACAAGTCTTTCTCAAAATTCTCCATAAGCCAAGGAAAATCCAGGCCTGCCTTCCAGCTGAAGTCTGGTCCATTAGTCTCAAGCTAAACAAAAAATGCAAAAACAAGTCTTAAAAATGTTATTTGCCGGAAGCCAACTCTTTCCGTAACCAGAAACCTGTGAGCAGTCAGATCTAAATTACGGTTGCAGGTGTTATTTTGACACGTTAATTTATTCACTTTACATGTTTAATTTATGTGCTTATTTTTAACCCTTTAATTCTACAAAATGTATTTTATTCACTTGCTCTCATTTAGATCATTTAAATCACAATGAGAATATGAAACCAAATAAAAGCCTATTCATATATTTTCATAAACTAGCGAATCCATTTGAGCCAAATACATGAACCATATTTTGAAATAATACTCAGTAATGTGCAGATTTTTCCCTCATAGCTAGTATGTACTAGTCTGCTGTCATGGGAGTTTTGTTTCTTCTGTTCTTTCATACACGTCCAAGCCTGTCTGTCCCACCTCAGTGTGCCGGAGAACACTTCATATCTTGTTGTAACAGACGGTGAGACACACCTGAGCTCCAGATGGCTAAGGTGAAGCCAACAGGCCCAACATAAACACCGACGTGCCACGTCAGATATAAGAGTGCATGCTTCTCAGCTCGGCATTGTGCTTCCACATTCAGAGAGTGGGAGGAAAAGCAGCTCATTTTGGGAGGCCGGTGGATTGTTGCGAGTAGATTTTTGGCTTCTGAATTAACCTAGCTGGTCTTCGTTTGTTGCTAAGGATGCTGTAAAAACACTCATCCTCCTGCTTATTTTGGAATCTTGGGATATGTCTCTTCACTTGCCTGAAAGACACTTGGAATGAAGCAACTCTTGTATCTTACAGTTTTATACAGCTGGATTCTATTTTCTTCAGAGGAATTCAATATTTATATTTTGGTCACAAGACTGGTTCCTTAGACACATTGAGTGTCTGGTACTGATTTGAAACTCGGAGTTGATGAGGGTTGTTTGTTTTGAGGATTCCCAGACTTGTAGTGCACTTCAGATTCGAGTTAACTGAAAATACCCACAACCCATTAGTGGGGCAGCAGCTTATAATCCTCCCTGGGGTAATTAGGTTCCCAATCCACAAGAGTAATTGTGTTTTTGGTCCATCCCCAATGCCAAGTAGGAAGGCCCACTCATGGCTCATTAGTTGGAATAGAGCAGGATAAAATGCCTTATTACTGGGATGTGAGAGTCAGGTGACAATGCTCTGACTGATCTTAGGTCAGGCTGAGACTGGCTTCTGCTAGAACATGTCTTTGAACCGAACTGCCATATCGTTGTCTTTCGTGCTCCCCAGATAGCTATGGATTGGACATGTATATGCTTGATTTTTCCCTAATATGGCGGAGCCTCACAGGTGGCTGTAATCAAGAGAGGAAATAAAATATGAAAGCAGCAGGTAGTATCACAACTACTGCTTTCCTATGAAAAGTACGTAGATGTGCAGTGCAGGTTCTTCAAAGTAGACTACGGAAAGTTGCTGGAAACAATTTAAAAAAATGTTGTGTAGAGTTCAGTATATTGAATGTGTTTTTATGCATTTTCCTAGAGGGAGTGTGCACATATATAATGCAAAGGGATAACAGCCAGGCATCATGCAGTCCAACAGTCGGAAGTCTGTGTAGGTCAGCAGTGTGGGATTACCCAGCTTGTGTGGTGAGGTGGTGCTTGAATGCATTTCTGTGGTCCTTGTTTGATGTAACAGTGTGTGCCTTCTGGGGTTTAATGCCTCACACTGAACACTTGGTGGGTTGTGAGCATGGCATATCTCTACCCAGGAAGGAAGATTTTAGCCCAACGAGGAACTGAAAGACATTCATCTGACTCAGAGTGTTTCAAATGTTTAGAATGTGGCAACTGCTGGGAAGCTGAAATTGGCACACAATTTGGTTACAAAACTCCTATATCAGATGCAGTTTTGAATTACCTTTTGGGAGTCTGCTGTTTACAGAATAGATGGCAGAACCCCACTGCCTTGAGTGTCGTTTACGTTTGTTTCAGACTACTTAAGCTTATGGCTCCTTCAACGAGCGCGTTAATTTAGTCTGTGTAAGACTAACCCTAACCTACCATGACGCCCCTGAAACGTATACAGATAAACGGTATGTCGGCAGATAAAATATTTTTCCTTTGTTCAAGGCTACCTCCAGGAGGCCTACATCTGGACCAGGCAGGCCCTGACCATCATGGAGAAGTCCCTAGTGCTCTTGCAGGACGTGACAGACGGGTCGCTGTACGAAGGCGTGGCGTACGGCACGTACACGACACGCTCCCTCTTCCAGTACATGTTCCTGGTCCAGAGGCACTTTGCCATCGGCCACTTTAATCACCCCTGGCTCCAGAAACATTTTGCCTTCTTATACCGGACAGTCCTACCAGGTATGTTCTTTGTCCCGCATGTACCGTTTTTAGCTGCCTTGGCACTTTGGTCACGGAGTCCCGGTGATCCAGAGCTGTTTGCTGCTATCATTTTCATGCGTTGATCTGTAAAGCCTGCTTTATTGTGTACTCAATTAAAGCTTATTTTTATGAGGAAATGCTGTTTGAAGCAAATATCTATGTTTTGCTGTCTTTAAATTTTGAAGGGTCAATTTAGGGGAAAGTAATTACAGTGGCATTCTTGGTCATTCGTGTAGAAACAGATGACCACAATTAAATTATTTTATATTAGCTTTCATTTGAAATTTATGACATATGATACAAACGAGATCCCGCCTTTCGCCCAAAGTCAGCTGGGATCGGCTCCAGCTTCCCCGCGACCTTGATGGATAACCAGTATAGATAATGGATGGATTATACAAACAAGTCACTGAATCAGAACACTGGACATCTGTGGATGTCCTTATCTGTGTGTGTACATGTGTGTATATTTATTAATGTGTATATACAGTACTGTGCAAAATTTTTAGGCAAGCAAAGAATCCCACCTCTGTGTGTGTGGAGTTTGCATGTTCTTCTCGTGTTTCACGGGTTTCCTCAGAGTACTCTGGTTCCGTCGCACAGTCCAAAGACGTGCATTGTAGGCTAACTGGCATGTCTAAATTGCCTGTAGAATGTGACTGTGAGTGGATGTGTGACTGTATCCTGTGATGGGTTGGCCCCCTGTCCAATGGTGTACCCCCCCTTGTGCCATAAACTGCCTGGAATAGGCTCCAGGCCCCTGTGACCCAGAAAAGGATGAAGCAGATTGGAAGATGAATGGATAGATTGTGTCAAACAAAACAGCTCCTCAAGTCACCGTAGAATTTGCAGTTAGTAACCAGTATACCCATGTCTTTCTTGCATTCATCTATGAGTCCACCTTGCTTGGTTAATCCAATACTTTATAAAATGAATAACCTAATTAACTGAGCCAGTGATGAAATTTAGCAAATACATGGAATGGCTGGGGTGCTCTAGCAATCCAACCAGATATCAGTAACATTTTGGACAACAGAAGAAAGTGATATTTTTTTCATTGTATTACTGTTTATTTGAATATATTCTCAAGTTAAATCAAGGTTTTTTCTGAGCATGTATGCATTTGCTGACCATAAAACTGGCCTTAAACATTTCCTTTGCCAACCATGAACTTCTGCATTGTACTGTATGTGTGTGTGTGTGAGATAGAGAGAGATTTAACTGTAAGCAGATTATGCATGAAAACCCCCCAGTGTTTAAACCTCCAGGAGGAGAGATAACTAATCATTTGTCCAAATATAGGGCTTTTGTGTACTTTCTAGAAAGTCTTGTGAAAGCTGAGGAGCGCTTTTTTTTTCTTTTAGTTCCCGTCAGAGAGGGTCATCCCGTGGTCAGACAGAGTTTGGCTGTGAGGAGGCTGGCAAGTCAGGCCTGCATACTTTAAGGCTCCTTCTCAGCAGTAACCACATCATGCCATGAGGCAAAGACACATTCAGCATGTTGGCATAAAATCACCAGGACTGGCAGGGATTGGCTGCCCTTTTTTCACAATGTAGGGCTTTTCCTTTTTCCTCAAAAGTCTGGGTTAGATCGTCCAGAAGAAACATTCAGCAGCCCAGCTGGTTACTGTCACAGTCCATGCAGAAGTTTAGCTGGTTACTGCCACAGTCCATGCACATGTTATAGTGTGGGCGTTTGTATGTATGTATGTATACACTTGGCTGTGCTTTGCCCGTCTTCACTAGTATATATTCCAAATCGGATCACTCCCTTGTTTCACAAATGCCCTATAGTGGTTAACGTGCTGATCACACTTTAAGATGCCTTAGATGTATCTTGTTTGGGAATGCTATATTTTTTGACCTGTGAACGCATGAAGAACCAATAAAAGATTTACAGTAGCTATACAAGTGTGAAATCAAGGGCATACCTTTCCTATTTCATCTTTGTCTGGATGGTGAGTGATTAGCATGGTTTAATATTTACTGCCAGTTGCTAAGTTGAAGAACTGTTTCATGCCAAGCTGACGTTCTTTTTTCAGGTCTTCCAGTGTAGGGAAATTAACAAGGACCTCGTGTGTCTTAAAATATTTTTAGCATTAAAGCAAGAGTTGTTAATGGGCACAAGAAGATTGATGACACTTTTTACATTTTCTCTGGTGTAAAAATTGATCACTTAATATGTTTGTTAAATGCTTTGCAATGTATTATCTCAACATAAAGAACAAATTGTTGTTAGCAATAACATTAAATGTTAATTCTTGACACAGGAATTTGCAGCTATCTCTACAAATTAACAGTACAATAAGTGGTTTTCAGGATTTTCCTTTGTTTGTTTGATTTCTGCTCAGGGTTCCAGAGAAGTGTGGCTATTGCTGACTCCAACTACAACTGGTTCTACGGCCCAGAGAGCCAGCTGGTATTTCTGGATCGCTATGTTATGCGCAATGGAAGCGGGAATTGGCTGGCAGACATCATCCGTCAGAACCGAGTCGTGGAGGGACCAGGACAGGCCGGAAAGGGGCAACGGTGGTGCACACTGCACACGGAGTTCCTTTGGTAGGAGCTTGCCATGAAGTTTGGTTATTGATTGCTCTGCTTCTGCTAGCTTCACAGCAGGACTTATAGATGCAGCCCGTCTTATGATGTTTTCTTACAAAACGGGAAAGTCTGAAGGAGAGTAAACCCACCAAACAACTGACATTTATTATCTTCATCTTGTGCCATCGCCAAGTATGAGTGGCTCAGACAGAACAGTGTTTGTGTCGGTAGTTTGGAACGGATCAGAGCTGTGTTTCCGAATCCTTATTCCATGCGTGGGTGGGAATGTGGGAGGAGGTCAGGCTTTCAGCTTTCTCAAATCAGAATTTGAATTTACTGTAAGAGTTGTTAAACTGGCTTTCTGGACTGGGCCCCAGGTGACTCAGAACAGATCAACACAAACAGTGATGGTCACCTGACTCACCCCTCCCCCTTTCTTGCAGAGTCATTGTATGTACAAATTGTCAGGAAATAATTATTGTTCTTTTGGAGAAACCTTAACAGTAACAAACTCTCAGATGCCAAATAATTAAACAAAGTCTATTGTCCATCTCTGAAATACTGCAAATACTAAGTGGCATACCAGGGACGATATCAGTAATGATTTTTTTTTTTTTTTTTCTTTTTTCAGGTATAACCCAAATCTGACCTCCGTGCCTCCTGCAGATTTTGGCACGTCTCAGCTGCATTATTTTGATGACTGGGGAGTTGTCACCTATGGAGGTGCACTACCATCTGGACTTAATCAAACGTTTCTCTCTTTCAAGTCAGGGAAACTGGGAGGGCGTGCAATATATGACATTGTTCATATGAACAAATACAAGGACTGGATAAAAGGGTGGAGAAACTTCAATGCTGGGCATGAGCATCCTGACCAGAACTCTTTCACCTTCGCCCCCAATGGCGTTCCCTTCGTCACCGAGGCACTCTATGGGCCAAAGTATACTTTCCTCAATAACGTAGTGATGTTTTCCCCAGCTGTCTCGGAGAGCTGCTTTCCACCGTGGGAGGGTCAGGTGACCGAAGCCTGCAACTCCAAGTGGCTAAAGTACAAGCACGGCCTGGCTTCTGACGCCCAGGGCAGAGTAGAAGCAGCTGTGGAAAGGCAGGGCATGGTGTTCATCCGAGGAGAAGGAAAGGCTGCCTACAACCCTGAACTGAAGATAAGGAGCTTCCAGAGGAACCTGCTTCTTCTTGGCCCACAGCTGCTGATTGTAGTGGATCAGGTCTACCTGGAGAGTGACAGTCCAGTTAAGTTCATGAGCAGCTTCTTTCACAATACTGACTTGCCCTTTGAAGAAACACAGAAAGATGCTGTGCATGGGGCTTTTATCCGGAATGGGGATGATTTATACAGGATGTTCTGGATGGATGACACAGGCTACAGTGAAAAAGGGGAAATGGGGTACAGAAGCTATCCTCGTGGGTACCCCTACAATGGTTCGAACTATGTAAATGTGACAATGCCACTCAGTCGGTCAAACACCAGAAGGGCGTTTCTTTTCTTTGGGCCCAGTGTAGATGTCCATAGCTTCAGCTTGCGTGGTGATGACCAACGTGTTGACATCTATCTGGCCACTGGTGAACACACATATGCCGTCTACTTACTCACAGGGGAGGTTATCAGCAAGCCTCTCTTTGCGATGGTCCTGGAAGATCACAAGAAGGTAGTCTTTGAGAAGTCTGCGGCGATCAAGGACAGCTCCCCCAGTGAGGTGGATGAGTACACCACTCTGGTGGAGGATCACCTCCAGCATGTCAAGCCCATGTTCCAGCAGCTTGAGAGACACATACTTGCCCGGGTCCTTAACACTGACAGCTTTCGCAAGACAGCCGAACGTCTCCTGCAGTCTTCGGGCAGAAAGAAGGTGGGAGTGAGCAAAAAAATGTTCACCGCCCCCAGGAAACGGGGGAAGGTCGAAAACCCAAAGAAGGAAAGCCTTGGTGACAAGTTTTCAGACATCTTCGCACAGGTCGAAGCAAACGAGAAGAAGCAAAGGCAAAGACCCATGAACCATGCGTACGAAGATAACTCAGAAGAAGGAGATGGTGACGCCAGAGCCTTTGTGGATTACGTAGACACCCGCAAGAACAGGAAAGGGGGCTTCATTAAAGGTCGGAGATATTCAGAGGTCCACATGGTAGCTACACCAAAAAGTGAGGACCTATCGAGTTCTGCCTCATACATAAGGCTCTTCCTCATTTTAAACATTGGCACTTTCATCGTATTGTTGGCCGTGCTGTTGACACGCTTTCAGAAGGCCCAAAGTCTGAACACCAAGAGGTGCTTCTACTGCATCCTTCTCATAGACAGCTTCATTCTGCTGTGCCTGTACTCCTCTTGCTCACGGGAACAGTGCTGATGTCATCAACAAGTGGCCATGTACTGTCAGATCACAGACACACAGAAACATTGCATTAGATGAAAATATTTTGTACACCTAAGTCTGAGCCAATCCTACCTAACCCAGGAAAATGGTTAATTCCAAATTGGAATTGATAGAATATCACGATTGGCCAGACCACCTCTGAAATAATAAGCTTCTGTGGAGCTCATGAATGGAGTCTGTAAAAATCTTGCCATGTGGTTGGACAATCTGCCTCCTAGTGAAGTTCTTCAAGGCTGGCCACTAAAAATTAGTTTCCAATGTTTGTCATTGAGAAATTGTAAATTTTTGAGAGCAATATATATTTTTCTTTGTCATTTCATGCTCTTTTACTATTAAAAACAAAAATGCAAGCAGCAATAAGCAATTCTTCATGGAGTTGTGGATCTTGTTTTGAAGTCTTGGTGAATTGTATGTATATTAAATTTACTTTCTGTAAAGGTAGGCATAGAAGCTGGATTCTTCAAACAATGATGCCACAAGTGCCACTCTAAATGGAAATACAATTGTTCGTATATTTATAGACAAAGTGCATTCACGTCAATATATTTATACCTGGATCATTATAACACTGCTTGTTGTGTTATCTTTAGGCTCCACATTTCCTATAACATTATATAAACTTGAGTCTTGCAATATCTACTAAAATCCTTCACATAGTAAATGTTATCAACTGATATTGACGGTGGTGATAATATAATTAAGGCTCTTCACAAGGCTTGTCGATTCATTACATGGTAAAAGGGAGCATTTACGTTTACAAGAGGAGTGACAGGTGAGAAAATTTGTCAAATTAAACAACTGTCCTAAGATGCTGCATGAAAAACACAATTCATAATGTATCAATAAAGAAAGAGTCAATGAGTCAAATTGTCAATATGCATTTATCTACATGAAATATGACAAATCTCAATCATTGAAGAACAAAATGTCTGAACTCGTGTCACAAAACTAATGGCCATCGTGACATTTCTTTTCAAAGCTGTTTTTTAATTTATCACAAAGCCTCTTTTAAGACTTGGTATACTGTTGCACTGTTTTGACAATCTCTACGAAAGCTTTTTGCTCACCATACAGTCTCGTACGATGGCCATTCAGGACTGTTACCGCATATATACACATGCGAGCATGGCAGACTCATTTGTCATTTACACTCCACTATAATTCAGGTCATGTACTGTGCCCAATGTAGCAGCGTAATTTTTATTTTAATGTCGTGCTTTTTGTATGGGGTTTTAGGTTCAAACCTGGCACAAGATTTATGCGAGTGGACATCCATGACAGTCAATACTGCATTCCATGTTATGTTCTACAACGTACTCTATAGAGTGTTACGTATGTTATGTGTTTCGAGGGACTGTCTCTGGGTCGTAGTCAAGTCATGTGGGGCTCAAATGTCATACCATGCATACTGAGGGGTATAGTGGTATGAGTTAACATTCCCCCCAGACTACGGTGTAACACACCGATTCTAATTAGTAAATTCAACTTTGAAAAGTGAAAGACTAATACCCTTATTTTCTTTTTCCTTTTGTAATTAAGAATTTTGACATATTTATTTCTACAGTGGCCTAATCATAAATTTATAAATGTTCTGGACCACTAATTGGTCCAGCATAAATGATTTATCTACCCAGTCATTCTGTCTACAAGGAAGAGAGAATATAGATCATCCACTGGCTGTGATCGTTACAGAGTATTGCATTGAAAGCAAACAAACAATTGCCTGCTTATCAAAGTCACGTTTCATGTTGAACTGGTATCATTAAAAGAGTGCAGATTTACTAATACTGCCCGTTTGCATCGCAGGTGATTTTTCCTGAGAAAAATAGTCAATAATTTTATTATTGCTCCCTTCTGAAGCCAGCCATGGGAGCAATTGGCCAAACAGAGGCAAAAGGTTCTAAATGAAAGGATGTTGTAAAACTGGTTTGGAATGCATAGTGGGACATTGTATAACTGAGACTGAATATCCCCCCAGCCCGACCCCGGTGCTTCATTCACAATTGCTTTTCTTCCAGAAAAGGAGGGCTGCTTTGCTAGGCTGGTGACATAAGATGTGAAGAATGCTTGAATTCCTAATTGCTATCTTGTTCAACAGGCTCTGTATGGTGTTTTTCTTAAAAGCGTGATTATTACCAGATGTTTGCTAAAACATCATGGCCAGTCAAGTATTACATACACAAAGAAGCCAGACTACTGGAGGGTTCTGACTGTGTTCATTACAAGCTCCGCCAAAAGAACTCCTTAGGCGAATATAAATTAATGAACAATATTTATACCACATGGCAAAAAAAAAAAAACTAATTTTGGGGAATAAATATCTGCCTAAGTTAATGTTTAATTATCTGTCGGCATGTACAATGCATTTTGACCAGCAGATTTACTTCAGTCTAATCAAATGCCAATTAAGCTTATTGCGCATTGTTGGTTATTTGGCATTTTGCTACCATCTGCTGGTTAAGACATTCCTCATAAAGATTAATGCTATTTAAAACTGTATGAGAAAACAGCCATCAATTCACTGAATACAATTTACCTATCGTAAAAGTTTTTGCTTAGGTATAGACGTACATTTTTGTTGATAGTTCGACATTAGTAAGGATTAATTTTCAGTAACGCTTCCGCCTATGGGAGTGCGAAAGACCTCCTTTCCGCTAGGGGCTGCTCTAAAATAGAAATGATCACGGTTAGAAAATTTGAACCTCTTCGGCACCCGTAAAGCTTCACGGACAAGGTTTAAATCCCATGAAGGAAACGATGGGGTCACGCATAACACGCGCATTTAGAAATTTTAATTTGGAAAGTCGAGCTCATAAAGAAATTGGTAAATCCAAGCCCGTGGCGGCTCCACGACATGCTTCTTTTAAGAAGATTTTTGAGCAGATTAATGAAAGTAAGTTAACTTTTGTAGTGAAGCTTGTATGTTTTGTGCCTGATGTCATATAACATTCAGTAGGCTTGATATGGAAGCAGACCGGCTAGTAATATTTCGTGCTGTAATGTGGATAACTTATATGTTACCTTTTGGACATCGTTGTATATGGTTGCCAGAAGAGTGCCAAAATGTCACTTCAGTCGTAATAAAATGTACGGCTGATAGCCACTCGTGTGCTGTACGTCGTGACAGCCGGGGATTAAGTCGAATTATCATTTCAAACTAGGAACAGAATTTATTTTCATATGTTATAGGTGTACATACTTCCGCTGCAACCAAAATACCGCAGGCTTTTAAATAATTTCACCCGCTTGTATTTCACTTCACAGCACCAGAGTTCAGCGAATCGATCCACAAGAAAAACGACTCCCTTTTAGCTTTGCTCAAGTCTGTATATGTGGAATCAAAAGATCCACCAGCACTGGTGAGTTGATGTGTAAAAAAGTAAAGACATACGTATGTTTCGACCGATCTCTTATAGCGCATTGTAATTTGGGCGTGCTCCATGAGACTGATGTGTGTTTGTGAATTGTGCTTGTGTGTCATTCGTATGTCATGGAAAATTCCTGTGTATCCTGCACTTTTGGCGATTAAAAGAGATTCTGATTTTAGACTAAGCATAGAGTTAACCTAATTAATATTAAATTCACCCCCACAGAAAGGTAAACATTCAAGGCCCTTACTCTTGTAGAATTCAATGTGGCATAGTTTGAACACCACAGCCAATTACATAACATTTCAGGTATTCACAGGCTTGATAATTAGCTACAAGAACTAGTTCTCCGACTGGTGAAACTGAACAAAAATTGCTTCTGAATTTCTGCAGAACTTAGAGCCCAAAAGGATGGAAGTGGAAGAGTACCGTCTCCTGAAGTTCAGCCTACCTGGAGACTCCCACGGCCTCATGACCAACATGAAAGAGGTCCCAAAAGGCAAGCTCTCCATTGTCGAGGCCCTGAATGTGCTCAACCAGCACAAATGCTCTCCCAAAACATGGACACCAGAGAAAGTAGCACAGGAGTACTCTTTAGACCTACAGGATACCAAAGCACTTCTAGAATTTTTTATTCCCTTTGATGTTAAAATAATACCACCCAAGTCAGAAGGCACAAAACGGATAAAGGCCAGCTAGCAGCAGTGCCTGGAGATATTCCTGTGTTTTTTTTTTGCATTTTTTTTGTTCAATTTTTGTAGCAATTATTTATGCTGTATATTGCAGATTTGAGTTCTGTGCTGTACCATGATTAAGGATCAGAGTTTGTGAAGTCTGGAGAGGAGTAAATACTTTGCATAATACTGGTATGTTTTCTTTGAATGTTTGCCTGCTCTGTACCAGATAAATAGTTGTAAGAAGGATTGATTCATCGATGATTTAAAGTATATTTAAATAAATTATATGTAAATGACATTTGTTGTGGTACTTTGATCGTGATAGACAGCATGTAATGTCCTGTTATTTTGAGAAGCAACAGTACAAGCAGCAGTGTATTTACTTTAAGGAGGTGTCATGCTCATTGCTGTAGCCTTACACTTGTCAGACTCTGGTATTGATCCCAGGTCACTCTGAGTCTGAATGTATGGAGTTGGCATGTTATCTCCCTGTTGCATAGGCTCCCTCTGGGTACCCCAGGTTTCTGTCATGGTCTGAAACTGGAGATTTAGAAGATCTAGTGTATCTGTGTTGCCCATAAGGTGGAACTGTGTATGTTGATATGTGCATGTATGTGCACTGCGATGTGTTCCTCCGCCTTGTGTCCTCTGTTGTCTGAGACCCCCCTCCCCAACCTTGTATACTAGATATTTGGTCTGCAGGTGGATGGAATTATGACTCAGGATGTATGATTTGATTGGTTAACTTTGGCTTTTTAAATACAGGATGGAAATGTGAGTTGTTTAAACAAAACTATATGACAGGGAAGAGAGGATGAAGCAGGGGTGTTGAGATGGGGTTAAAATCCCTGCTTGTAGTTGGAAAAGCAAAAGGAAGCCAATTTGTGGTTCAGGACTGAGGAGATCATGCACAAAGAAAACTTGTAAGTGACATCCTGTAAAATTTGAAAGTTGGGGGGGGCTAAGTCATGCTGGATAAACAAAGTGATTAAAAATGATATTTTATGAAATGTGTTGTTTTTCCAGCTGTGACGTCCCTGTAGTGCATATGCCAGTGAGATGTTGATGAGCACCTGAATCTAACGTGGGATTTGGTTCAGTGCAATCTAGTGCTATTGTATATAACACATATCGCTCCTCTGGTACTTTGGTCCGTAAATTGGAATCACAAAGAAACGTGCGACGTGTTTAAAGTTCACATTGAGTGCACATGTCACCTTGTATAACAAATCTGGTTGACGATTTGTAAATGTTCAGCGATATTTAATATCTGTAATATGAGAATAAACAACCGAATACGCACAAGTAATTTCTCAGGACGATACTTGTGTCAACAGCCAGGAATACAATTTTAATGGAGTTTTAATTCGCTTCCCACGAATTGGAGAACAGCTTTCAAATATTACGTCACTGCTTCCATATGTATTAGCTTTTCCAGCTATGTCAGAAAATTCAGTTTTGCTACGGACGAGACGGTCAGATATGATCAGCCTTATCTTTAACCCCTGCACAATTTGCAGATGAGCATACTGGACACTTTTCGCTAAGTACGCGTTAGCCAGCGATGCACGTGGGTTGGTGACTTCCACAACCAAACTGGGAGGGGAAAAGAATTCCTGTTTGCTTTTAATTGGCGTGCCAATTGAACCCCCCCCACCACCTCCCCGCTCAGCCGAACTCATTGGCCAATCCGTTTGGGTGACCTGACTGTCTGTCAAAGTAGATCCTGCGTATGATTGGCGTATCGTCCAACCCTCCTCCCTCCCCCCAGCACCGAGGAACGATGATGGCTCTGCTTCGCTCCAATCTCATCTTTGGCTTCCGAAGTATCGTTCGATATATCGCGTTTCCAGCCTTTTAACATCAATACAGGCGTGTACATCGAGATGTGCATAGCTGTTCTGCAGACAAAGATTACATTTAATTGAACCGTTTAAATTGCAACAACAAAAAAAGATGATAGGGAGAAGATTGGGAAAAGAGGCAGCGCAGATTATCGTCACGTTTGATCTGAAACGTGTGGAAATTGTCGCTCTGAGTGTTTCAGCGCGGTATACTCACAATGCATTCTTCATTAATAACCTGAGAATCCGTGCTCCAGAGAACGACGAGCACATCAGGCATGGTTCCATCATAGTTTCAGGAAAATGAAATGCCGTGTGTGGATCCTGCCCGCCGCCCCCGTGTTCAGAACTAACAGACCAGCGATCCTCTAACCGCCTCCTTTCAGGTAAGGCAAAGGAAGAAAAAAAAAAAAGCCTGACGGCGAATCGAGCCTCAGACTGACCACCGTTTTCCCGGCTCTGACATTTTCTTTCAGGTTCTGCTTATTTAAGGGGGTTTTTGCACACAGCCACGCGTCGTAAGGCGCCTTTCTTCATTTCGGCAGAGTAAAGCTTTGGAAGCGGTGGTTTATTAAGCGCTGAACTTGGAGATATTTATGGGATGAACGGGGGGTTACCGTGGGTGCTCTGTGTGGTCTGTGCTTAGAAATGTCATTTCCTCATAAATGTGCATATCACCTATTATTACCTGTATTTCTGTGAACTGACACTTTCGTTTCGAAATATTCAGTAAAAAGGCTAAAAATTGTGTGTGTGTGTGTGTGTGTGTGTGTGTATTAAATGTATGTATAGACACACTCACGCCAAAATTATATAATGTGAAAATCTCGGACGTCGCCTACACACGCGGAGTTAAAAATGGATGAAATAGTTTTATTATATGTAATAAAATAACGTCCGCTTTGTCGACTAGCAACTTTTCAAAGATAATAAGTCGAATTGTCAGGTAGGCAGTGCTGCTGTTTCGTCTGTCATGCATTCGCATTAATAATTTAGGGTTTGCTTTCCTCACGTTTGCGTATATAATGCCAGAAAGATTTGTTGTTGTTTTTTTTAAAAAAAGCGACGTTATTGTCGGGTTTATGGACTTAAAAAGCGGAGGTTAGGATGTTACTGTATGCAGCATATCTGAACTGTGCCAGGAATTGTAAGGAGATACATCACCGCAGAAAGGAGTGATGATGTCGCCTCTTTGGTCTCTATGAAACAGGACTGTTTGGTGTCCCTCCCCCCTCCCGGCTTTGCAGAAACACCAGGTCATAAATTGTCCCTCTGTACTTAACCATGTAGCACGTGTATCTATTGTTCAATTTCCTTTGATCAGAAACATATAATTAAATGGTCTTTCTCAAATGTTTGGTTTCCTAAAGGGCTCTAATAATAGAAAGTGTATCTCATTGTAAGTCCCCTTCCATGAAACACAGGCTGGGGAAATCCAGGCGAGAAATGATCTGATGGTGAGGTGATTTGATCCTAGTTGTCTAAACACATGACTCACTCCACTCTTGTGCTCACAATCTCAATGCTTTGTTTCTCAATGGCACAAAATTGCATATGGTTGTTTGGTTTGACAGTCTCTGCCATGCCGATAGGATCCCCGCATTTCAGTCAGGCCAAGCCCTACATGTAATGGAGCTAAGCGACACATAAAATAACATTCATACAGCTCACAAATTAGTTTTCATTATTGCTACTTTGCCTTTGTCTGAATCTCTGGTTGAAAATACAAAAGCTCTGATTTCGAAAGGGTGATTTAAGGAGTGACACTCTGTTCCTGCGGTTGAGGGACCCTTTGCACAAGACCTTGTGGTGTTCGGCTGTTCAGTAATAGTAAAGATGCCAGCTCTTATTTTGGCAGCATTGGCCTGGATGTTTAAAGCCAGCCTTATGTGATTCACCACATGTTTGTCCGTTGCCTTGTTGCCATGGAGATCTGGCGACTGAAAGCAAATATAGATCAGTAAGTAAATAAATATGTAGTGTTTAAGAATCAGTGGTATGACAGGAAATCGTGGCATGGGACGTCTCGTTGCTCAGTTCTTGGAACATGCATATGAGGGATCCTGGCCAGATTTGACTGAGCTAAATGGATTCCTGCTTCAAAGAGTAAATGTCAAATTGATCAAATATAGTGTTACTGTACAGATCATTTTGTTTGAAGACCAGATAACTTGGAGAAGAAAATTAGAAGGCATGCTTGTCTCCATGTGATCATTAGGCAGTTTTTTTTAGTTTGGCTACATCAGCATAGATTTAATTTTAAGAGAAATATAACGTTGGTTTATAGCCTTGTCCCCCAACTGTGTTTGTGCAGTAAAGTCAACTGTGACCACTATTAACATTGTGAGATACTGTCTGAGTGCCACCTCTCTGTGTTACACATTTTTGGAAGACAAGCCAGCCTTTAGGCTTACTTCTGGGTAGCTTGCAGATTGCTAGATTTTTTTTTTTTTTTGTTTAACTGTTTAGTTGTGCTTTAACGTGATGGATAAGCTGCTGGTTACATGTCTGGGTGCAACAGTGCATCTACGGTACCAGTCAGAAATTTTTACAGTTCTTATTATCGAGTGGTCGGTCTTTATTTTTACTATTTTCTGCAGTTTCAAATAATACCTCGGACATCTAAAGTATGAAATAACACACTGAATTATGCAGTGACCAACATAGTGTTTGTTTTGCTTCGACTTGTGTAGCTTGTAGCTCCAAATCCTCAGAGTAGACACCCTTTGCCTGGAGGACATCCTTGTATGCTATTGGCTTTCCCAGCACTAACTTCTCGAGATCTCTACCTGGGATGACTTGGCCACCCTTCCTTCAGTCTGCAGTATAACTTCTCCCTTTTGGGTTTAAGTCAGGTGACTGTGGTGGCCTGGTCATCTGCTGCAGCACGCGATTGCCCCCTCTCTATTATCTAATATCTCTTGGAATTGTGTTTTGGCTCATTGTGCTGTTGAAAGACAAATGAGGGTAAATGTGTCTAAACTATTCACTGGTACTCTACCTGGAAGAGTATCAAAAACCTCACAGCCAGTCAAAGGAATTCATAACTACATGGGTCAAGTGTGATCTTCTGAGTGGAGTTTGTAGGTGCCGTGTCATGCATGTAAGCGTCAGAGTTCCGATTGAGATGCCATGAAGCCATGAAAGGAACAGCTGTTCCCCAGTGCCTCGATGGTACAATGGTAGTGCTGAGTCTATAAGCGGTGACTGTTAGGCGTGTGATGAGACTATCAGTTTGGGCAATAAAAGAAGCCACACTACATCTAGTGTGGTAGGGAGTAAGTGAGTACCTCTTCCACGGAACTTTATAAAGGAGTGGCAGTAGTATTGGGAGCTGAAATTCTAACCCACATACCTACTATTACCCTAAGAATTTCTAATTTTTCCTCAAGCAGCGGTATAGAGAGCTCTTTGTTTTTGGTGATTGCATACAGTTGCTCGGAACAATACAAGTTATTTTTCATGAACTTCACCAGTAGAGGGTATGTAGGCCTATCTGTTATTTCCCCCCTTTCTGTAAATTGCAATGGACAGTGGATTACTGGAATCAATTTACATGAAGTAATCAGGAAGTTAAGCTGTAGGGTAAACAGTACCTCATCCAGATGTCTCTTCTGCAGGGTTCTCTTCTTCTTCAGGCTGGGTATTAAAATTACTGTTGTAGGCTGTCAAGTGCTTAGTGATGCTTTTGAGTAGATTTTGACATCAAGATAAAACCGTGGAAATGGGGTGCCGTGAAAGGCTCTGTATTTTATTTTGAACAAATGGAATTAATTGTGTCCCACGGAAGTCCCACGTTAATATCCCCGTCAGTTGTTTGTTTCATTTGAATTAATGTTTGTCAGGGGGTCTGGTGGCTCAGTGGTTAAAACTGTTGCTTCGCACTACCTGGGTTGAGTTTTCAAATCTGGCCTCTGCTGTTTGTGTGTAGAGTTTGCATGATCTCCCTATGCTTTGCAGGTTTCCTCAAGTACTCTGGTGTCCTCCTGCAGTCCAAAGACATGTTATAGGCTAATCAGCATCTCTGAATTGTCTGTAGTGTGTTTGATTGGGGGTGTGCGTGTTTGTGACTATGCAAAGTAATGTGTTGACACCTCATCCCCTGCCTTGTGCCCTATGCTGCTTGGGACAGGCTCCCCCCAACCCTGAACTAGATAATAATTCTATCCATCCATTTTCCAAATTGCTTTGTCTTAATATACTGTTCTTGGTTGGTATACAGAAGCTCAGTGGTTAGCAAGGTTGTCTCACGCTGCCAGGTTTGGGGGTTTGTTTCACGACCCCACACACTGTGTGCATGTGTGGGTGTGTGGAGTTTGCATGTTCTCTGTGTGTCATGTGGTTTTCTCCTGTGTGTCTCCGTGTACGTGCCCTGCTATGGACTGGCGTCACGGCCCATTTGCCGTCTTGCCTGAAAGGGGATCCAGGTGCCCCACGACACTGACCAGAACAAGGAATTATAAGATGGATCGATATATTGTTCTTTAACTGAAGTTTTTCTATTCTGCTTATTTTAGACTTGAACCTTACTTAAAATCCTAAATATTAAGTATCCATGGGTAACAAAAGTATAGAAAATGTTCTAATTACTTTATAAACTAGGCACCAGTTAAGTGATGAGTGGAGGGTGGCGTTAACTAACTTTGACACTTGAAAAATGGAACGGAGGTGCTCTATTTTAAGGAACATGGTTTTAATTTCAGGGCTTGCTTCAAAGATGTGGGTCACGCTGGATTTTAAGCTTGTTTCTGAGATGTTTTACTGCTTTATAACATCGATCCCTCAATCGTATCCCATTGAAAGATCTTCCTTGTAGTCATTAAGTATGTTGGTTACAAGTCTTTTGGAGGCATTTCATAACTTGCAGCTTTTTAAAATACTGTCCTTAATACCTAAGAATTTCTTATTTAGCTAGTAACTATATTAAGTCAGATTTTATTTCTATGGCACTTGAACCTGTGTGCTTGCCTTGTTATAACAGCGTTACGATCTGTGCTCCCTTCATTCTGTGATTCTCTAGAACATTCTGTCAAGTGCGGTTGTGTTGTCACTGCCCTGTTAAAGCCACAACAGGAACTGGATTCTGAATGTTCCAGCCCAATAGCGGTGTCATTGGTGACTTCCCAAGTAGCAAGCCAATCCATTTAATTATGTTTTGTTATGCTCTTTATGAATATTTGCCTAATTTAGGGAAAGATACTCACTGCAGTTTGGATGCATGGTTTAGCTGTTTACATCTTCAGACACTTGAAGAAACTAAAGCAGGCTCTGTCTCTTTCTGCTAATAGTGTGCCTTGATGAAATGTGTCTTCGGCCGGCTATAATTTCCCCCAGTGGGGTAATATATCTGTTTTTGTTGATCTTGAGCTTGGTTGTTCACAGAACTCCTATACAAGTGGACCTCTGACTCAATGTTAAGATAATGACTTAGATTTAAGTGGGTCCATTAGTATCAGAAGCAATCATTTTAAAGTACTGATCAACTAAATTTAAAAGTGCCATGGCTGATAGCGTACAATTAGCCGATGTTTATGAAATGTAATATTCATAAATGACCTATAAATAACTGCGAATGTGTCAGCATCCGACTGGAAAAGGCAGTGTCCCCTGTACTGCCAGGATATAGGCAGCAGAAGTGTGAATCTGGGCATGGTCTTGATTTATCATCCTGTACCATCGAAAGGGGCGGGTGGAAGAGGGTGTTTCTGCTTTGACCCTCCATTGCAGAGACAGTCAGTGACAGCTTGACTGTTTTTGCATTCTTCTTTTAGAGTGATCGCATCATATTCCCATTGGCTGGTTCTTTATTAGACAGTGAAACCAGTCGAAAATAAGGCATCCTATACGTTGCTTTTGTACGTTTGGAATCACTTATGGCTTCAAACAGAGACACTAGCCAGGATTGGTCATGTGAAAATGGATGGGAGAGTGGATGGATAGATGGACAGATTGACAAATGGACTGTTCACTGTTTTTAAATTTATAGTTTCAACGTACTCCCTCATTAGGAAGCTGCATTTTGCTGTAACAGATAGCTATGCCATGACCCGGTACTGGATTAAAGTTTGGAAGATGTATTTCCAACAATTCATGTTTATAGCTAGCAGATTAGCTACTAAATGCTGGTGATTAACCATCTGCTTAAATGACGCTCTTGCTTAAAACCTAGAGTTACTGATTTGATCATTTTAGATTACCTTTTGTTCGCGTTTAGTTTCCAAGGGATATAACAGCAAATGCTTCCTCTGATTTAAGCGCCCTTTCATGTACAATGCAGTGTCCTTTACCAAGGTGCCTTGTAGCATTTGTTTTTAGGGTGTAGCTCTTCGGTGTCATTGATTTAATCTTTAAAACTATCCTGCTTTGGATTTTTAAAACCTGAAATGTATCCGGTGTTTAGTGTCCTAATACTTCTCATGGCAATTGTTGTTTTTTTTTTTTGTTTTTTTTTTTTTAAATTCACATAAGTTCAGTTAAAGACTCTTCCATATTCCAGCTTCTCTTCCAAACCTCTCAACCGGAATTACTTCATGTGGTTAAATGTTCGATTCTAAGCTGTGGAGGTTTCTTGCATGACACACTGTTCTTTGGAAGTAAATGAATTTCTGTCATGTACACAGCTGTTGACGTGAAACTATTACCGCAGGGGTGTGTAGTTCTAACTTACCTAGCTGGACCACCGTGGAATAGTGAGACACCAAAGGAGGGAGCCTGGTAGCAAGTTCTTAAGGTGAACCTCTTTAACCTGTAGGGGCTTATGATGGTTTAAAAAAAAAAAAAAAGAATAGCTAAATGGGCATATGGTATGTTTTTATGTTTTGGGGAGAACCATTTTTGATTTTCAGGGCACCCTAGTAAGAACCAGCACTGTGAGAGGCACAGGAGTATAGTTAATTTGTGTATCTTGAATAAGAAGAGTTTAATGGTCTCTGGTGTGTCAGCAGAATGGTCAACACGTAGCATTCCTCTTATTTCTTTGCACGCAAGAGGTGAAAATGTATACAGCTGCTGTGCAGTCTTTGCGAATGAAGCCCAGGTTTAAAATAACAGTATCTAATGTTTACAGAAGCGATAAGCTTTTTATGGCAGCTTGAAGTCATCCCCTGGAGGAACGTTTACTTTAGCTAAGCTGTGCCGTCTGCCAAAGCCTCCCCTAGTGCAGTAAGAGGCATGCATGCATCCAGATCTCCCGGCTGAAAATATTCCGTCTGATTGTCACACCACAAAGGCTGGCTAACAGCTCTGTCCCAGCCTATCCCACTGGAGAGAGTGTTAGAGCAGTTTGTGCTTTTATTTTTAAGACTTATTGTGTGTGTGTCTGGGTTGGGGAGAGGAGGATAACGCCTCTTTTTTTTTTTTTTTTTTTTTTTTTTTTTTTTTTTAAAAAGTGTTGTGTTGTTCCTTCCAGAACCTTTACAGAAATGTGCTATGAGTTGAGTTTTGTAATCATTCATGTCGATTTTATGGTGGATATTTAAAGACTGTTAACCGGAAGTGGGAGGGAATGGATTGATTGATTGGCTGATTGGTCATTTTTTGTGTCACAGTCACACCATTGATGGGACTTGGAGCTTGTTTATCTATTTACTTTCTGGTGACATCTTGGTTAACCTTCAGATTTTTTTCTTTGCTGCTTTTCACTGCTCCTTTTCTGCACCAACTGGCTTTTTTTGACTTGTGCAAAATTTGTTCTGTGATGATTGCATTTTTTGGCTATGTCGGCTGTTTTGTTTGGCATTCAGCCCAGTTAAGGAAAGTTTTGAAATTACATACAAACTGTATTTCTATATCAGCCCCTCCCACACTAGATCAGGAGCATCAAGCTTGTTTGGTTTTGGGAGCCCACATGGATCAAAATCTCAGATAAAGGGGGCCAGATGTAACTCTTTTTTAAAAGGGTAGCACTCCAGGCCACAGGGGGCAGTATACTGCAAGTTGCAACCTTTAGAAATGTTTGTCATAGCAAGCATATGACTGGAGCTGGCTAGCAGCACAGGTGAAAAAAGTTTTGTACTGGTTAATTTTGTGGGATTTAGTCTGTGTTTTATCCAGATAAAACTAATATGGACTATGAACGATCAATTATAGTGTTTAGTTTGTCACTACCCAGTAGTCGAACCATTTTCACTAATTTATTATACAACTTTTATTAAGTCTAGCTGTCTGCTTGACAAACAACTACATCCCTAAAGTACTTCTACTGCGTGAAGCGGGATCACTTCTGTTTTGAAAATTAAGGGAAGTGCAAAAATGATCATGAAGATGCAAAACTTTAAGGAAAGACAAATCAAATAAGAAAACGTAAAGAAAACGCAAACAACGAAAATGCAAGGCTAAATGAGCATTAGACAGGCTGTATGTTTTGTTCCCCACTAATCCCACCCAAATAAATGTTGCATTTGTTGTGGTGTTTACTGAGCAATTTGGATCATATTTCAATGCAATAATCTCTGCTAACTTCTTGCCAGGCACAAAATTCAGCATATGAATTGTAATTAAGCAAATGTCGTCTAATTGTATCTATCAGTGGAATTTATGTAAAAGTGTAATTCGCCAGTTCTTCAACATCTTTGAACTGATGGCTATTTGGTTTTCCATTTGCTAAAACTGAATTTTTTTTGTTATGGCCTTGTATGCGATTAGTAAAGGTAAACGTAAATACACTAGGGTCTATTTAATAGTGTAGGTGGGCGGATGGACCGGCATTCTGTCTGGGGTGTACCCCAGCCTTGTGCCCTGTGCTGCCTGGAATAGCTCCTGACAAGGATAAGTGGTTAGAAGATGAAAAGACAATTGTGTGTGTATACGTATGTTTGTTATGTATTTAATATTATGTATGGCATTTTGTGTGTTTGAATAATAGAACAACATCCTTAAACTGACTCTTTTGCAGTAGACTGGTAGCCTTTGACCAGAAAGTTTTCAATGAATGTCTTGTGTTAATTTGGTCCTCGTAGCATTTTCCTGTTTGCTAATCTTTAGCTGAGCTGATGTCACAGTATTTAGGGACATAACTTTAAGTTCAAGCCTTTTGCTGATAAGTACACTGTTCAGGTCACTGGAGTGAAATGTGCGCTAAGTGACAGAAGCATTTATATGGCATTTATATTTTTCACTGGGGCACGCAGCATTGATAACCATTGGTGGTATAAAAAGCAAGCATGGATAAGTGTTTGAATTCTGCCCCAATGCAGCAGTCGGAGGTCCTCTCCTACATGTGACTTCACTTGTTGTTCTCACTCTCTTCCTCCAAGGGCCTCGTAGACCTGCTGAGATGTGTGGAGCTGAGTACAGAGCGTCCCAGCAGAAGGTGTTGTGTCGGAGGAGTGTGTTTTTGTGAGGATGCTGCAGGCAATGCTTGAGCGCCTCTGGGAAGGATGGTTTACTCAGCTACCGAGCCCACCGTGGATGCAGGGGAAGCCAACAGTACCTCCATCCATGGTAGAGTGGGACTTTTGAACCTATCTCAGCTGCATCTGAGCGTGCAACGTAACATGGCTGACATTTCAATGGAGAACACTTCTTTGGTGTACAAGGCGTCCACAGACAGGGTGATCCCCGGCCCTCAAGACAGTGCGGAGGGCCTCAACTTGCCCCTTCAGGTGTTCTTTCTAATTCTCATCATCTCCGTACTGCTGGTCGCCTTCCTCGGAAACGTGGTGGTCTGCCTGATGGTCTACCAGCGCTCTGCCATGCGCTCAGCCATCAACATCCTGCTAGCCAGCTTGGCATTTGCAGATATGATGCTGGCCATCCTGAACATGCCTTTTGCCCTTGTCACCGTGGTAACCACACACTGGATTTTTGGCGACGTTTTCTGTCGGGTCTCAGCTATGTTCTTCTGGCTTTTTGTCATAGAGGGTGTGGCCATCCTGCTTATAATAAGCATTGACCGCTTCCTTATCATAGTCCAAAAACAAGATAAGCTGAGTCCTTACAGGGCCAAAGTGCTGATAGGGATCTCGTGGGGTTTCTCCTTCTGCTTCTCCTTCCCATTGGCCGTGGGCGAGCCATACCTACAGATCCCATCCAGGGCGCCGCAGTGCGTATTTGGCTACACCACTGAGCCAGGCTACCATGCCTATGTGGTTATCATTGTGCTGGTGTTCTTCATCATTCCTTTTCTGGTCATGTTGTGCACCTTCTTGGGCATCCTAAACACCATCCGCCACAATGCCATCCGTATCCACAGCCACCCAGACAGCATCTGCCTCAGCCAGGCCAGCAAGCTGGGCCTCATGAGCCTACAGAGGCCCTTTCAAATGAACATTGACATGAGTTTCAAGACGCGTGCCTTCGCCACTATCCTCATCCTCTTCTCCGTCTTCACGGTGTGCTTGGCTCCCTTCGCCACATACAGCCTCATTTCCACCTTCAGCAAGGCCTTCTACAACAGGCTTAACTTTTTCGAAGTCAGCACCTGGCTCCTCTGGTTATGCTACCTCAAGTCCGCATTGAACCCTCTCATTTACTATTGGCGAATCAAGAAGTTCCGAGACGCCTGCCTCGACCTGATGCCCAAGTACTTTAAATTCCTGCCCCAGTTGCCAGGACACACGAAGCGGCGGATTCGTCCCAGCGCCATCTATGTGTGTGGGGAGCATCGCTCTGTTGTGTGACGCCCTAATGAAAGGGCCACCTCTGCCACTGGTTCTCTTGGGTGAAACACCTTAGAATCTGCCTGGTTAATGTCTGCGGAACCTTTGGACGTACTGCTGTTTTGAAAGCATAAGAATGTCTCAGATGGTGTATGACTGGTTTACAGATCATGTAAATTAACTACTCGTATGGACATTTCAGATGTTCACAAAAGAATTGTTACTGGTTTCAATGCTTATTTCTCTTTGAGCGTCTGTGCCTACGGTTTTTAGTCTATGCCAATCTGAATGCTGCTATCCGTGGTGACCATGTGCAATTTCAGTGTACTGTATTTTAACTTGAATGTAATAAAAGACATTTGTTACATTACCACTGCTTTGTGCATGCATTTGTTTTATATCCTTCAGAAATGTATAAAGTCATACTGCCATCACCGGGTCCTTTGATATAGCTTTTATGAAATGCTTTCTGAAGGGTAGGAGATACAGAAGATCAAAATATCGGCAAAAAAAAGCACATTAAATAAAGCAGAAATGTTTGTCATTAAAGCCTGCCACCTACACTGTTCCTGGCTCCCCCCACAGTTTGTTAAAGGATTTTGAAGGCCGTTTGGTGTTGTCGGCGCTTGTTTTCTTTGGCTTGATTTATGCCATTTGCGCATGTGAAGTTAAGGTGCCTTAATTGTCAGGGAAGAAACGATCCCTTCACATTATTAAATTAGCATTCAGAAATGACAATGCTGCTTTCAGATTGCTTTGTTTAGTGTTTTTTACAAAGCATCTCAGCTTCTTTGTCGTTTCGGTTCCTGTATACGTGGCATTCAGTTTGCCTCGGTGTTTAGGGTTAACATACCCCTACACCTAACGGGGTGCCCACCTGATGTTTACGTCAAGGTGAACGTTAATGAGGTGTGTCTGCACCTCTTCAGCATGCGTCCCCTCGAGGAAGCTCAAGTTCCTAATGGCACGTCCCCCGTGTCTCATTTGTTTTTCGCTTTTATTTATACTTGACGTGACACTTCCTTTTCTGATTTGGCTTGTCAGCCAACACACTTAAAATCTTGTTGCATGTATTCTTGTTTTGCGTAATAATCCTACACGTATGGTTATGGCTGCGAAACGAATGATGCGAAAAGTCAGCTTCGCTCGAAACTGTGAAGATGGGATGGGCAGACAGGTCTTGATATCCATGTGGAATAACGTTCTGTTCATCAGTTGTGCTTAACTTCCGCCTCAGTAAAGGAGATGATGTTAAGTTGACGATGTGTCCCATAGCATTATATTGCTGTTTTCAAAAAGCACTTCAGACTGATAGCTAGAATTATATGTAGGAGAACCCACAAAGCCTAACATACCTGACACCTCCCACTCCCAGTCTAATTAGAGTTGTGGTGACTACTGCTGCGTTGTATATGAAAATTTGAATAAAATTATTACAAAAGGTTTGGTATTATTGTAATTTCAGTTTCCTACATTCCCCACACTTCATTTTTTTTCCCCCTTGACTTTGCATATTAAAACTGACAAGTAGATTTGTAATATCAAGTGTACCTATACGTTTTGTTCTTTTTTTCATTAACTAGTGAGAGGTGCCAGGAGGGAGTAACTTCAAAGTATCGCTAACATTTCAAAGTCATATAAGATTTTCATAGGGTGACAAACCTAATGTGTTTCTGTGGAGGTTCCTTCAGGTAAAACTAGATTGCACAGAGACGCTGGCATTCTCCATCACTGGGAGACCATTTTAAAAGGTCAGCACTGAATTTTTCTTTTTAAATGCAGCGTCGCTTGGCCTCAAAGCAGAACCGTCCGCAGAGCTAGCTGCTTTGTAGCCTGGTTCCATCTATTCAGATGATGATTTTTGTAATGCAACCGAAGCAGAGGTGAGCCTTCCCAGGTTCGTAAACATATGGGACGATGCTCCTTAATCAGCCTCCTCTCGGGAATCCATTGTATGCCGTGACTAATGAGTAGCCCCCGAGCTTTGAAGCTCACCGTAGTGAGAAGGCGCCATTGCCAAGCAACAGAAACTTTGTGGGTGTATTTGTAAGAGACCGCCACGGTTTACCGAAAAGTATAACGACCATGTGCTTATTACATAAAACTATAATGAAACGGTGATGGGCAGTATCATGTCAGTATCATCAAAGTCAAGAATACAATTATCATGATTGAAAGATTACAGGTTGAAAATGATAGGAAGCCAGCCAATTTACCTTTCCATTTGAGTTCATGCACAAAAACACCGGAGTTCATAAACGGTAATAAAAATGATAGTACGCTACAGTAATTTGACCACTTTTAAAAATAGCTTGGCTGGCACCTACCACTTTCTGAACTGTTGGCCACAACGGTGCCCAAAACAGCAAACAGGGGACGTTACACGTACGTTACAGGAGCGTCCAGAACGTAATGAGAACGTTATTGGACGTTGTCGGAACGTTCCCTGTTTGCTGGTGTAGTACTATAAAGGCAGGGCACAGAAGAATTTAAGCCTATTAGGAAGTCATGCAACCATACGCAACCCGGACAGAAGCCGTGATAAAGAAAACGTAGCATTCACTGTAAGTATTCTTCAGTCCTACCCCACACTGAACACTAGGAATTGACCACGAAGTTAGAACGCCATTGTTTAATGATACGCCAGCGTTCTCGGAAACAGAAGTCCATGACACAGCGTCATCTTCTTCCTGTGTGCCAAAAAAAAACACTACGATTTTTAGATAATTGTTCCACAATAGTATTTGTAAAACAAATAAACTTACAGCATGGCAGCATTATCAAGCTGGCTAGCATGTATTTCTCAAGGTAACAGAGGCTCATTTCCAAACTTCCACAGATTGTTGCCAAATATGCAGATATGCTCTTGATAAACTCACTTTAAAATGATAGCCACTATCATCCTCTCCTAATAAGTTTTTTGTATTGCAAACGTGCATTCTGAGGCTTGTGCTTGTTTATAGTGCATATTAAGGTGTTCTGGCTATTTCCATCAAAGCTAATACCTTGGCTTTACATTATGCCGGGATAAACATTTACATTATGTTTGGATAAATGTGTCAGTCTAAAGCCTCGCTGAATTTACCTACTATTCCTTTTTAATCGTGGTCACTGGCATCCGTTGAAAGACTGAATCACCCACCAAACAATTTAAACGTGTTCGGCACAAATTAGGTTTTCTGTTACAGGCGAGATGTCTCATAACTCCTCTGCACATTCCCATCCCACACGTGCTCATGTATTCATGTCTTCAGTGTCACAACTGTCCTAATTGATGTCATTAATGTAAATTAATTTGAGCTGTAAAGTCCTAGGAAATAGCTACATTTGTCTTACTTATAGCATCCATTTCAAGCAGCACTATTCTCATTCGATTTCCAAATATAAATTTATCTAATTCACTGCAAAAGAAGCTCTGTTTGCATATGTCGCCAATTGTCCAACCATCCATCGCCACATAAATGACCCAGGATGAGATGCCAGTCCACTGCAAAGAACACTCACACACAAGTACGCAATATGAGAAATGTTCCGATTCCATATGGGAAGTCCTAGTATTGATGATAGAATACTATAAAGTAATATACTAGATGTCCAAATAACACACAAATCCCACATTGAAATAAACAGTTAAAAACACCTTTCTTGGCAGCTGAAATTTGCAGTTTCATTTCCGCTAGTACAGGTCTGTTTTTTTTGGTATGTGTAGGAATATTGCTGAGGAGCAGATGTTAGTAACACGTATCTAACAGAAACGCAGAACCAGTGTAACAAAATGCACATTTGTAAACAAAAACATGTTTCTGAAACTGTAAATATTACTGGTGTGCTTTGCATTATTTGTTATATATAACAAAAAAGTGTAAAGATGAATATTTTGGCTTTATATCGTTAAGGAATTGGTGGTTGAGTGGTTAGCATTGTTGCCTCCCACCTGTGTGTGGCAGTTGTGTGTTCTCCCTGGGTTTCGCAGGTTTTGTCCAGGTACCCCAGTTACCTCTTTCAGTCTAAAGAAATGTGATTAGGCTAACTGCCATGACAAAGCCCCATCCTTCTGCCCTATGCTGCCTCATTTAGGTTGCAGGCCCCCTTTGACCTTGACTAAGATAAGCTATTAGAAGATTTATGGTTGGATGAGCTGATATGTTGTGTAGCATATTACTTTGTGTGGTATGACTGCTATTATCATGCAACCACAATATCATGGATGCTAATATAATATACCTACAGCCCTACAAAGTTTAAAGCAGACGGTTGGATATCGTATATGCATACACTATATACAGTACACATTTTATTCCATAAGGCTTAATCATTTGAATTTGTGTGTGCGTGATTTGAGTTCAAGTAAAAACTGACCTGGTGGGTTTATGTCTACTGAGATTCCTAACAGGGTATCAGCTGCCTTCTTACAACGTATTAATTTGATGTGGCATTATTGCTGTAATGTGTCCCTTGTCTGAGGTTAAGTATATCACCATTTAATCTATAATTAATAGCCTATATTTGCTGTCTGTGCTTAGATAATAAACACCTTAGTATAATAAACTCAAACTGATCTGTGATAACCACAGGAGCAAATTTGAAGCTGGCTATAAACACTTGAAGAAGCTCTTGAATTAATTCCAGGTAAAAGGTCACCATCTGAGAGGACTAACGGGGTAAAATATACAGACGTGTTCAAACAAGGATATGTTTTCTGTGCTAGTGCATTCAGTTGCCATAGCAAATGCCAGCGTGTACCACAGACAACCATGAGATCTCCAGAGATCGCCATCCGTAGGTGGCTCTGTGCCTCCCTAAGTTACGTATGCATTGGGAGAGAAAGCTGCAAACATGTCTAATGAATGATGATTCATAGCCAGGCATCATCCAGAGCCAGGCGTAATAAAGCACTCCTTACAGTGAACATACCTATGGCTAGTTATATCACCTATATGCAGACTCTCTGTATCTCTAGGGTGGTTCTTACTGTGCCTCAAAGATACATTACATTGAGCTATTATGCTCATACTTCGGCCACCTATTTTATTATAATGCCTGTACATTATTCATATTATCATGTGCTGTTATTCATGCTTCTCATGTTACAATGAGTTTCTTTGTACTGGCCGATTCTAAACCGATGCCCTCAAAATTTGTATAGGCCTAATTGCAAAGACGGATCGCCTTTTTGAAAAGGTAAGCTGGCGGCAGATGAATTGCGTCTCCATCCCTTGGCTTTCCATACAGTGCAGCTGTGACAGTGTCAGCAGAGACGGCTAGCTGCCGCAGTGGCGTAGGGTACACGCCTGAAGTGTTTCATTATTCAACAGGATCTAAAGCACCACTTCACATGTCTAAGGCCAAACCGTGGTCTTTTTAAACTGCAGTGCTAATGAGAAATTTCATATGGCGGCTACACACTACACACACACAGCACCTGCTGTGTTTTTTTTTTTTTTTCTCACTCTGACTTTCATCGTAACAGAAAGGCAGTTTCCTTCATCCGTCTTCCAGCCGTGGATCCAGGGTCAATGGGAGCCTAAAGCATATTAAAGGCAGCATAGGTTGCTATGCGGGGTGACCCACTGTATGGAGTTCCATCACAGGTCACACAAACTTGCACACTATTGGAATTATACGAACGTTAATTCACCTAACTTCGTGTCAGAGTACCCGGAGGAAAGCCACACAACATGCAAATACTACATATAGAGTGAATATGGGATTCAAACTCTCCGCTTCAGTGGTGTGAGGTGACAATGTTTCTTGATGAACCTCGGCACAAATAAAAGCATCTCTGTTTCATGCTAAAACAATTTCACATTTGTTTTTTTGTTTTTGTGTTGGAACGTGTGACTAATTGTAATAATGATGCATTTTGCCTTGTGATATAGTTTGGACATTGATCTAATGTGTACCTGTTTGGACATTGTGGCAGACCTCCACCAGTTGTGTACAGCCACTGGATGATCCCATGATAAAAAAAAGTCACAGTTGACGATTGTGTTTATGGACCATCAGGGGGTGCTATTCTTGTTGAAACCTGCATAACACAGAATTGGTATGAAATGAATGAATGAGTGAATGAAACATTAATTCAAGTTACTTCTCATCACTTCTTGCCATTTTCCACATTGGCGTTTTAACATGCTTTGTTAGAAGTGCCTGGTTGTTATAACTGCCCATAACATTACTTTTCTTAATTTCTCCAGTGAATTCTTTGTTAAAAGTATTAGGCTGAGTTTGGAAATGTGCTACAAAAATCACCAGGATGTTTAATACAGAATTTAATCTCTGGAGGAAAGAGTTATAGGGGAATCGCAGGATGCAAATCTGTGACTTGGTAGATGGTGGGTACAGGTGTAAATTCAACAAGTAAAAATATGTTTAACCAAATGTCTGACTATCAGGTTATAAGATAATTAAGCATGTCCGACAAGCAGGTAACATTGCTTAAATGATTACCTAAACTATCATCTAAAATCAACCCGTTTTACACTATGAATTACAACCCCACTCAGATAAAGGTGGGACGGTACGGAAAATGCTAATTTTAAAAAAAAAAAAAAAAAAAGTGATTCTTAAATTTACTTTTATTTCATTGCAGACACTATGAACCCGAGATATTTCATGTTTTGTCTGGTCAGCTTCATTTCATTTGTTAATACACATCCATTCCTGCATTTCAGGCCTGCAACACATTCCAAAAAAAAAAAGTTGGGACAGTAAAGCGTTTACCACTTTGAAATGTTGCCATTCTTTCTCATAACACTTAAAATACATTTTGGATACCAAGCGATGAAGCGTTTCAGGTGTTATTTTGTCCCATTCTTCCTGCAAACACGTCTTAAGGTGTGCAACAGAACAGGATCGTCGTCGTTGCATTTTTCATTTCAAAATTCTCCACACGTTCTCTATTGGGGACAGGTCAGGACTGCAGGCAGGCCAGTCCAGGACCCGTACCCTCTTCTAACACAGCCATGCCTTTGTAATGT
>JAACJT020000033.1:2280550-2294323 GCA_009936485.2 Gymnarchus niloticus | reverse complement strand
TACTCTCTGGGGACTGTGGGCCCGGGACTATGTAAAGAGCTTTGTGACCGTGCTCCGTGTTAAAAGCGCTATATAAAAAAAATTGAATTGAATTGAAAAAAATACGTGAAAAACACAGATAAACAAAAGGATGTTTCACAGGTTGTAGGCACTGCTGATATATAATGGTTTGCAGACTTTGGGTTACCTTTAATAAGTCTGCCACATTCCACACACCTAAGATGGCATCAGGGATGAAAAACGAGTTCCTCATAGATGTGTGTGTTGAGTTTGGTACCAAAACTGAAAAATGAGGCAGCGATTTCACTATGGACTGGTAGATTACCATATGAAAAGAGAACCACGTAACCCCCCCCCCCCAACTAAGCACTCTGCTGGTCATGCAAGGTTTAACCTAACAATGAGGTGACCACTGCTTCATTTCTGGGGATTGAGTTTATTCAACCATGCATTCATTCCACAGCACAGTCGGTCAGTCCTCGGGAACGGACGTCTTCCTTGGCGACAACACCAGGGCTTTCACCTCACTGGTCAGAGAGAGGAGCTCCCTGCGTACGGCCTCCATCTCATCCTCTTTGGGGCTCCCTGGCTTCCCCTCAACCTCACCGTGGCCCAGCTTCCGGCTCTGACCCACCAGCTGCTTCACCACCAGGGCTTGATACTTGGATAGCAGCTTGTATTGATCCTGGAGGACATCAAGATGTACCGTGGCCATGAGCGAATGACACGGAGCAGCAGTCACTAAGGGTGACCTAACCAGACCTGGACGCACAAATATCTATGACTGTGATACATAATTCTTGTAATTAGGCAGTGCTATTCAGAGGGTAAACCAAACCACATCAGTGCGTTATTTTTGAATATGACCGTTCCCTCCCTGCTCATGTATGCCATACGGACCTCGGAGATTCGGCCAGCCAGCGCGTTAATGATCTGGGGCACACAGCGGCCGGGAGCGTGCAGAGCACACTGGTTGTTGAACTGGAAAAGCAGCACGCTGGTCAGGTGAAGCACCAAAGCTGGGTCCTCAGCCAGCTTCAGCTGGTCCGTCAGAGCCTGCCGATGTTGGAACAAGGCCTGCCTGGGGGGACAGTATACTAAGGGTGTCAAGGGCATGTAGAAGAAGCTACGTTCTCGTTCACCACACCTAGTGACTGAAGACTTTGAACTGTGGGACTGCTACCAAAATAAACCAATGAACGTCACCGAATCAACAATCAACATGGCTAACCCAGCATTAAGGACACCCGATATGCTATTACTACCAAATTCATTTCATTTAAATAAATTAAATTTAAACAGGTCTTTAGAATTGCATTACACGAGCAGTGGTTTCCAGGCTTCTTCTGTCTGGCCCTAGCAAGCCACTGCTGTACACTGGTGAAACCATATGCCAAAACTACATTGTTAACTTGTGAATAAAAATCACGAATATTCAAACTCAGGATGATGCAATGCTCCTTAAAGGAATTTTGCCATACCTCTCTCTTTTCTTGTCTCCTTTCTTCAGCATGAATCCACACACCTCCACAGAGGGCTCTAAGTGGGTCAGGAAGTCCTCGATACTCTTAAAAAAACACACGCAGAAACCAACTGCAGTGACTGGTGCTGACCTCGTGCAGCTCCCTAACGCTCCATCGATCCAGTGAATTTTCACAGGTGTGCACCCTTTGGAATTACTTTCATTCAGGCTTTCTCAAATGCTGCTTTGCTCGAGTGTTCATCTTTAGGAGCCAGACAGTAATTCACAACAAGAAAAGCCCAAGTGTAGTGCTGTTAACAGTACATACTAATAGGGCCACAGTTGTAGACACATGCTCAGAAACCAGAGATTTTCAGGTGCAATCCCACCATCTGATATCTTTTGCCTGAGGTGCTCATCATAAAACTGCACCTGTAAATTATCTATCTGTGCAAGCAGATGTAAACAGTAAGGCAAAAAAAAGTGAATCACGCAAGCAGTAAAACAGAAGCAGACTCAGCAACCAGTAAAACCAGTAGCATGAAAGAGTTACGCAAGTAGCAGCTCTGCCTAAAAGATAAAAAGTAAAACCTTCAGTCTGCCACAGATTGTGCCAGAGCTTCATTGGTTATGTATACAAAAATGCTTTAATATTTCTCTGCTTTACGATAGCCATGCAAATGTGCAGGCCCTAGCAAGGTAGACTTCCTTGTAAAAGTATCTGCTTCTCTTACTCTGTGAACACAAACATAGAGCTGAAGTTTTAGCAGAAACATCAGCCCTGAACTTGGACAGCAATGGACTCACTTTTCCATTTAGGCTGTTATGCAGTTCCATCAGAGGGGCCTTGGTATCCTCTGGAAGTTTTCCCAGGATTTTTGTCCTCACCTGAAAGTCACATGACAATCATGACACAGGGAACCATGCGCCAAATTCAAACGGCACACCGGGGAAACTTACTTCACCGGTGATGGAGCCAGGGCTCTCCACGGCCGTCATGAACTCGGCTGAGACGAAATTCAGGAGGACGTTGGTGACATCGGTGCACACGGTCTTCAGAACATGTTTAGTGATACTGGCCTGAGTTTCATCTGAAGGAGGTGGAGTTGGTTTTACTACAGATAAGGAAACTCGATCTTGAATAATAGCTTCAACATTAGTTCGGCATTTCAAACACCTGCACTTTTTGTTGTATTGCATTAAAAGACCTCATAACCCTATGGTTACATTTCAGACCTGTACAGTCCATCTGTCTCTTCTCCCACATAGGTGGTAAACCGACAATAAAGCTTTCAAGCCCCTTAAATTTATATTTCATTTCTTTTACTGGACAAGGCTCTCCGTCGCATTTTCAGACTTTAATAACACACGTCAGAATATCTTAAATTTTAGAACATTGTTTTACTGGGTTTACAAATGCAGTATTTAAAATCTCTGTTGGCAGTAAAACTGAACTAAATTGAATTATTATGCGTTATATAAAATGCGCAATCTCATCAAGAAACCATTTAATTATGTACGAAATGCCTTCTGCCAATGGCTAGATAAAATGCAACCCTCGATAAAATGCCCACAGTGGGTTGAAAAAGTATTTGCCTTCCCCTCATAATTTCCCGTTTTTAAATATCTGTCACACTAAAAGGCTTAAGACCATAATACAAAATGTAATATAAGACAGGACGGCACCACAAAACAGTTTTTATATTACTTCATTCATTGAAGAATAAAGGTTATCCAATACCCATGGGAAAACATAATTGCCCACACTAAACTCAACTAGTGGTGCCACCCTTGGCAACGACTGCAACCAAACACTTCTGATAGCTGGAGGTCGGTCTTTCACATCACTGTAGAGGAATCCTGCCCCACTTTTCTACGCAGAATTGCTGTAATTCTGCCGTATCGGAGGGTTTCCGAGCATAAACTTCCCGTTTAAGGCTGTATCACAGCATTTGAACAGGGATCAAATTAGGTCTTTGACTAGGCCACTCCAAAACCTTTTCAGCCACTCAGAGGTGGACCTACTCTTGTGTGTCAGATCGTTGTCTTGCCGCATAACCCAGTCGCCTGTGAGCTTCAGACCATGGACTGATAACTACCGGATTTTCTGGCAGATCACAGAATTTGTGGTTCCATCTAGTCGCCCAGGCTTTAACGCAGCAAAGCATAAAGACACCATCACTCTACATCACCATGTCTGGCTGTTGGTATGATGCTCTACATGAATGCTGTGTTAGTATTACACAATGTAACAGGACCCATGTCTTCCAAAAAGATTGGCTTTAAACTCAGAACTTTACTGTAAATGGCTTGAGGGTCAATAATGTGTTTTTGGCAAATGTAAGACAAGCCTTTACGCTATTCTTTGTTAGCAGTGGTTTCCTTCTTGCAGCTATCTTAGGAATACCATATTGGCCCAGTGTCTTTCTCATGGTGGAGTCAGCGTTTATGATATTACATGAGGAGAGCAGGGCCTACAGATCCTTAGATGATAGTCTTGGTTCTTTACTGACTTCCCAGATAAGTCTTGGAGTTATATTGGTAGGCCAATTACTCCTGCATGAGAAGATTCACTACTGTTCCAAGCTTTCTCCATTTGCAGATAATGGCTCTCAATGTGGTTGGCCGGAGTCTCAGAGCCTTAAAAATGCCTTTGTAACCCCATCCAGACTGATAGATTTCAATAACCTTCATTCTCATCTCCTCAGGGATTTCTTTTGATTCTTCCATATTATGCTACTCACAGATGCCTTCTAGCCTACTTCACATTGCTGAAAAGGTTTTATTTAAGTGATGTTTCGATTCAACATGGCTGGCAATAATTTAGCCTGAGTGTGTCTAGTCAAACTGAACCGTAATTATAATTAAATTTGATTAACTGATCGACTGAGTAACTAAGGGGCAATTAATTTTTCCCACACAGGGTTAAGCTGGTGTTGGATAACTTTTTTGTTCAAAAAATGAAATAATTTTAAAACTGTGTTTTGTGTTTACTCATGTTGTCGTATGAAATTTTGCTTGAAAGTCGGAAAACAACTGCGACAAATGTGCAAAAACCGAAACCGAGTGTGTCATGTTTCACACTGATTAACAAAACATCTATACCTGTGAAGAATTTGCTGCCCTTCTCAAAGAGTCTGATGTTGTTGTACAGATTGGTGATCTCTTCCTGCAGCTCTTTGACATTCTGCTTTCGGCTGGCCCCGGCGCCAGGGCCGCTGGAGGACAGGAACGCGGCTCGCACCACTTCCTGGTACAGCTTTGTCAACGGCCTGCCATGTGGGACAACAGCGACTTTAAGAGGCGGACTCCAGCTCGGACGCATGGAATCTGAACTCGCTGCCGTCTGAATGGCACGGCGATGACAAACGGGGTTGCGGGGGGGGGTAAAACTAAAGAAAAACAGTGACCTGATTATCTGCTCCGCAAGCTCGGAGATCATCTCCTCAGAAGAGTCACACACATGCTCCTGTAGGATGGCCATCACTTCCTCCTGGGACATGAATGGCACTTCAGCTTGTTTGTTTCGACCTTTGCAGAGTGGGAGACGGATAATTACACTCAGGAGGATTACGGCATACTTCAGGTACACGCAACTGCAGCTCCTACAAAGTGAGATTCACAGTGGGCCTCAGGCCCTGAGGGTGGCAGTGAGAGGCACTGTGGAGATTCAGGCCTCAATCTCCCTGGATCCCCCACACGGATCCCAACGTACATTGCTGGGCTGCAACTGCCTCCTCATCGCTGTCCTCCTCCCTCCTGCCTTTCTTCTTGGTTCTGCGGATGCGGATCTCTCTGGCGTTGCCCCCTCCTCCGGCTTTCATGCTTCCGCTGCCCTCTTAAGGTACAGAGAAGGGGCGGGCATTCACATCAAACTGTGTAGCTGTGTGACAAAGCCAACCCTAATGGCAGCCACAAACTCTGTTCTCTACGACCGAGACGCCTTATCTCATATTAACAGCTCACTCTGCGGATTCACTGCGGATTTCACTGTGTGTCATCCATAAACTTATTTCCAAAATCTTCTGATTACTTTCAGCCCATGTGCAAGGCGTGCGTTGGCAGTAAATTCCCTGCACATCCCGGGAATCCTCCACGCACAGTGTGAAATAGGACTGCTGCATTTCTCATCAGGCTAACAGACCCTACAGACCTGCCGCCTTTTTCCTCCGCTCCTCCTTCTTGTCTTTCCTCGTGGCGGCCGCTGTTTCGGCCAGCAAGGTGGACTGCTTAAGGTCATCCTCCGTTATCAGGAATACCGGGTTGTTCTTGGTTTCCTGGCGAGCAAGGCTTAGGTTCAGCTTGCTGTTCACAGACAGCGTGAAACAAAAGCTTTAAGATGCTGGGGCGGCAGAGCAAGGCAACGGCGGCAGACAAATGAGGCCGCAAAACTCATGGTGAGTGGGAGTATCCTAAATGATTTAGCGCCAGCACTGTTTGGTTAGCTCAGGATACTCCCACCCACCACAGGTTTTGAAGTCTCATTTGTCCCATCACTAGTAAACTGGAACGCTCATACAATGATGTCAAAAAACTTAACAATGTTAACTTTAAGGTGTAACGACTTGCACCTACTTTGTCATTACTAATTCCCTTAATAAGTTCACATGTAGGGAGACTTACTGCATTCTTATGTAACCAACTGGCTCAGTAAAACTAAAATATACAAGGAACAACCATGCAAACTCAGCTCAAAAGCAGGCAGAAGGTCCAGTGGGGGTTACTACTACTGGTTTTTGTCTCCAGCCATTGGTATGGCAACGGAGCGGCACACTGACCCTCTGAGCTCTCTGCTGCATGGACTGCTCGAAGAGTGCAATGCAGTTGCTGATAAACTTCTCGCTGACCACCACGGTGCCGCACAGGACCCTAGCGGACGAATTCGCACTCGTGGTCCTCATGACTTCGTTCACCAAGATGCTGACATCCTCCAAGGAGAGACAGCTCGGGAGGAGGGGCTGGAAGGGAAGGAGAGGGGTGTGATTGCGAGGGGCTATTAGTAGACCAAAGTCTGCAGGTGCTTACAGCAATTCAATTCTGGATTAACAGGACGCACTGAACGTGAGTGACATATCTGCTGCTTTTATTGTCAACCTGATAAAGGGAAGACACAGAAAAATGTTAACATGCAGCAAAACGTAGTCCTCATGCAAGCTGGGGGTGGCACAACAGGTCTGGGGCCGTGGACACACCTGCACATCAGTCCAAGTGCCAGAGTTCACGGCCTCTTCCACAGAAGCCTCCACCCGTTCCACGATGGCCTGGGCCACACAGGTAGCCTGCAGGAACAGCAGCTTTCGCCCCTTGAACCGTTTCTTAATGTAGCTGAGCGGGTCTGGGATGCCAAGTCGGGTCAGAGAATCAAACTCTGTGTGGAGACCCAGAACAAACTGCATCTCAGGGGCATTTGAGAAAAGCCCTATCTCAGTAACGCTTCAATGAGCGTTAAGCTATATAAACAGATAGAAAAACAAGCGACATTTTAAGTCTTCGTCTTCCAATACAATTAAGAAAAACTTAAAAATCATACAGAGACTAATGCATACACATCCACGCCTTGTGCTTACTGTCCTTGTAAAGCGCACTGGAATTTGCTGTACAACAGATCTGTAAGATGGATTTAAATTCACCACTGCTACATTCGCTGTCATTCTATCTTTATTACTACAATTACTATCACCCAGTTCTGCAGGGAGCTTTATCATTTCCAATACTGCGGTCGATGCTGCGGTTAACACCCCCAACGTACAGCAGCAAAACACGCAACTTAAACAGAAGCTGCACCCAATCTGTCAGTACCCAAATATCCGTTCTGCTCCAGGAAGGAATCCACCCAGCTGCTCTGCGTTTTGGAGTAGATGTCTGGGATGAAGATGGCCTTATCCTGCCTCCCGCCAACCACGGAGCCTCTGAGGCGTCCGCTGTTCACCAGCTCCTCCAGGACAGCTGAATAATGAGAGAGCAGAGCATTACATGCACCCCACAATGGCACAGCACAATAGTCTGAGGTCACGGCAGTGATAACACAAGGCTAACAATACCCAAAATCCCCCAGGAAATGATGGGAAGAAAAAAAAATAAAAAATACTTTGTTTTCAAACACCTCTAACAATGCACACAGAAAAAACCCTGAGACAACATTGGCCTAAACAGACTGTTCCTGTCCTCGAATACTGAGGCGACAAGTAAAATCAGGCACAGTTTTCCCTCTACAAACCCATTTAAACAATGCAGTGCTGAGCAAAACCTCAACCTGCCTGTTATGTACTAAAGCAAATTTCAGGCCACTCGGCTAAACACAATTCACCACCACACTATCAGCTTAGTGTGACTTCACGTCCTGTGTGCTGGCACGATTCTAGCCTAGAAACACAGCGTGGGGACAAAGCTGTCAAGTTTCAGCCACAAAGACATAAAAAAAAGGAAAATTGATTCTCCTGTCAGCAGCTCATCCACAAAAAAGCAGAATTACTTTGACTGCTTATTAGACGCTGGAAAACTTGTTCAAAGCTCAGCCCTATTAAATGCAAATATCAAGCCATATGCTTAATTTAGCCTCTTTAATAGCTGTTTATCTAATCAGCTCACTCAGGTACTATTCCAGGTAACAATGTAGAACATGTGAATACCTGGTATGACAGATCCCAGGTGTTTTAAACAATGCTAAACCCTAACTAATTCCACCCCAACTCCTGAGATATTTCAGTGCATAATAATACCCCAAGAACGAACTGCATCAAGCCCCGCACAAAATGATATACTCACTGCATGCACTGTCCAGCAAGACATTTAGGTGTTAACTTTCACATGCTTTTTTTTTTGAAAATCAAATGCTTCACGATATGAAAAGTCAATTTATCACCTCAATCATTTCTTTGTACAAGTTTGGCAAAATTAAATGTGTCGTCTCCCTTCAACCCTCCAGAAAACATCCAAAATCTTTGGATACCATATACAGCAATTCATTTTGCAATTTTACAACCTCACACACCACTCACCCATCTATTCACCATGCTGTATATGTACTGTAATAAAGCATCACTATTTCCGCCACCTTGTTCAATACCAATAAAGAATTCAGGTATAAGAAAAAGGCCTGCAAAGTAACAGCACTGAATTGCTTTCCAGCTTCAACCACGAGCTTCTAACTGGAGAGAATTTTACTTTTCTGCCTGTGAGATGCATACATTCAGCTTAGCTAAAGCACACACAGACCCCATAGTCCTTGGAGAATTAAGGTAAGGTGGATTAAGCAGCAGAGCATAGCCTAAGGTCAGGATGTAAAAAAATACAAAAAATAAATAAAAGCAGCACATCGTGGGCCTGCATTAAATTTCACCAAGAGCTACTTACAGTAGAGCAGGTGCTCCTGGAACCCATAGAGGTTTATCAGATGACTCAGCTGTGTTGGCCTATAGAAAGACAATAACTGGATGCTGGAAGTTTGATCAAGGAATAAATGAATAATATTTCAGGGGTGGTGGGTGAGAGGGATGGGGTAAATTATATATTCCTGGGTGTAATAAATACCGTGGACCCAAGATAATCAAAAAATAAAAGTGGATGTCTATATAGTCGCAATCATTAACATTTTGACACAGAATATCAATCAAGGTTAGACAAAGAACAGCAAGGAGGTATTTCAAAGAACATTTATGGTACGAAAAAGACATTTTTGTCAAATTTTTAAATCTTTTTTCAAAAGGAAGTGTTTATCTGCTTTCACAGTTCGCCAGTGTTTGACATAAAGGTTCACTAAGAAAAAAAAAAGGAAGTATCACCACTGGCAGAGCAAACAGATCATATTTAAACAGTCCATTACAGGGCAACAGTACCCAACAAGCCATATAAGCAGGGTTCTACTGGGCTGTACTGGTAGTGATAACTGGGGCATACCGAGTCATTGCACTGAAGAGCCCACATATCCGGGCTCTGTGACGGGCCAGAAATGCCTGGGTGAAGATCACTCCCCTGTTATACTCATCCATCTGTCCTTGGATCATTTTGCCAAGGCGCTGGGACAACACCTATGGATTTAAATACCAGGCAGGATAGAGAAATCCCTTATTTCAAAGCCCAAGAAATGGTGCATACGATGTTACCATATAAAAAAAATATGACAATAACAAAGAACTTTCAGCTGTCTATCCTTGTTATAACAGGCCAACGTTTTAAGCATTCCACCACAAGAAAATGGAAATAACCTGCAACACATTAAAAAGAAGACCAAAAATGCAGAAATGAAAGAAAAACATTTTACGGTAGAAAAAAAAAAAAAATTTTAGAATTACATCAGTGTGTTAATTTCTGATTGGGAGGGATCTGTAAAATTAGCAGCAGGGCCTTTTAGGGGAGGATTTAGCACAGGCTGGCGAGCTGGCAGATGGTCACTCCTGCAGTGACTCAGAACGTACAAAAGGGTCTTTGCTGTCTGTATACCTTTCTATTCACTCGGCTTTTTACTATCAAATTACAGAATTGTTTAGGCCTCAACCTTCATACCGAACCTCCATACTTAAATGTCCTGATATTTTTTTCACAAAAGTATAAATATCTGAAATACATAACAAATGGTCAGCCTAAATTAGATCAGATTTTTACATTCTGAAATATCTGCAACAGCTGCAGTGCCAGTGCACCACTTTTCAACATAAACGTAACACAAGCATCTGCTTGACTCGGCCATGAAGATATTAATGCGATTAAAGCTGATGGTATTACTTAAACGAAGACTGTGCGGTCTATTCGAGACAACGATTCACATTACGATGCGTGCTTGCGGTGGGTGTTGGCAGCGTTGTAATAAATCTTTTGGGATGGTCACTTTGTGGAGCCCAGTGCTTTTGAATGTGAGACGCATGCTGGTGAAGCACCTCAATCAAGAAGTCCCCGGGAAGATCGTAGGCTTTGCAGAGCTCGGCAACATGGACCTGACCAGCCTCCTGCAGTTTATCGTTAACCTCCTCTGCTATCTGGTCCAAGTAACTCCTGGTAAACACATACGCAGGACACCGCTGATGCACTGCATGACACGGGCAGCCTAGAAGGTGTACTGTGCAATGTGCAGCTTGTGAGCATTCAAATCAAGATGTCTCCAAATATTGCTCTCATAAAACAAGTCGCAGAATATACTGTTGTATTGTATAAACAGTGCTGCTCCAAGACTCCAACAGGCACTTAAGGACCACTCTGTGATCTAATAAACTTCAATTTCTCTACTCCGCCAGGTAATGTCAGTTTTATACCAACACGGTAAACGCTCAACACACACAACGGTCAAACTGGGAGAACTATGATTTGTAGCTGACACACATTAGGCTGCGAACTTACTCATCAATAAGCTGTCCCAGCACCAGCTGAATGTTTCTGTCGGAATTTGCGATATCATTTGCTCTTCTCTCAACATGGACCAAATCAACATTGATAACCTAAAAAGAGAAACACGATCAACTTTTTTTGATAGTTCGGCTATAATATTGCAGGACTTTTTAATGTAAAGGAAAGAGATGCCTTTTCCAAAAGTTTATAATAAGCTGACACTATTCTCTTGCTAACAAGCTCCCTCCAAGATGAATAAAGTTTCTCTTGTCTTTACAGATGGTTTACATAAGCCAACTTTTGCTAAAATGCATTAAATCAAAGCTTTTCTATAAAACAATACTATGACAAAATGGCTGTTTTGGAAAGACGACCAAATGAAGAAAGCATTATCCGCGGGGGAAATACTGACCTGCTGTAAGTCCACAACGTTCACCCGACCTTGGGTAAAAAGTAAACAATAATGAAATTAAAACAGTTACATTAACTTCAGGAACATTATTGCAAAAACTACTCAAATTACCATGACAACATCTTAGACATTCAAAAACTTATGCCATACCAATATCTCTATAAGGCTGGTGCAAAAGTGCTACAAACATCGGTGGCCGCTAGACTCCAGACTTCGAGGCTATTTAAACCAGAATCAGTGTGAATGAGAACGGTCTGCCGGTGGTTTCTGATTAGAAATTTCCGATCCAAAACCCACTTCACTCTCAGGCTTGGGGTGCCAGGTGCGAACGGCAGAGACAGACCTCCTCGGACGAAGAGCTCATCGCGGATTTCCTTGCTGATCTGAACCGGGGTGATGTACTCCTTCCCATCCAGCGTGTGCACCACATCCAGCTGCCTGGCTTCAATTAGCCTGGCTACAATCTCAATGCAATTCCGCTCAGACAGTCTGCAGAAAATTGACAGGAGATGGGGAATGACAGTCTACAGCATAAATCTGTTAACTATAATATAACACAAGAACTTGTTTAAGGTCTATCAGTCTTAATTATAACTAAAGCTAATTACAAACATGGAAGTTCAATTTGATCAAGATTTATCTGAAACTTTAATCTCAATTAATGTGCAATAAAATACATTTTAAAAGTTTTTGCACTTGAGCATGGGAATGCATATAGAATTGTTATAATTGGTTTGTGTCTAAATATTTAAAATTTTTATATAATTCTAATCTTAATGTAAGCACAATGCATGGCAATTACATATATTCATGCGTGGTTTAAAAAAAAAGAAAAAACAAATTCTCCTCTTGGCATCAATAAAGAACATTTCATTAGCCATTTATCAAAAACCAACAATATTCATAGTTGCATCAGGGCATTTGTAATATTAGGATTAGCGTACTTCTGACAATCCACAGTAACAGTGCAACAACAAACTAAGTAGTTAACTACTGGGGTATTTCACTTGTAACAGGCCACTGTCACACTAGCAATCAAGCAGCAGCTGTAGTGAAATGATATTGTTACTGTCAGCAGTGCTAGGGCATATTCTGCACGTAGGCAGTTGTGTGGTAGTTAACATAATGGCATTAGTGTCTGCGATGTATCATTAGAGTATGAAAATAGTGCTAAGAGAAGCAGCTGCTCGACGGTGATCTTGCTGGCCATTACTAACAGTACTTGGGAGCAGCATCTGTAGAAGTTTTGAGCTGATAAATATATCAGTTGTGTTCAGCTTCTAAACTTCATGTTCAACTGTACGAGAGCAGGTGCAAACACTGTCTTGTCATCACTGTCTGCTGTGGTTGGCGATTGCAAGATATAATGTGACAACGAAATCATACAGGGCCATGTCCCTAAGAACCCGGAGCCTAGCTACGGTAATGCCTCTAAACTAAATGTAGACACTCGTCTTGAATAGATCATTAGCATATCTGGCTATGCTCCGTCCTTAATTTACGTGTCAAAATTATAAGCGACGTCCCCAGGAAACTGGTCAATTAGCTACCGAGCTAATTATCTGAATATACTGCTATTTGAATACAAACCACGAACCTAATACCTCTTATAAGACAATGTGACCTCACAAACAGTATCGTAGTAATAAAATGAGAAAATGACATAATATAAGTACAGTTATATTGTAAATGAGCTCATTTCATTTAGTGTTGCCAATTAGCTAACTAGCCATAGCTCTATGTAGTTACCTCTGGACCGTATCTGCAAACTGCGCTCTTTGAAAGTCTGCTGCTAAACGTCTTATTTCGTCCCAATCAGCTGCCATGGTAATATTTCAGTATAGTAGTTAACATATACTTTCACCGCGATTCGCATAAGTTTTAACGCAGGTACACCCTGACAACCGTTCAGCCGAAAAACACACGTCAACGTAAAGCCAGTGAAGTACGGGTCGCATGATGGCACTAAATTCTTCACGCGTTTGGGAAAAACAACCGCATCGACCATGGCAAACTCAGCGACATAAGCAATATGGGCATTTTGTGTCGCAAGTGCGTCTTGGAGCTTCGGCATTTGTCGACATCAAGTATCTGACATTTTGTATGGAAGAGAGAAAGGTTTTATAAATTCAGGGAAAAACCTTACATTTCACATTATATTTAAAATAGGAGTGGTAATGGGAGCATGTTATACTTGCTGTCTTTTGTATCAACGTGAAGTTATTACAAATGTCTTCTGAGTGTTATGTTGCCACTAATTTTATTTTTCCAAAAAAATTTAGTGGCTCCCTGTGAAGTACTCAACACGCCACACAACAAATGATTTCAAATTACGACTGTCTTTTTAGTTGAAGGCATATGTGACGTCACTCACTATAAAGCAAAGGGTAGGAAGCTTCAGCTGTAGATTACTTTCTGAAATCTTTATATCCTCGATTTTACCTGCTCCATTTATATGATTTTTTTTTTTTTTTTTTTTTGGGGGGGGGTAATTTTTTTTCTGTTTAGTATTTCATTTTTGAAATAAAAGCATCTTAACTGAGGATAAACTCACCTTATATGATAGGGCAGGTAGTAGCAA
>JAACJT020000033.1:2251626-2279994 GCA_009936485.2 Gymnarchus niloticus | reverse complement strand
GAAGCTTCAGCTGTAGATTTCTTTTTTTAATTTTTATATCCTCGTTTTTACCTTCTCCATTTATTTGTTTTTTTTTTTTTTTTTTTTTGGGGGGGGGTAATTTTTTTTCGGTTCAGTATGACATGTTAGAAATCAAGGCATCTAAACTGAGGATAAACTCACCTTATATTATATGGCATGTAGCAGCAGGGATACTGTCATATAAGCACTAAAATGTGTGTAGTGGGTTATTGCATCTTCTTCAAGAATAGAAGCCTCCACTTCTTTGATGGATTAAGGAGGGGAAAATCTAATTCATACTGCCCTCCAGTATTTTCCATAAAGGTTCAGGCTTAGATCTTTTGATTAGGGAAATCATGGACGGCATTTGACTTCATTCTGGTGTTCATCAAACCACTCCTGAATTTGGTTAGGAGTCTATATGGGGACATTATCATCTTGGAACGTACCCTCACCGGCCACTTTATTAAGTACATCTGTTCAACTGCTTGTTAAAGCAAATATCTAATCAGCCACGTGGCAGAAATTCAATGCAGTTATGCATATACATATAGACAAGAGGATCTGCTGAAATTCAAACCAAGCAGATGGGTTGCTATGAGTATTTCAGAAACTGCTGATCTATTGGGATTTTCACATACAACCATCTAAAGAATTCACAGAGAATGGTCTGAAAAAGAGAAAAACATTCAGTGAGCAGGGGTTCATTGGTTGAAAATGCCTTGTTGATGGCCACACTCCTTCAAGCTGATAGAATACCAACAGTAACTAAAATAACCACTTGATACAACCAAGACATGGAGAAGAGCATCTTTGAATGCACATGTGGAACCTTGAAGCAGATGGGGTTATATGTCTGTGTGCTTTGGCTTTAGACACAAGCCGTTTCTGAATGGCAGTTCACCTATAAATTCCAGTTTTCGTTGACGCATCTATTCATAGAGGTGCTGTTCGTTTCAGTTCTGTGCTCATTTTTGAGACCATGCTTTGCTGTTTAGCAATTATCCTGTTAAGTGTGCTGTTTAGTGAGCTAATCTTTGCTGTCACAGTTTGTTTGGTATATATGCTGGCATGTGCTGTTATGAATTTTGAGATATTTTCCTTTGAAACATTGACTAATTTTATCAGTTTTCTGGCCAACACGCCTGCAGGTCAGGTACTGACTCTTTGGCTCCTATGAAATTGTTAATTGTTTTATATTGCTTTAAATACTCACATATCCAAAGGGTGCTTGTCAGACCTCGGTAACAGCTGACACATACTGCTAATTGGCATTCAAGCTAGTATGACTCACCTTTCTAGCCGTATTCATAATTGTGACGATTTATTCAAAGTTGATGTCCGTTTTATGTGACGTTTCTGTTATCCACCTCTGGCAGATACAGAAGGATTAAAAAATAGTGCTTGATTAACACTGATTACGTTGGAGTCAAGCAATCTATGCAAGCGCATTAGAAAAGAAAAAAACACAGTCAAAACATTTTTACAAATGTACCAATTTAATTGTGCTAGAAATTTAACATTTAAATAAAGCTTTTCTGTTCATCAAATAATTCTCCTTGTGCATCAATGTCATTTCTGCAGGCCTTAGGCTATCCGGCTGTCAGTTTCTTGAGATATTCAGGTGAATTTTCACCACACACTTTGTGTAGCACTTCCCAAAGCCATGATCAGCTTATGGGACTCCACGACCAAGCTGTTCCCATGACAGCTCGATGGGATTCAGATTAGGCGACCGCGCTGACCAGTCAGTCCATCAGAGAGAGGAATTCTGCTGACTGCTTCCTCCTCAGAGTCTTTGCGTAGCTTAGAAGTGTGCCTAGGATCATTGTCTCGCTGCGTGATGAAACTAGCAGTGTTCAAGTGATGTCCACAGGCGATGACATGCTGTTGTAATATAGAGTGGTAAGCTTGCTGATTCAGTATTCCCTGCACTTACCAGCACAAAATTAGCCTGAATAGAATAGTTGGCTTTCCTTCATTTTTTTGAACTGTTATTAAAGACTTAAACTGGCATGAGATTTTAAGAACTGGTAAAAAAAAAAAAAAAAATGAGCTGTTGTATTTACGACAAACAGAAAGTTAATTTTGCAATTTATGATAATAATAACTATGATCATACAGTTATCATCTTTTGCAGGATGGTAATTTCCAGCAATAGGGGTGAGGCACATGTTTAACCACAGGAAATATTTGTGCTGTCAACAAAGCATGTTTCTCAGGTAATATCACACGTTTGAACAATTTGAACTCCCATTAATGGAATATCTGGCACAGCTAGGGCTTGTATCCTGTTTTTGGTGTAGGATCCATAAAGTTATTGTGTTCTTTACATGATCCCAGCAGCTGAGTAATTGATTCCAGTGTCCCAGAAGTTGTGGTTTTGGCATTTTTGGATTTTCACACACTTTGATGTCTAGAGTTTACAGAGATGTACACAATAGATAAAAACATCCCATCGGCAGCAGTTGACTGGGCAAAAACACCTTGCTAATGAGAGGTCATAAGGGAATGGTCAGACTCATTAAAGTCAGCAGGGTAAAGGCCATAAGTGCAAAAATAACAAATCGGTGCAATAGTGGTTTCAGAACACAAGTTATATACCCATGAAGTGGTTCTGGAGGCAAAAATGGAAACGACTCGGTATCAGTTTGGTGTACCTAATAACACAGCCACTGAGTATACACACATACACACATATATGATTACTAGAACTTAGCAATTTGGTTTGCTTATTTACCAAGAAATAATTGCCTATTTCTTAAGGTGAATAATATTTATTTCTATTTTAAATTTATTTTTAACCAATATCAACATTCACATAAGTTTTTTGTTGCATTCTAGCTTTTTTGACCATGATCTAGGGCTCTCATATTGGACAAGGAATATTGGATATGCAGCTATGTTGTGTTTTCATTGTGCTATACAATTAGAAAATTGTATATTTACTTAAAGTAATAAAAGCACAAATGTGGTTTAACTGAGATCTCATGTTTATGTTAGTGAGGGGACATGCGAGGCTTCAGAACCTGTGCCGGGTGGGAGAGTTGCATCAATTGGTTAGTTCAGAATACTCCCATCCACCATGGGTTTGGAAGCCTCATTAGTCCAATCATTGGTATATATTTTCTGTCTGTGACTTTGGAAAGTGATCAGATATAAAACAGAAAACCACACGCAGGGAGAAGGATCACAACACACACACAGCTATGTTTAGATTTGAAACCGCAACCACGAACAGGCAAGGTGACAATATGACCCAAATGTTTATTTGTTTGTTCATGCATTTATTGATTTATGATTTTCGTATCACAATAAATGCTTCTGAACTTTCCCCAGTAAATTTTAATAATATTCAGTGATCACTAATATATTTTGCTGCATTGCTCAAATATATTTTTATGGTCAGGAAAATATGTTTTTGTGAATGGGGATATTTATATTACATGTTAATATGTTGAAAACCACAAAATGTAATGAATCCATTTGATCAGGATCTGAACGTGAACAGGCTTGAATTTGTACTCTATAAAATAAATACTATTAACTTGCCAGGTACACGGTTGATTTGTAACGAGTGTGTAAATTTATCACCGAGAATATTATGGGCTGTTTAATTGGTGCGTCTTTGGAAGATCACTGAAGTTAAGGATTAAATAATTAAGCAAATTCAGAAATAAAAGAATGAAGTCTGCAGACTAGACCAGGTGTTAATCTTGTGTGATGCTGGTATACTGTATAACTACCACTGACTCTTTATAGGCTAAAATAAACTGTGGAGACACTAAAACAATCTTCAGGTCGTAATGAATCAAGAAAGTGAATAATAAACATGAAAGAAAAAGAAATACAAAAAGAATCATGGTATTAAATGTGTTGAGAGAATGACTCCTGACCTTATGTGGAGGGAAATATTTCAAAATTTCAAACAAGGTAGGAAAATTCAAATGAATAAAACATTAAAACGAACACTGCTGCATGTGTGCCTCTCACAGCACCCATCTCTGTTCATCTCTTCATCGAAAACGTCCGGCACGCTTTTCATCCATCCATCCATCTTGTAACCACTTTTCCAGATCAGGGGGGGCCTGGCGCCTATCTCAGGCAGTGACTGAGGTACACCCTGGATGGGATACCAACGGGGTACATTATTAATACAGAAGACAGAATATCAGAAATTCATTTTGGGTGTAATTGAGTAATGGACAGTCTGTTCTCTTCAACTTTTGCATCTACTATAAAATATACATACACATTCATTCAGAGTTCTTTATTATTAATGACCCCAGAAAGAAACAAAAATGTTTCAAAGAGTGAAGTGAATCATAATTTAAAAGCCAAAATTCAATTGTGGCACATCAAAATGGAATGAAAAAGCTTTGATCAAATGACATCTTCCTATTTTAAGTGTGAGTCAGAAAACCATGGTAAATACCCAACACCAAACATGTCTAATGTTTTGTTACTTCTCATGATCAATCAGTTATACAAAACTAATGATTTCAGTCAAATTCTCATGCTAGTTAACCTGATCAACAAGTTTATTCAAATGTGTAATTTTTTTATTATTGGCATTCGTTACAACAATGACCACCATACTATATGTCCCGCAAATAAGAAAAAGTTACACGTTTACACATGTATTGAGGCTAAACATAATTGTTTGACACTAATTAAGCAGAAAAAAAAATCTATATACATTTTTTGAAAACTAAACATCTGAATAGTGTGATTGATGTCAAGTATCTTATTGCACCACACTCAATGAATGTAACTGCATGATTTTCACCCCCATTGATAGACAGGTACCTGACCCTGCACAATTGTGACGTTTTCTTTTTCTAAGACGCAGATTTTCTTTTTAGCATGCAAAAATGTGAGCTTCAATGACCACCGAATTCACAATGTCTCTACAGTAACACAGCATAACTGTCGTGAATTTTTTTGTTAATTAAGAGTACACTACATCATCGGTTTGAGTGAATCTGGGATGGTCTCAAACCAAATAACATAGCAATGGTCCACTACTCTAGGTTATGCATGGAGGTTTTGAATGGATGTAGGTGTTGGAGACAGGCTTTTAGTTCCACACCCTGCGTAGTTACGTTTCTCAGTACTATGGGGATCTCTCAACACTAAGGGGAAGTTGCTTTGCACGACTGAAAGAGCTAAACAAGCTAGACAACCACAAAACAAAGTGTATTATGGGTCAGGCCTTGTGAAAATGCAACTGCACCTTAGTCATCACACCATAATGTCTGGCATCAGGCATCAGAAGAGATATAAGCTGCATTTGTAAAGCCCACTCTGCTGCATATTTTCTTCTGGCATATACGTTCCTCTGCTTCAGTGGAGCTTCTCAACATTCACGACTGTCAAACAGATCAGCACAATGCTTCCATTGGATGTCTTCCCACAGTGTAATCTAATTCACAGTTTATGATACATTTAGCATATTCTCCCTTAAAAATCATCTACTGCTGACCTTGATATTGAAATCACTATTTTACAAATATCTGAATGTTTGTCAGCTCGGTCCACATTTGCCATATATACCCATTGTAAAATAAATTATTCATGGAAAATAGTCATCATTATTTGTCAAAACAATATTGTTTTTCATTATAAACCTTAAGATTGCTGTAAACACAATATCAAACAAGGTTCCAGTTGCATCTCCGTGTGGCAACAACACATCTTTATACAGTTATCGGACATGATCCAGAAAAACACAGGTGACACAAAACCATTTTCCCATGAATTTCATCATGACACGAACAAACATTTTTGATTTTTTACCAAGGATTGCGTAAGTTTTTTTTTTTTTTTCTACAGTAAATCAGATCACTAAATGTTTGCTGCAATTAGTACATTTCCAGGGTACGCAGCAAAGTCTATTCAGTTCATGAGTAGATATCTATTTTTCCATACCCTTGTGGTCCTTAGCCCTAAAATTAAGAGCTTGTTGGCACCCAACAATCGAGAAAAAATATAGCAAGGAATGGAAACAGTGATGTTGTCTGAATCAAGCTTTCTTCGTAGTGTAGCATTCAAATCACTTTTAACATTCTTAGTTCCTGTAGCATACATCTTCCTTGTAACAAAATGCATGGAAAGTTATATCCCGTTATGTGGCTCTATTATTATTTTTTTTACAGTTCATCTTCACTTAAGCAGATGAATAGTAAACCGGTAGAACTTTGCTTAAAATAATAAGATTTTACGACTGATTCAGGTTAAAAATTAACCCCAGTACCAGGTGTTAAGGTTCTTGCAAGCCTTGTATTCCTTATGTCTGCTAATATAATCACAGGCACGGCATGTGTGCTCGGCCCAAAAGTACGACATCTTTACTTTGAAGTGCTTACGCCACTCGAAAAACTGCAGGTACATGTCTTCATTCTTGTCCAGCAGTATGATGTGGTCCGCCAACTCTTTTGGAGAAAGAAAATCGTCCACGTGTATGAAGGCACTTCCTGGCACAAAGTTCTCATAGTTTTGCCTCGATGGCCCAAGAACAATTGGCACTGACCCCACAGATAGTGGGTTGTACAGTTTTTCAGTGATATAGTCTTTGTGTATTGAGTTCTCAAATGACAGGTAAAATTTGCAACTGGCAATTGTGGGGAAGAAGTCTTTCTCACTAATGTATTCCCCAAAGGCTTGTCCATAAGTGTGTATCTCAATGTGCTGGTACAATTCATTGTAGTACTTAACTCTTGTATGCTCAGGGTTCCAGTTGCTTACAATCCAACAGACTAATTTATTCTTGTTCGGGATTACAAATGTTTCATCTTCCTGCGTTGACACTATAGACCCATATGGGACCTCGATGTCAGCGTCTCGCCTGTAATTTAAAGTTAAATTGAACAGGTTCTCGATACCAGGGATTTTTGGTGAATGTGAGGGTGATTCGAGGTTCATCCACACCCATTTCTGGAAAGAGGGACGCTGTGTTGGCGGCAAGTTGGAAAAGTCACTGTTTATGTCTCTATGGTGGATAATGACCCCATCAGACTTGTTGTACAGGTTTCTGTCGGCAGTTAAGTAACATCCCTCGATGTTGAACAAAGTACAGGAGCTTAAGTCATAGGTCTGACCAAACGGCCAGAGCCAGATCAATATAACAGTTCGGTTCAGCTCCTTCTTGGCAGAAAAAAGATTCTTCACCTTAAATGCTGATGTTGCTGATTCAATTGGTCCTGAGAGCCAATTAGTCGATGGTTTGAAATACATAAAAAACAAAGTCACAAAAGAACCCAGAATGAAGATGGTAATCACAAGAGGCCGTAGAATTCCGTGGAAGGATGCAGATGACATCATTTATCCTACGCAGGTGAAAAGAAATGTAAAAAATTAATAAGGTAATTCATAAGAATAACTGCCCTATATTGCATCCAGAAAGGCAACAGATGAGTGACATATTACTGCCAAGACCCATATTGGTTGGCATTTTTCTGACATCTGAGTGACGGCGATGGGCCATGTGCCAGAGGAGTAGGTACACCAAACAGTCAGCTACATCTCCAACTAGGTCACTGTTATCCAACAGCTATTGGGTGAAACCTCAGAAGTGTAAGCTGTACCAGACGGAGCGATGTTGTAGGACAGCCGTGTAGGCATGTGTAAATGCGTGATTAACAGGGAGTAATTCACCAGCACGTCTTTGGAATGTGCAAGAAATCAGACTTCAGCTGGAGAAGAGACGTGCAACCCCACCCCCTCCACAGCTGAGGCTGAATTTGAACCCACATCTCTGTGGAATTCTCAAAATTCCTCTTGTCTTCACAAATAACAATGAAAATATATTTCAAGACAATTGAAAGCCATTCATATTCGCAGAACAGGAATCAGATTTTAACACCCAATATGTTCCCATTAAAATAACAAAAAAAGTAATTATCATATGAAACAATATATTAACGGTAGAATATTCCTCATAAAATTGCATTGATAATAAAGGTACAATAATAGGAATAAGCCAAATAATTGGAACTACAGAATATTATATATGTGTAAATGTACTGCAAATGTATTATTTTTAATGTTAAACTTTATAAAATAGGTATAGCAGGCAATGCTAAAACTTAGAATTAAAACTCTGTGTTAATGATGTTGTCAGATTAAGCATTTTTTTCTATATTCCTTGTTCTTTGACAGCACTGAGAATTTTAAAATACGTAATGAATTGTCTATCGATTTAATCTTTGTTATATTTGGCCAAAACGTATTAAAAGATACTGATCCAGCTATATAATGAGTACTTACCTGAAACTTGAGACTGTGCAAAAATCCAGATTATTAAAAGTTATTTCTAAGTTAATATACCTTTTGAAGTGATATAAATGTCATTTAAATACACTCCCGGGTGAATGTAATTATCTGACATCAATGCAGAACAAAGGGGAAGTCGATCACGCAGAAACTGAAAGCCAGTCTCTCAAGTCAGAGCAACATCCTCCCAAAGCCTTGATCCTGATGTTACAAGTCACCTTAGAGGGTCCCCAACTCCAGTCCAATTTCATCCTCTTCCCTTTAACAGAAAACAGAGAAATATTTAGTGCACTAACAGATTTGGTGGAGGAACATGAGGAACAGGAATCTACTTCATACTCTGTGAAAAGCAGTTCCTGATTCCACACTAGTTCCATTCCAAAATAGAGTACATAGTACAAAAGACTGATAACATTTGTGGGGACCTCAGAGGCTTGGCAGAGTGCTTTATATACGTATATATATTTGGAAATCCAGTTACATCTCCATCAGCATAGTCCAGTTCGGAAACCAGTACACATTATCACATTTGACTAAACAGTGGTGCGATTATTTGCCAAAGCGAGTACCAAATAAGAACAATTTCAATCAAACTTTCAGATGCAATACTGAGTTTGTTTGATTAATGTGCAATTTGGTTTCAGCCTTAAAAGTAATCATTAACCCAACTAGAAAAAAAGAAAATCGTAAAATACTAAATATGCGTAAATATTCAAAATTCAAAAGCAGTTTAATTTTACATGAATATGGCAATCCTTCACAGATTTAAACAAAGAGAATGCTTTGTCTCAATGCATTTTTGCCACAGTACCCAATTTCACTTGAAATAAAAAACTTTTAAATAATAGTTTATGTCAGTGTTAAATAATACGAATTGTTATCAGGCAACATGTTTTTCTGAGGCTAAAATGTATTTTAAAACTATAAATATGTCAATGATAAATGGCTTCTAAACATAAAAATATGTCCGATGTTTCTCTTAAATGATTAAGTAATTTCCATATTAACTGGAACTACATCCCATAAATACATGTATGCTGTTAATGTCAAATGACAGTGATATGATATGCATTCAGGTAAAAAAAAACTGAATATTGAAAATGACAGATCAAAAGTCATATGTATTGTTGCTTTGTAACATGCAACATCTTACAAAACTGGTAGAGACGTAAGAATGGTAGATTTGTCCTTACTATGTACTGAAATAAAGGTCAAAACTGACTACTGTTGTATAGCATTTCACATTTCACAATTTTAATCTGTTTAGAAAAACAGGACAAGAATTATCCTTCAATCATTTCATTTCATATTAAATTCTCACTGAAAAATAATACCAATTCACAGCAACTGTGCTAAAACGAAAACAGGAGAGGCCGAAATAATTACCAAGTGTCTGTACTGTGTGACATGCAATCTATTACAGATATGTTTTCTATATTGAATTCAATTTCTTTCAGCTTGCTAATTAAAGCTGTGGGAAAACGGCAACAACACTCCCCGGGATCCAGGTGGATGGTATGCATCCCGTGTTAGCTATGAGAGCGATGATGACCCAATACACACCATTTTGACTTCAGATAAAAAAAATAAAAAGATGAGCTGGTACTGCTGAGAATGGGGGGGGGGGGTCGCAAAAAATCCTCTTGACAGCTGTCAAGTGGTCTTGACAAGAATGGCCCCAGAAATGCAGTGGTACTCAGATAATGTGTACAATTTCACTGTTACCTCTACGACGATCACTCCTAGATATAGAGATATTTTCTCTCACGCCTTCGCGTTTTACGCATAAGCTATTGAGACGCTATAAACGCAGACATATGTGTGTGTTTATGCGTATATATATGATACTATATATATATAGTATCAGATGCGAGAATATAGCATGAATACGACAACTGATAAACAGATACATTTCAATCGGTGGTAATGAAGGTCATTATTATTATTACTATTATTTTTTGTATTGCGGTATGCATTTCTGGAGGATAACGGTTAATCAAACCAACTGCGATTCCTTAAATTACCAAATCGCTGCATTTTGCGCGCTATCGGCTCGATCCTAATAATCACCCCAGTGAAAATATGCTAAGATAATAATTACCTGCAGCACTGGTTTATATGACGAGAAATAACCTATGAGGACAGCGTCGCGCTGGAACCAGTGAAATAAAGCAGTCGCATTCAATGAATAAATAAAAGCCTGGAATAACAACAGAATACTAAACATAGAAATACAGCCCTACTTCACGTCCGATCACCGCCTCCATACGGAAGACGCACTTAGAAAGCCGGCGATGCGCATTTTAAATGAACTGAAGGTAATATTATGCGGAGAAATGAATGACGGCGTGTTAGTCGTACTAGGTCGCCTGGGTACTCACCGTCCTCTGTCAGGACCGATTTCACTTAAAATAAGAGCATGCATTGCCGCCGTGTTTCTTGCAGCAGCGGGGTCCGAACTGCACGCGCAAATCTGGGCTGCGCGCAATGTTTGCGCTGCATGTCATATATTTGCCGATCTCATAGTGCCACTGCCGTCTCCAGTCCGGCAGGGAGTGGCGTCTCGGCGTCCGGTGTATTTAAATCGCGCTAGAATGTCGGGGTTTTGCTACAGTGTAACCAAGGCGCCTTGTTAACGCAGTCGGAGATGAGAAGATACAATGTAGCGTTTTATCACTCATGGCGAGCCATCGGCTGGAGCTGTCCCATGCTGCCTTCGTCGCAGGTTACCACTGACGAATAAACGCCTGTATTTCTTATGGAAAGCGTGCAAACAAATCGTAACATGTTGTCGGCACTTCATCATACGCGTGGGAACTTTGGGATCAGTGGATCAGATTGGCGTAGTGGTGTATGGGGCATACACATGTAATGACAAAGGGACCGGCCAGCACCACAATATTACAGGGCTTCGAGGAGAAGTCAATGCCCAGTCTTCCTGCACCGGGTACTCAGCTGGGATCTGAAGCTTGTCAGCGCCTCCCGGGAGGCGCACATGAAGATGCGAATTCACGTTATGGTCGGAGATATACATGTTTCGGTTAAGGGCTTTTTTCTGTGAAGCCTGTGCGGAATATGTTACGCTGGCAGTCAGCTCTTAATGATTTAATGCGGAATGTCACTGCATTTTATTGCTTTGCTATTATCGTTTTCATTTCATTACATCCACAGGCCAATCATTTTCTGATTAGGTTATGGTAGATGACTATGATTTTTCGTCAAAAACCACCACCATTGCTTATATGATTTTTTTTTTTCAGGTGAACCTCTGCAATGTGAATTCGGATAATTCCTTTAAACAAGAAAAATATATGATTTTTGTTATCCACACTGAATGAGGTTTATTCTATTTCTAAACAATAAAATTCTAGCTTAGTTTACAGCATTCACCGCATATATTATGAGGATATCTGCTCAAAAACAGGATTTGGTGTTGTGGTAAAAAAGTGGAAATTGTGACTTATATATTTGAAATTAACCGGACCCCAAAAGGCCTTTAAGCAGTGTCATTACGTACAGCATTAACATTTTCAGTTTTTAAGCTGTATGACAGTGTAAAATCACATGTGGGTAAATGTTGATATTATAGAAATGGGTAACAAAATCAAAATATAATAATTTTATACTGTCATATTTTTTTCAAAATGATGATGATGATGATTATTATTATTATTAATGGTGGTGGTGTTTGTATTTATAGTATTAATATTTATAGTAAGGCTCACCATCAGTGCCTGTCATGGCAAAAGAATATCCAAGTGTATGTATGCTACATAAACAAAAAGACAGTATTTCATATATTATTCCATGTTTCTATGGTGCATTATAATTTCATATGTGTAATAAACCACATGGGAATGTTGGACATCCTACAGCCCAATAGTTTAGGAAACGAAACAGGTTTTAAGGTGCCATACAAACTAAGCCAGTTTTTGATCTCACAACCGCTGAAGCACTGTATAAGTTGTTATTTGAATTTAAAATGATATGATTTGAATTTACATGATGCTCTTTTGTTCTCTCCCCGATTCACAGGTTTTGGTCCAAAGATATGTGATTTAGCCTACTGGCATTTCTAAACTGCCCGTAGTGCCTGAGTGTTTCAGCTTGTGTGTGCATGGATGTGCCCTGCGACGACTTGGCATCCCGTTGAGGGTGCCGCTCAGCCTTGTGCCCAGTGCTCCCTGGGATTGGCTCCAAGCCCCTCCAGGACCCTGTCTAGGATAAGTGGTTAAAAGGTGGATGGATGATGCTCTTTGGAAATAGAGAAAATTACCATTCACACTACAGTCGAAGCATTTATAACAGAGATACAAACTATAACATAAACATAAAATTACCCATTATTAACCATTAATAGTGGGAGTGGGAGGGTATTAGGCTTACAAGATTTTGGTCAAAGTAAGAAAATAATAATAAATTAAAAAGTACATGTTGATTGTTTAGGTTCTTTCCACTCATGATTGCTATCGAAATATTACTGCACCTAAACTCCATTTTTTGCCTAGCTATGAGCCCAGCTGGACTATGTGAGTGGCCCAGACACCTGTCACTCAGCAGCAAACTCCACCCCCAGCCCTGGCTCCAGGGGTGGGTTCCAGTGTTAATACAATATTCCAGGCAAGATACTCTGCATTTTTGGTATACCTTTCTTTGAGTTCTGCCAGAACTGTTTATGGGGTCTGTCAGGCAGGAGGCCCTACCAAAAGATGGAGCTCCAGACGGCACAGGTCTGTGGATCATTAAAGCATGCCAAGGTCACAATCCTTGGAGGGAAGAACAAGGTTGTGAGCACAAGCAGCTGAAATGAGGTCTCTTTACATAATAAGGTGAGGAGATGATCTGGAGGGATTTTGCAATAGAGTCAATGCTCCTTCAGATTAAGAGGAGCCAGCTGAGGTGGTTCCGATATTACGTATAAGGATGCCACCTGGCCGGCTCTCAAAGGAGCTGTTCCAGGCATGTCCCACTAGGCAGGAACCCTGGGAACAACTAGGAACATATCTCCCAGCTGGCTTGAGAATGTTTCTGGATCCCCCTTAAAGGCAAAGAGTCCGTGGTCTTTGGTTCAACTCTGGTCTGACCAGCTTGACCCTCACCAGGAAAAGCAAGGTGAAGAAGATGAAGATGAAAATAATAAATGCCTTAATTTACTGTCGTATTAAATTGTGTAAAAAGTTGAATTTCCGCATACATATAGTGAAAATTATAAAATGATTAAGGCTACACGTGTAATGCTTGTGAAGTGTGCATCGCCATTGTTTATATCAGTGAATATATTTACATTGGACTTGATGCCAAAAACAGTTATTGTATAACAAGTAAATGAATTCCAGAAACCATTTTGTCACTTTTTGCTTTTGAAATGGCTTTCATTTTGTACATATTTAACCTTACAAAACACTGCACAGAATAAGCTTTCAAGGTATCCATGGCAACCCCTTGAGAAAAATGGACTCCCCTGAGCACAGCATGAAAAACAACGCGGAGAACCAGTGAGGAAGGGCTGGCATAATGTCATAAATAAACTGACTTGGTACTTCTTAGTAAGTTTTCAGATCTTCAAGGTATGTAAAATATTTTTGGCAATCATCATTTCTAAAAATGCATTGTCAAGCCTGCTTGTTTGAGCGTTTGTGTAATGTTGATCCAAAATTCAGTTTTGACCCAGTGGCAAAATAAGTATTGGGTTTTAAAAGGTTGATCCTTACAGAGTCATTAAATGAAAATAAAGTGCTGTTGAACAAGTTGATGTTTCGTTAAATAGGAAATACTGATGGGCACTGAGTGAAACATTTACATTTTCTAGATGCATTTTTCACATGCAGTCTCCATTTTGTGGAAAACTCCTATGGTGTATGACACACAGAACTGGCATCAACTCGAACAAGCCTGCAGATCATGTGCAGATCAGTGCTTCTTTAAGGTGCTTATAGCAGGCCACACCTGAGACCACCTCAGCTAATGAGTCTTCACTTAAGTGCAGTCACTTGCAGCTGAATGAAAACCTTTTTCAGCTGATCACTGCATTCCGCCATGATCTAATAACGTGGCTACAGACCCACCTGGTTACTCTCCACGCCACCTGCTGGCTCATGTTGCACATATTCTTGGTGGTTAAGTCACACTGTGTTCTGCCTTCTGTTACAGGGTGCAAAATTTTAATATAATTTAATTAATGTCCATTCGATGTGATTTTTAATATTTGACTGGTACCTTCTCCAGGCTCCAGGTGCCAGCAACCCTGACCAGGATAAGTGATAGGGAGATGGTTAGATGTTCTCCATCCCTCTTCTGGAGAATGGATAGATGGATGATTGGATGGATGAATGGATGGATGAATGGATGGATGGCTGTATGGATGTATGGTACCTTCTTCGAAATGTTTTGTTCAATCTATCCAATATATACATAAAAAAAAAGCTCAGGAAGTAAAATCAAAGCATAGTTTTCATTTTATATGGTAATATTCACAAAATGATATGTACATATATTTTCCAATTGTGTATCCATATTGGTTTATGTAGATAGTTATGCCAAGTTATTAAATATAATCAGTGAGGAAGGTGGGAATCGAGGTGCTTTAGTCCTCCCCCTGGGAAGACTGGGTAGTCTTGCATATCCCATCATGCTCTCTGTGAGAGACAAAAACACGTATGGATATGCTGGTCAGAATGCAGGGTCTGGCAGCATCCAATGCTTGTGTTGCAGCTGGGGTTAAAGCTGCAGCTTAAGAGCCCGAAGTCGATGTGATTGCTGTGGCAGCTACAGGCTTTGGACCGGCGAACTTTCAGATATGGGCAGACATCCCTAAGCTGTGGGGGTTTGGGTGCGGCGAGGGCTGCCACCTGTCACAGCACATACAGTAAGGTGACCTCAGTGGTTTGTATTGGTTTTGTTCCACCTGTCCCTCATTTCCAGTGTTTTTACTGTTTCTTTGTTTTGCTTTTTTATCCAGTAACTCAGTACAGACACTCCTTTATGGCTGAGCAGAACACAGAAATAATGCTTCTGCTTTTTTGTTGTTTCCTCCTTTAAAACAAGAAATTAAATATTAGTTTGTTTTGAAAGCTTTTAACCTCACCCCCTGTCCAGGCCTGACATCATAATACACAACTGCTGTATGGCAAAAATAAATACCAGCCCTCCCATCCCTTATTTTTACTGTTTTTTCTTTTTGTGTTTTGCTTCCTTACCTAGTAAGCCTACCTCAGTACAAATCCTCCTTTTCGTCTTATTGGAACACAAGAGCAATGCTTGTGTTTTTTTTTTTTTTTTTTTTTGCTTTTCCCACCTTTGAAACGAGATATAAAATATTTGTTTGTTTTGAAAGTGTTTGTCCTCACCCCCTGTCCAGGCCTGAAATCACAATACACACCTGCCATACGGTCACAATAAACGGCGGCCCACTTTCATACCACTTTTCTCGCAGCTTTACCATGCCTGCTGTGCGTATTACCTGGCACCTACCGTACATCCATAATAAATATCCGATCTGTGAGAAACTCCCTGTGTCATGTGTGACTCCATGTATTTCAGGCTTTGCCAAACATTCCTTTATAATCAATTTTCAAAATATTATTAGCATATTATTAGACAATTTTCTGAAAAAGTGTGCACTAAATGAGAGGATGACTATCAGGTAATCAAAATCTTTCAAGAATATTTATCCAGTCAAGATTGTGACCAGGAAGTTGAAGCTGTAAGTGGAGAACTACACATTAGGAGAATTCATAGCAGGCCTTTATATGCAGGGAAATTAATTAACAGACACCTGTATTGGTGTGAGAGCAAGTTATGGATCTGTGCCTCTGCCTGGAAGGTCATGGGTTCAGATCCAGTGGCTGGCTGTGTAATATCACTGTTGATCCCTTCAGCAAGTCCACTTGCTTAAGGGGTCATAGATCCTGGTTGGCCCTGACCCCAAGTGTGTATGACACCCTCGACATACCATGTGTAAAATATAAATGTAATACAATCATGAATATGTACTTGACTGTACTGCCTATCAGAGGTCTGTGGTATTTAGCCTAGAGGTGGCAAAAACAAAGGTTAGTGTGTTGTTTTCGTTATTTAACAAATTATGATTTGTAAATGACCCAATATCGGGTCGTAAAATGTGTGTCTTCCGGAATAATAATAGATTTATACGCTATACTGTACCAGATAACACTTCCCTGTCACTGGAAGATTTTTTCCCAATCTTTTCTGAGATGCGTCATTGTAGAACAGTAAAGGGCTACACGGGGTCTGAGTCCTCAAAGACATGTAATCAGGATGTTCAAAGACTCTTCCTGATGTCTCCTGGCTGAAGAGATGGTCATTATTTTAGATACCTTTAAGTATGTTTTCTGCAGCAGAGCTGGGTCTATTCATTACCTGAATTGTGAAGTAATGGCAAATTCCAACTCATTACTTGGAGTAGAATTTGGAATTCCTTTTGTATAGAACCACAAATGGAATTACAGGACACAGAATAGTATTCAATTCCACTTTTAAGAGTTTGCCTTAATTCTCTAAATATCATACATGCAATATTGAGTATTTTATAAAAAAAAGTAAACATTACAAATACATTTGATCATATTTTATGTATTAAAAGTTATGCAAGATCAACTTGCTTTTTTTCATTGTGAATCTGTGCATTACTCACATTGCTCAATTATTGTCCAGAATAATTATATTCTCGTGAAACTGATTAAAAATGCATTACTGAGAATCCACCCAGGCATTGGTCACGATCTGTGCCTGTGGTGAAATTGTGAAACTGGAAGTTCATTGTGTGGTAGTTTGACTTTGACTTGATATTTATTGGCATTTGGATAGCTTTCTGTTTTTGACCTTGTACTGTTTTGAGAATCTGACATGTGTGTGAACCCTGGACTGAAATATTAATACTGAGATCTGGAATCCATCTTAAACTGAAAATGGATGAAAGCTCTCAAATACGTCGAAGGACCTCAGTGAAGAACTGTTTTAGTGAACCAGTTCTACACCATGGCATGGATTTATACATGTGGTTCTGTTCTACAGTTAGAATGATCATTCATCATGCCTCACTTCAATTCAACTTGTCCTTTTGGTTTAATTTATATAAACTATTCTTATACCTGAATGGTCCTATGAACATTTTATAATATTTAAGAATGGAAATCTATATCACTCCTTGTATTCTGAGATATATGTTAGGCTACCCCCTATTGGACAGAATTTCTATGAATTCTTGACATTCCAAAAAAAAAAGAAAAAATCCAATTCTTCTTCCTGTAGGGGTAATTTCAACTCCAACACCAGTTCCATGTGTTGATTTGAATTGGAATTGATGAGTTAATTCACTAATGACCCCAGCTCTAGTCTGCAGGGCCTGTATTGGGTCCACTGGAATCAACAAAAAGTCACACGGAGTAAGCTGTAACTGGAGATTATATTTTCAACATAATTATACTTTTTAATCTTATTCCTGAAATTAGACACTTGGAAGGAGCAAATGGGTCAAATTCAATGTGGACCCACGAATACAGGCCATAATAAATGACACACTGCTTGTAGGTGGCTGTCTTAATCAGTGGAGTATTAAACATTCTCTCGCCAGGGTTTCTGAAAAGCCTGGATAATGATTTATACTTCAGTTCTGTGTGACCGTAGCGTACAGTAGCTGTAAACTGCAGTCACTTTTATTATGCACATGACAGAAGATTAATTTGCCGACCTGAATTTAGTGACCCACTCTGTGTTGAACAAACCGTTCTCATCTGAAATGACTGTCCTGCAGGTACCCATTCACTTCCTTACACAACAATTATGCAGTGTATTTCACTGGGCTACTGCTGTGCAGCCTGGTGTACATGTAGAGAGGCAGGAAGCCACTAATGTCTGTCATTAAACATGAAGATCTGGCATCCCTTCCTCAGCACCCGTCCTGCTGCCAGCTGTAACCCACTTTTGTGGCTCAAGTTCAAAGGGGCATGGGTGTGCTGCACTCTATTCCATCGTCCCATTGGATAACGGCCGGTCGCTTCACCGCTTCTCGCTGTGTAATATGCAAATTCCAGATTTGCGATGAGCACATCGATTAAAAGATACATTGCCACGTCCGTGCCATTAGCTTCGGCACATTTGGTGCCGCTCCGCAAGAGGAGACACGGTTGGCTGTTGTGCCATCGCACCGGTGTACTTTGTGATGTTCTTATCTTATTTGGTTGTGTTGGAGGTAATCATCCCCCGGAATCTGAACAACGCAATCACCTTCAAAGCTGAATCACTGGTTTCTGTGTTGAGAGGTACGGCAGTCAATTATCATTTCTGCAGGAGAAGTCCTTTGGTACATCATCTCATTACCGTTTGTGATGAAGCCCATACGGACCATAGAGCAGATCAGTGTTAATGTGTGAAATCATCCCCAGTAAAAACTGGAGAATTAGGCTGATTATTTTCCAATTGTATAATTAGAGCAATTCTTGCGTGGTGTGTATCTGAAGTTCCGGAGAGAATGACAGAACGTGCCACAGTTGCTATTTGATGTTTCCAGGTGGATGATGTTTGTTTTTTTTTTTTTTTTTTGGCAGAATAGACACACCACTATCTCAATATTTGTATTTTTTTTTTTAATAAGCACGCCACCTTTCCAACCATTGGTCAGATCCACTGCATTACTATTATTGAATGGTAGTGATAGGACAAAGGTGGCTTCAAAACCTGTGGTGAGTGGGATAAATGCTATTGCCATCATGGATTGGTTGTTTGACATACTTGCATGGCACAGGTTTTGAAGCTTCATTTAGTGCCAGGATTGATTGGTTAGTTCAGGATACTCCCACAAAAGGTGGGTTTAGAAGCCTCACTTAGCACCAACATTGATTGGTTAGTTCTGGATAGTCCCACCCACTATGGGTTTTGAACCCTCATTTGTCCCATCACTAATGAATGGATGCCTAGATAGTTCAACTGATGAATCAGAGACAGAGATGTTTAGTGGCATTCCAGAAGAGCAATGTGCTAATATAATATCTGGAGCTAGTTGCAGTTCTTCTGTGTACTTACTTAACATACAGCGTAGAAAAGCCGGCATGGCAATGGTGATCGGAACCCATGTCTCCTGAAGCGTTCAATGAGCCTTGTTGACACTTCTCATTTTGGCTAATGCATTTCCTCATTGGCACCATCAAGCCAGATCGTCACCATAATTTAAAAAGAGTAAGTGAATTATTTGGAACCTCAATGATCTGACTGATGCAGAGGTCTTCCTGGACTGACTGGAGTTCCAGTGAGAAACATTCTCAGGTGAATGGAGTCATATGACCATTCACAGTCCATCCTGACCTGTAATTACCTCTACGTGTCCAATCTGGACGTTTTTTTTTTCTTGACAAGGTAATTCTTAAATTTGTCTCCCGCCTTTATTTTCTTCTCAATCCTTCAAAAAGATTCAATAAATAAATATGCTCATTTTACAAATTCCTTATTTCGCCCAATGCTATTTTTCCAGAAAACAGGAGGAGTATTTTAGTGTTCATTTGGGGCGGACAGAATTTCTTCATCTCAGTATTGAGGACACAAACATTCATAAATACGGCCAGCTGTGACCTGGTTATCTGCTCTTGTTCTCATTACATCTGTGGTCTGATTTGTGTCAAATCTGAGGATGATAAGAAAAAGCAGGACTCACAGTGAGAACGACACGGACACTTTATCATAGCTTTAACCTCCGCCCTGTTTACAACAGTACACCAGCTGGTGTTGTGATTTTACTGACTAAACCAGATTATGCATCCACTGACAGTTGAACATTAACACCACCTTTACGTCTATGTTTGCGGCACTTTCAGTTACGTGATTGAATGTCAGATTGAACTCTAACACCAAATCATAATAATTCCAACACTTTTTACGGGCAAACTAGAGTCCCTGCTTCCTTTTACCACTCTTAAGATATGCCCTCAGCTTCATTGCACACCTAGGAGTGCTAATAAGTTTCAGTTCGGTGCTCCTTTTACATCTTGAAGCCTCTTCGTCCATGTCTTACTAGCTTCAGTGTCAGTTGGCTTCAGTTGCTACCATCTTCAATTCAACTGGCTTCAGCCAACAACCATTTTAATATAGCGAAAATGCCAGTTGCAGAGAGCTAGCACCAGCAGCTGAGTACTTACGTGGACCTCTCTACCATTACCTGACTTTAGTTTGTCTGTAAATGATTACTGTAGTAGGTTACAGGTGTGGGGTTGTGCTATGACTAAGCTCAGGAACACATATCTGCTGGTATTTTCCTTAGCTTCAACTCTCAGCTTTCAGCTTCACTCATTTGCTTCACGTAATCATTGGTTGATCTTTCAAACAGATATATTGGCATTGAGTTATGACTTGGCATAATTATTTATCTTTGCCTTTGAAGTTTTGAGTAGAACCATTGAATTCTCCAATGAAAGCCAAAAGTCAATGCTAAAAATCAGGTTATAGCGCATTTCTAATGTGGTCTTCAAACTATTCTACCCTGTCTTGTAAGAGACGAACTTCTAAACTCTCTTTAAGCTACCAGACCAAACCTTCTTTTAAGAGTGACCTCCAACACATTCGGGCATTGCAGAGTTGTTGCATTTTCACGTAAAAAAAATGTATTTCCATAGCTATAGTCATAGGTTAAAGTGATAAATACAAACAAACTACAGAATTTATTTTCTGAAAGAAGTGTTTATGTAAATTCTTAAAAGAGCCTTAATGGATATTTAATAATCCATACATTTACCACGTTGTAAAACCGAACAGGGCTGCTGGGTAATGCAGTCTTTTATTCCCAATAAGGGTCATTGATCTGTCATTATTGTTTATGGATGAAAACTAACCAAGAATTCTTTCTAATACAACTGAATGGTAAATGATGAAATTTGTATGAATTGATTGTTAATGTCTTCATTGTTATCTGAGGAGGCTAAACTAATAATGAACTTGGTGGATTTCATTTACAGCATCACTGTGTTGTCCAAGTTAGCTGTGAGAATCTAAGGTACCTGTGGCACTGCACCATCTCCGTTTCCTTTCCAGCCTGGTGACCAGTCTCAGGGGCATGCCGGAAATCGATGCAGATGGTTATTCCTGCTGCACGTGACAAAGTCCTCCACATGTCGCGAAGGAGTGGGTTGCATGCAGAGGCGACAGCAGGCCGAGTACGAGGAAGGTTTAATAGGGCAATCACACAAGGCAATAAGTGCATGATACCAGTGAACTTGACACTGGGAATTATGAGCAATATGCTGGTAAACATTGGCTTAGAGCTCAGAACAAGACAACAAGCGCAGAGCAAGTCTACAAAAGGTTTCAAAGGCTGAACACAAACTGGTTGAACAGGGAGACTAAACATGGCTGGTAACCAGGGCAACAACACACAGGTGTGGGCTTAGGTAATGAAGGCAGGTGTGAGAGCAACCCAGGTATTGTGGGGAAGCTCCCTCTGGTGGCAGTCAGAGGTCACAGCATGACACCATTAGCCTGTTGTACCCAGACTAATCTGCATTCTTGATGCAGTGTACAGTGGAAGCCTGTCCCCTTGGATTTACATTGTAACAATAATGTCACAGGGAGATGGTTTTGTTCAATAGTTTCTGTGTTGAACAGGAATGCTATGATACATCCCTGTTCCAGTATTTTTGGTTTTGTTTCTGTATGGTTTTGCATGATCTCTGCTGTTCACCACCATCACTAGTAAATGATTTTTTTTTCACCAGGAATTGCTACCTGATTGATGTACATTCAAAAATAGTCAAATCAAGTGTGTCACTGCTTTGACTGCATCCCTAACTTTTGCCCCATTTCCCTCTTCTCAGATGACTTGCTTTTTGATTGTTTTTGTGGAGAAGCTCTATCATTGTCTTGCTGAGGTACAGATGTGCATGAGTTGTTATATCACAGCTTTGAGCTTTTCATGGTTACACACATGGTATAATCAAATGAAATCTAAACTACTGAGGCTGGAAGAATGGGATTAATGTCATCTAGCTATTGACCATGAAACTAACTTTAACAGAATACACCTACATTTTAATTCTTTTCATTTTGATGGCTTTATCAAATAGTGAACCATTGTGGATGATTGGATGTAGAGAAACAAACATTTGATCTCTGGTGTAGTCCTGGATAAAATCTGAATAGATGACAGGGTATACTGAGGTGGAGGCCACATGTTTGTCTCAAGTGAAAAATCAAAAGCCAAAAACTAGATTAAGCTATCTTCAAGAGTTCATGGATAGATGGGTCGAAGGTGGAATGTAGGCCTTGCTTGTATTGATAAAAACCAAACATTCTAACATTCAAAGAACATTGGCCAATAATGGTCAAGTGTGGTGTTAACAATGTCGTAGTTTGGACATACTTTATTGCATCAGGTCAAGGAGGACTTGACGCTTTCAAAGGAACTTTGAGAGGAATTTTCCTTTGAAGTTCAGGCTGTCCGTCTTCATTTCTGGGTCAGGCAGCAAGGCCATGGTCTGAAACACACTAACAAAAGAAATTTAGGCTGACCAGGCCAGACTCTAGATATAAATCCCTCTGCGGTATTGTAGCAAGACCTGAAATGAACAACTCACACTGAAGCAGTTTTGCATAAGGAATTGGGTCAGAATTTTTTCATGGAGCTGTACAAGACTGACCAGAAACTAAAAGAAATGCCTGGTCACAGCACTGAGTATTAGGAGCCTGTCATACATTGGGAGCATATCTGCCTTTCCTAAATAAATGAATCAGGTGATTATATTATATCATATTTAGCGATTCATGTTCTGTTGCCCTCTTAAATCATCACAAACAAAAACATTTTATGCATAATTTGTGTTTCCTGGCTGAGCAGCTGTTGGATAAGCTCTTTGTGGAAGAAATTGTGTACTTCAGCTGGCTTTGCCTAGTAAAAGGAAGGAGAAATTAAACACAATTATAAACGTCCTGCGGCTAGCTATATGGGGTAGCTATTTTTTGGCTTCTCAGTGTGCCGTGTGATGCAAGCTCCCTGAAATGTTGACTAAGCGGTAATTAACCACATGCCAACAAAACTGGTCGGAGTCGTACTTCCCATACAACGCAAGTATCAGTATGTTTATTTTTATGTCCTTTTCTCATTTCAAATATCTTAAGAAGATTCCTAGTGCCACTAGACTGCAGAGTCATAGCCAGCCCAATGAGATCTGAGAGAAACATTCCACAGGATGTAGCATTCATCCCAAACCTATGGCTTTGTGCCTTTGGGCTTTGTTTTTTTTTCTTTTTTTTGTTTTAAATTAGATGGTGGGAAAATCTCTCTGTGATAAACAAAGTCGGAATGCAACTCAATCATCATTAGTAACATTTCTAACGGAGGAAGTTAAAACCGGTGGAGTAAAAGGAAAATGGGAGCTTTATAGACATTATTGTCTATTGCAGGGGAGACTAATGAGCTAATAAATTTGAGATAATAAAGTGTTACAATTTAAATTGGAGAGGCGGTGTACTCATTTTAATTGTGAGTGTTGGCCCGCAAAGATATCTAAACCATTAATTGCAAAACAGATGATTAATTTGGGTGTTCAGAGGCTTAAAGCACATGAATCTGAGCACCGTCTAGCTCGCCGGCTGCACTAAAACCGTGTGTGATTTTAGCAGACATTAATATACAAAAAAGAACCACTTTGTCTTCAGTATGACCATGCCTACTATTTAATTCATTTTTGTATTTATAATGGTATTAACGGTGTCTAAAATATCAGTTTAGCGAGCATCCTCTGCAGATATATTTTTATGGGGATGCGCTGAGGTCAGCTCCTGTGTGCTGACTCCGGCAGATGACTCATCCAGCAGTCTGCTGCAGTTCTGCAGTTGGACGTCTCTCCACTGAGCAGAAGATGACATATAATATTGTGGCTTTCAGTTTAAAAACTTCATCTAACCCCTGTCTGTGACATGATGTCAATTAATCATACGTCAATTATTGATACCTGGTTATTTCATGCTATTACCACAACTATCCTTCGTAACTATCCCTTTGTAGGTCTAATGATTTTGATAACATGTTCAGAGGAATGTATGACATCGGTCTGAAATTGTCTCGTTCTATCGAGAAATACAGCTTTTGCTGGGGCGGAAATGACAGCAAATAGGTTCGCTGTGTATTGGGTGGTCGCTATAGTTTTTTAACAGATAATTGCACAGATGCTGTGCTGTGTGCAGCCGATTTTCCACAACATCAAAGTCAAAGACGCTTTCACACGGCAGTAAAAGTGTAGTTACTGAGAATTCGTACAAGCTAACATTAATAATCAAAAATTTTTGAATGTGTATTCTACGTTAGGTTGTCATTTCATTTATTAGAACCTGACTCCTCTTGGACTACCCCAATCTTCAGACTTAGCCAGGTGGTTGGAGAAAGTATCCACATACCAGTGTGGGCCCCCGGACCAGTATTAAGCGACCTTGATTTACAAAAATATGTAGTGGTATGAAAAAACATGTGTGGGGTTCATTTGAGAAGGTGTGTTTTCTTAGGCTCTTAGCCAGTTGTGAGTCTAACATTTGTGTAGAATTTCCATGTCTTCCCAGATCCTGACCAAAGTAATGATCCCATCCAAGTTAATATCACTAGCGTTGCAGTATGAAGCGGTGGTTAGGGTACAGGCCACACAGTCAGATCAACTCCAAAGCTTGGATGTGACAGAAATCCAACTGGGCAGCAAACTGGTGAGTTTCACACAACAATATATTAGCATGCATCAGGATTTCTAAGACAAGATAAGACTCAGGCAGCCCCGATCTGTGTGACAGCAGCTGTTCCAATATATTGCTCTCAAATTAAGTTATGCTTGTGTGGTATTAAGATGTGAAATGGAATCTGGGGCCTAATGTAAAAAACGGATTAAAAAAAATGCCAAATCACCAGATTTACTTTTTGGACTTATTAACTTGTTTGACAGGTCACAGCGTATATTTTTATGCATACAAATGTTTTTATTATTTTAGACTCATTAAGGCTACTTTAATTTGTATGTATCTTGATGTATTATTAGTAACACAGTAAAAATACTATTTGACTCCAAGGCACTCATTTTAGCACACTCTACAGGAGTTTACACAAATTTAAGCAGTGCACATTTTTGGGTTATTAGTTTGTGATTTAGTTAACGTCCCAAGCAATCGTCAAACAAGAAAAAAAAAGAAAAAAAATCAGAAACATTTCCACAACATTTAGTTGCAACCTTTTTTCAGTAGAGGGCAGTAAAGTAAAAGAAATCATGCCTTAATGACGAAGCACGTTGGGTACTATGACCAGCAGGGGGGGCAACAAGACAAGATTTGCACTTGGAAGCTCATAAAAGTTACAGTAAAAGCCCTGTTACTTTGCTTAATATGTCATAAATACTAAAAGGAAAAAAAAAAAAAAAAATGCATATCCAAAAAACAATAATGCTTGGTAGGGAGTAGCAGTGAGAAACTCTTGTGGACTGTGTGCAACTGGTTAAAAGGACTCAATCGTTCAAACATATTGACTGCATGGCTCTACAAGCAGGGAGTTCAGGCTTAAAGTGATACAAACTAAATGAAACTCAATATGTGCACTTTTATGATTACTGCATATTTTTGAAACGGATACAATACAGTATCTGTTAGTCCTATCAACAACAACATCATCAGCAACAATAATGCAGACAAAGCGTATTTATTTCATTCTTTTCATCGAAAGTCTGGTGTTTTTTCCATTTTAATAGTCAATAGACAAATAGAAAACTCAGCATTATGTACTTTTTTGTTGGGAAAAAAGTACCTGGAAAAAGACATACAGATGCACATTGTCAGATACAGGAGATCCATTTTAATCTGCATTATGATTTAGTGTTATATACATGCAGGAATATAAACATTTATGACATACTACATTTCATTCATTCAAGTACCTATAATTACATTTCATCATGCAGTGTTGATAATGAACATTTTTCAGTCTTACATTTGTTCATAGTGTTATATTTAATTTGTTATTTAGATCTGATAAGTCACAGTTCCCAAAACAACGGTCTAAATTAAATAGCACATTTCGTCATTTGTCCTGAAAATGACCCCCACGATTCTGCATTGCTGTCGATCGAGAGCACAGTACTCTAGTGCTTCATATAGTTTTACTCTACCCGCTCCGTCTCACTGCTTTGCTCTTGGTTCAACCGTGCAAGAATTACTGATGGCAGCAGATACACGGCATACGGGACCCGGTACACGTCATGCGTCAGCACTCCAAAAATGTATTGGATGCCAACGATGGTATGAATATGCCCGGTGCATGAGCCTCTGGAATGATGCCAGCTGCCAAGAATCAGGGCCTGTTCCATCCTGAGTGCTAAACGCTGATGCTAACAGGCACCTAAGTCATGAAACAAACCAGGCTGACACAGTAGGGTACCTACAGAGTATCACAACACTGACACAGGACTGTCTTCCCATTTACTCCATCATGTGGAGGAATTGTCTTTATTATGTGTTTTATTCCATTGTTTACAAACAAGAAGAAATGGAAAAATGGAAATGTTTAGCAAAAGTACAACACAGCATAGCTCTTTCATTGCCCTGTGATGGACCTTTTTAAATTTTTAAACAGCTATTTTTTTTTGCAAAATGGTTCAGTGCAGTTTAGCCTGATAAAAATAAACCACTATTACCAAAATTTATTACAGTTAAATATTTGCTTTATGTTTTTTTTTTTTTATCCAAAATGACTGACTTAATTAACAAATGTATAGTAGGGGATTTATTGAAGTAATGTCATTTAGCTAGGCATAGCATGTAATAGGGTCTGTGGCTAATTTTTTTTTAATTGCAAAAATCCATTTACAAATGCAAATCTAAATAGTAATGGAGAAGAAATCTTGAAATCTAGTAAATAAATACATTTCTATAAGACAACTACCTTTGACAGCGACATTTCCACCGAAAAAATGCTTGGTAGACACATTCCTTTGTGACAGGAGCCATGAATTCTCATTGACACGGCCTCATTATAGGGGAGAATCCCGTTGACACGTGTCTTAGTTATCTCTGCAAACACGCACGTGCTATTTGCCCGCTATATGAAAATCTAAAAAGCGACCATGCATATATTTTCTGCTGATATGAGAAAACCGCATAAAGACATCATTTTGAAGGAGACAACCTGAAGTTTTCTGGCACATCTGATACGGGGTATTATATTAATCGTTGAACAACACCTCTTCTTTTGTTTTGCCTAGGACAGAACACATCACGCGTATCCCAGATGAAATACTCTCCTCCTGCCTTACTTAGAAAGCCGGTGCGTAATGAACCTACACTGAGTTTGGGCTGCTTGGTCAAATGATTCAGTTAATGGCTGTCTACCAGGGTGTCGTGTTTTGGGCTGAAGACATCTGCGTTCTAAAGAAGAACAAAAGAGAAAAGATCAAAGTACAATCTTCCCACTCGTATGAACTTGACAAGTCACAGAAATAAACAGTCAAAAAAGTGTTATTGGGCCATACTGTGTGTATACAGTATATTATTTCCTGTATGTAGGACAACGTAATGAATCTCAACAGCCATTCTGTGTGACACAGCAAAGGAAGTGAAAATGTATCAAAGGAGAGACTAATTGTGAATTAACACAAAAAGTTTATAAACATGAAATTATTATAGCATATAAAAAGTGTTTCATTTTTTCAGAGACTCCTAGTTTTATATAAAGAGTATTACAGATTGTATGTTTCTTCTGCAGCTGTAAAATGTCCCTTATACAGTTTCATCTCCTTTCCTCAAATAGAGTGAAAGGGTTGTTTGTTTATAGATTAAATTCAGCTGCAATGAAACACATTATTCTGTTCTTATCAGGTCATTGCGTAGTCCCCAGATGTGTTTTGAAATGTAAATCATGCTAAATGGGAAGGCAAAAGAGCTACCAGAGGAGTATCTCCTACTTTATTTCTCTCTCTTTGGGAGGTAAATAATGCTTTGCTTTCCTTGCTCCCCTCTCATGGGTGTCCCTTGCTGGTTGCGGAATCACTCTGCTCTGCCACCCCCCCCCCCCCCCCCCCCCCCCCCCCCCCCCCCCCCCCCCCCCCCCCCCCCCCCCCCCCCCCCCCCCCCCCC
>JAACJT020000033.1:2229580-2251526 GCA_009936485.2 Gymnarchus niloticus | reverse complement strand
AAGGTGGGGGGCCATTGTAGGGCATGGTCACACACCACGGGCAATTTAGAAATCTCAGTCAGCCTAAACCACATCTCTGGACTGCAGGAGGAAACCGGATTACCTGGAGAAAACCCTCGAAGCATGGGGAGATCACGCAAACTCCACGCACATATATATAAGGACATGACAAAACATTTTTACACAGGTTATGATTTCAACTTCTCCTTTCTCACAGGCATCCATAACTCAGGTCCTGATGCTTATATTGTGGTTCTGTTTGTCTCTTTTCAAGTGAGCCTTTGACTTATGTCAGCCATAACATTTGTGGGCAAAAGCTACTGGATGACATAACAAAATGCTTCTGCCAGAAGGCATGAGAAAGTGCAGCTGAATCATATCCACATGGTCGGGAGAAGAGCACGGAATCTGTCAAGGTCAGTAAACACGTTTGGTGACAGAAGAAGGACTTGTCAAGGCAGTGTGCTGGACATGTTGGTTGCAGAAAAAAAAGAGAAGAATGACTCCTGTAACTGAGAGGGGTGACAGTCCTCACGGAGGAGGTGGCAGGTGGTGTCGAAGGCTTTGCCACAAAGTCCCACACTCGCTCAGACACAACGCAAAGGTTAATGACTGCTATTACTGACACTGAATTATATTTTAAGACTAAAAATGCATGTTTTTAACAATGACATTCACATATTCATAAAAAATAATGCTGCATAAACAAAAAATGGATCTCGCTGTTAATGTAAATCGAGATTTTTTTTGGCAAGCAGCAGAAAAAGCAACCGCATGGTGAATTTATCAAATACTGACAGCCAAGTATGAAACTGCTTCTGAGCTGGTTTGCAGCTGTTGTTCTCGTTTCTGTCTTCAATATTATCAGCTTACAGCAAGGTTACACTGGTCAATAGTTCTGCAAGCCTGGATCTATCTATATTTTCTACGGCGTTACACGTTTAAAAGGATTGTCAATGATCAATCTGCAAAGGCCCTTTCAGAATAGCACCGCAGGTGAAGTCGATGTGTAAGGACAAAATAGATTTACAAATTACGGTCATTCACTGTGTTTGAGGCAGCACCAATGACACTTTGACTGAAGGAAGGAGACCACATGAGGACTAAATGGTGCCTAATAAATTGAACCGAAGCCACAGACTCCGGTTACTGTTGCTCAGAGTTGTGGTGTGTTCTGAGTACAACCAGCAAAAAACCCTCTATCAATGGTAATTCACTGGGATTTAAAAGCACATCCAATTATTGATTTCTTTGCATCCTGGTTCCTTTTCCAGGCTATTTTGAGTCACCAAAATGAAGTGTCAGGGAAGGACTCTCTGACACAGACCCTGCATTAGGGTCATGTGTGTTCCGCCAAGGCCACGCGTGCCCCTGGAGAAATGCAGTGGGATATTTTTGCCCTCTGAGCTGCCCCACTGCTGACTTGTCTCATCCATCCACAATTTACTGTTGTGTTGGAGTGCTAAAAGTGGAATGACCCAACAGCCAAGCCAATTTCAAGGTATTCTTTTCACGTTCCACTCTGCAAAATGAATGAATCTGACATACCATTAATGCATTCAGCTCTACATGGATCATGAAGGCATTTTACTTAATAACAGAAAATAGATGGATAGATGTTACTACGTATCTATACTACGCTCTGCGAGTTGGGTATTGCCAGCCGCATGGTTGTATGTTAAACTTTTAGCCCTCATAGCAGGTCAAGCAGGTTAGTAGCTGCCAGCAGAAAAGGATGTGGACCGTACAGTATATGGCCGGCGTTAGCTTCATTGCATGGCACCGCTTGACCCGTGCTGTGTAAATAAAGTGGTGTGCTTGCAGAAGCTCGTATCCCACTCTCAAGGTTACTCAGAGGCATTGTGGAATGTCTGGCACAGAATTACAAGTTACGAGGTGAGAACGGGGAATAAATAACGAAAGCAGATGATTAATTTTATAGGACCAAATATAAATGTACTATTTGTTTTATTGGTGATATATATTTAGTTTATATCCACAATATTTTAAATGACTCTTTCATTTGTGGTTAAATAACACTGGAGATTACGGCTTAGACACTGGGGAAAATGTTTTTTTTTCTTATATTTAGCTCTTATATTCATGCCATACTATAAACTCCATTAAAGCACTGGAACAAGAGGAAACTTAGAAAGGCAAAAGATAAAATGAGGAGTCCCAAGAGAAATTATTTAACGGGAACGATTAATAAATCCTGAATGACAGGTATACATATTTCAACCGCAATATTTGCCGAAAGAGAATGGAGAAAACCGGGAAAGCATTGTTGAGTCAATCTTTTCCAATAAACCAAAGAAAGCAAAGTCTTGATAAAATTCAGCAGATTAAAATCAAAAAGAGAAGAATCATTTTCTAGTGGCAAGACCACAAATCATTTAAAACCGTGAAACCTATTAGCACTTAATACAATATAGGATAGTATCATAACTATAATTATCATTAGGATTAGCAATAATTTATACTACTACTACTAATAATAATATAACACTGTACAGATTTAGAGGGAACCCGGAGTACCAAGTGGTGCCCTTGCCAAATGTAAACCTCTGTAAATAGTGTTAATTAAATATGGGTTGTAAAAGGCACGCACCGTCTAGTGGTGTGTTATCATGTACCGTGTAAGTGTTGTATTGTGCTGTGTGTCCGTGTGAAGAATGTGTAAATATTACCATGACTATGCACGTAATGGGCTTGCAAGCTCGCCTCCTGCTGTACAGTGCAAAGGCGGCCTGGTAGTATCAGGGTTTCAGTAAACCCACTTTTCGTGTCGAACCTTGTCTCAGTGTCTCGCGTGTGACATGCACCAGGACACGTAACGTTGTTGCAACGACATAAGAATAATCCCAAAAGAAAAAAGCAAAAGAGATCTCTCTTCTTTTTTTATTAGACCTCACACTATAAACAAAAAACTCCTCTTTAAAGTTTTAATGCAAACACTACATAGTCGGGGATTGTAAAATTGTACTACATTTTCTTTTGCATACGTTTAATGTCGTTTCATACTAAAATCTGTTTTTGTCTTCTGGAAATGCAAATCAGTGAAGGGATGAGCATGACCTGCATCGATGTCTCTGCAAGCAGTTCCCCCGAAGAACTATTGCGGTTTTATGGCGGGCGACAGGATCGATGTATCTGGCGGTAGTTGCCGAACCGGCCAGGTGTCTCTATAGATGAAGTTTGTTATAAGTGGGGTTTTCATCTAGGCCTATATAACTGTGTGGAGATCCAGTGATTGCTGGGTTTAAGAAGAAATCAAATAGAGAAAAAGACAAAACTCAATACAACATGAGCGTCAGTTGACAGGAATTTAAACCAGCTGTTAGACACAATAAAAGTGCTCTCAAAAATTCACTTGGATACTTAATTCCAACTTTGAATATCTTCATTACATTCTTAATGGAAATATTTATACTTGCTGGAATGCCTGGAAGAATCTATTAAATATTTTTCATTAGCTTCAATGTTTCAATTCTGGATCAAATGAATTCACAGGACATTTCGATCTCTTTTGGAGAGAGGAAATCATTGAGCTAAATGCATTGCTACTATTGGGAAACTGCATTTAATTAAAACATAAAACAGTAACTGTTACGTCCCGCCTCCCTAACCCTCTGTTTCCTCGGTGTTTTAAATGGGACACACCTGTTTTGCGTTTTCCCCTTCGTTAGCTCTCTTTAAGAGAGCTTCCCTGGGCTGTTGGTTTTTTGCTGATTGTTGATGTTGTGTGTTCTTGTCCCTGAAGAAACCCTTGAGTTATCCTTGGTGTATTGTTGTGGAGTTGGAGAGGCCCTTTGGAAATAAATGTCTGTGTTACCCTTCATCGGTGTCCGGTCTGCTTGATAACAGAATGACCAATCAAACCTGAAACCCCACCAAAATGGGGTTTCACCCCCTTCTGTGTGGGGGCATACACACAGCGGATCAGATTCCGTGACTACCCTGGCCTCTGAGGTCCAGAGAGAGGCCTGTGTGCTAGGAGTGGTCCCGCCTTCTCCTGGCGGACTTCCATGTCCTCCTGGACCTCACCTGTGAACTGCGGAAGAATCTCGTGGTCTGGAAGATTCCCGAGGCCAGTTTTTTCAGTGAGGTGCACCAGAGACTCATTCGGATCACCTCGGATGCGGGACCCCAAGAGGCTCAGGAGATCCTGCGCCTGTTGACCCAGGTAACGGAGATTGTGACATGGGAGAGCTCCCATCCATCTGTAGGCTCCCCACCTCCTGCCACCGATCTGCTAGTGAATGACCCAGAGCCTGGTGATCGTTTACCTGCCGGTGAGGAGGCTAAAGCCCCTTCTCAGGGCAGGAGACGCAGATGTTGGAGACATCCCGAGGAGGCCACGAGTCTCCCACCTGAGCTCCAGGCTGTGGGCCCCGAGAGGGTGGTCCCGCCTGAGCTCCAGGCTCCGGGGAGGTCTGCCACGTCTGAGCTCCCGGTTCCTGACCCAGAGAGGGCTGCCTCGCCCTCGCACCCGGTCTCACCTGGACCATCAAGTCCATCCGCCGGCGCCCGCCTGACCCTGTGGCTGCAATCTGGTTGGGTTGGGTCGACCCTTGGGATGCCCCTCCAGAGGACCTGGAGTGGGACCCAGTAGGCCTTGCCCTGAGCCCTGCTCCTTGGGTCCCTGCTGGGGCTCAACCTAGGACCCAGTCTGGGTGGAGACCTCGGTATGGTTGACGGGGATGAGGGAGGAGTAAGAGGTGGGCTGGTTGTGTGTCCGTCTTGAGGATGGAGAGGCGATGACACGTGGTGTGACGCAACCGCTTGGGACCTAGCTTTGTGGCGCCCTCCAGCTCCGGTCCCTGCCCTGCAGTGCCAATGGCACCTTCCAGCCCCAGCTCTATGGGTCCCTCAAGGCCACCTGAGACACACAGGCCGTTGGACCGTCGACGGACTCGTGCCCCTGGCCCAGCGTCTAGGGGACCCCCCCCCGCTTGGTCCTTTTTTTGGCCCCCTGGTTCTGTCCCACCTTTGCTGCCCCTTGGCCTATGCCCCCGGTGGTTCCCATTTCTGTCCATCTCTGTCCCTGTGGTCCCTCGTCTTGTTTTCCGTGTTTGGGTGGTTGTCGTGTGTCTCCCTCTGGCTGTCCGTGGTTTGGCCCTGGTCAGTTCGGTGTCCTGTGTTTGGCCCATTGGCCATGGGTCTTTTTTTGCCTGGGTTGTTTCCTGTGCTCTTGCGTTGTGTCCGTCCTTGGTCCTGGTGGCTGGCCCCCTTCTGGTTGTCTAGCATGCCCAGGGGGCATGCCTTTGGGTGGGTGGGGGGGATACTGTTACATCCCACCTCCCTAAACCTGTTTCCTCAGTGTGTCCTAAATGGGACACACCTGTTTTTCTCCCCCCCCCCTTCGTTAGCTCTCTTAAAGAGAGCTTCCCTGTCCTGTTGATTTGCTGGTCGTTGATGTCGCCTCTGCCTGCGTGTTCCTGCCCCTGAAGTAACCCTCAAGTTATCCTTGGTGTATCGTTGTGGAGTTGGAGATGCCCTTTGGAAATAAACGTCTGTGTTACCCTTCATTGGCGTCTGGTTCGTCTGATAACAGTAACATTTTTTTATTTAAATATAGATAGTTCTGACCGAAATAATTAAAGCAGCTACTCAAACAAGAGTGAAGATGAAACACATAGGGTAAAAAGGTATAGTCATTTCCATTATTATTTTGGTTTTGAGACTATGCTAAATAGATAAAGTTTTGGATTTAATTTCCAATTGTTTTGTAAGTTGGAGTTACTGGCCATAAATATCATATTGGCATATGTATGATTTTAACATCATTAAAATAATTACAACCAGCCATTCTTATACTATAACTCATCCTTCTGATAATCGCATCAGCCGTTCCAATATTAAAGGCATGTTAAGGTACTATATATGCTAGGAATTTCTCCTGTAACTGTTTTGCTACAAACCTCCAGTTTAACAAATATTACATTGCTTGCTTGCTTGCTTGGTCTATTCCTACAATCTATCAAACTTACCTGGTGACTACAACTATTGTTTATCCTGAAAATTCACATCTAGTGCTACTACAAGGAAAGATTCTATTTAGATAGTTCCACCAGGGGAATAAAGGATATTTTCCACCTGGCTCTTGTGTGACTTTATGCGAGTTTGTGCAATTTGTTTCAAGCATTGTTAGCGATCAGGCTTTAGGAGACTGTATGACTATACCTATACAGCACAAAATCATAGACTAATTTCTGCTTTAGCTCATAAAATGGTTGGTGTGGGACATTGCACATGAAAGAATATTACACAGTTTCCTACATTTGTATAATTAACCATCCCTTGACATTGGAAAAAAATCTGCTTCCTTGAATGTTTGCTACAGAAGTAACAGAAGCTGAAATGTGTAAACTTTGTCTAAACTGTCAGCTGTGTCATCCAGAACATTCCAGCACTCTCTTTACAGACATCGTTCTAGTCTACTGGGGTACATGTCTCAGGTATAGCAGAGCCTGCATTTCCAAACACTAAAGAGCTTTATTCCTGCTTTCCTGAGAGTTACCCATCTATCATCCAGCAGAACTGCTAGACAAACTCACACACACACACACACACACACACACACACACACACACACACACATACACGGCGACCGGATGGCTCACAGCGGGGTACCGGCGATGCTGCTTATCTGTTCTCACACTGACAGGAAGATCTCTGCAGTCCTGGGTATCACCTTGTCCAAACCTAGAGAGGGAGAGTGAGTGTGGCATGGGTGGGAAGGTTGACAGCGGGCGAACGCTTTAATAGAAGATATTAGTGGGCCACTGCTCCCATTGTGAAATAACACATTAAATGGATATCTGTGAAAATAAAAAAAATAAAAGTAAAAAAAAATATCTGAAAAGATCTTTATGGATCAAATTAGGCTCCAGTTAGCCGCAGGGGAACATTCAAACTTACTCTGTTAATGTCACTGCAGGAAAAAAGTGGGCCGGAGACATACCTGCAGAAATGTCTTTTACATTTCAAAGGTGTCTGTAGTCTGTACCCAATGCTTCCGTTTCAAAAGCTTGGGTAATTTAACAAGACACCTCTGTCTTGTTTTTGTGGCCCCATGGAATTCAGTGCTGTTTTTCTGACCATCTCTCTGCGCAAAAGGCCCACACTGATGCTGACAGACACTGGAAGGCTAGTAGAATGCTGGGACCTGACAGGCCAGTATATATGCAGCTTGCAGTTCCTCTCCACTGAACACCTGCATCGTTACAGATATAACAAAGCCCAGCTATCACACTGTTCGTCAAACATTACTAATCAGCTGCTCATTTGAGTCATTTCCATATCGGTGTCAAACCTTGTTTACTAATCCTGATAAGCACAGTGTCATGTTTTAAAAAAATGTTTCTTTGGGTTTGGTAAAGAAATATACATGTAATCCCCCAAATGTATATGAAGATAACACTGACAACTTTTTAAAGTTTAACTTCAGTAAAATTGTCAGAATAACTAATATTGGACCATTGCGGATTCCCTGTGTGGATCATCGATGTGATGTTGAGCAGGTTCACATTTTCTACGTGTTTGATGATCTGTGGTATATAACACAGTCATCACACGCCTTGGTTTCGCGCCCTGAATCCAAATGAAAAAATCACCGACAAAGGGAAGTAAAATTGAGGTCATTAAATATCACATTGGGCTGAGATTATGAGCAATCTTTAATTCTGGCAGGAAATCTATTGGCGCAATCATTGTTGCATTCTAATTGTGTTTGGATTGCTACTTGGCACCTGCTCTTTAACGTTCTACTTAAATTGAACAGGTATTTAGAAATCTAATAAGCCACCCAGCTTTAAATGATTATTCGATTTGCTTAAATTGTTATGGGATTACATTATATAGGATAATATTACAATGCTTAAGGCTGTTTATTTTATTCACAAAAGATAAACATGCCTCATTGCAGAAATTTCTTACTGATGAGTGGCATTTTTCGAATTGCTACATCACCAATTATACCTTACTAGTACTTGTAAACTGGTATTAGATTTCCAGTTCTAATGTTTAGCTGGAAATTTGACAATGCTTTCATTATCATCATCATCATCAATGAGTGTATTGATAAAAATTCCTCTTTTAGTACTCTACTGGCTGAGTGAAATTTTACAATTCACTCATGTGTAAGCTAGCATTTCTTTTTTTTTCTTTTTTTTTTTTTTTAATATCGTCAGTGCCCTGACTTTTGGGGGGGTTTTCATCATATGAAAGAAAAACAATTCCATCTCAGTTGTTTTCACATGATTTCATGATTAAAAGACCTTTGCTTCCACCGGTATGACTAAACCATATTTGCTTTCATATTTTGCCATTCATAGTACCTGGGCTGAGTGCTAGAGTTAATGAATGTGTTGATACAAGTTTAGCTAAAATGAAAGGGCTTATATTGTTTTGCAAAACCCAATTTCAATGCTTTAGTGAAATTTTCTTCATATTTTTAAAAGCTGAAAAATATTTAACATGATGAAAGCCCCACTTTTTTCAATTTGAAGAAATCATTCACTCCTGTATCTCAATCCATATTGTAAATTTGAAAAGTAAATCATGAATAATTCATTTCAAAATTAAGTTTTGGAGTAACCACACAGACAAACGTACAAAGGGCTGTATTGGAAAAAGTTCCTTTGCGAGTGTTTTAATGCTTGCACATGAGATCTTGGACGCAAAGCCTGAACGACTGACACTGGAGTGTGAAATTACTAAATACTACATTTTTTCCATAATGTTAACTAGTAAATATTTAAGCAATTACATTCTATAGTATGGAACTGCATTTGTTTCCATCCCATCCATTTTCCAAACCACTCATCCTGTGCAAGGTTGCATCAGGGACCCGGGAGTCGCTGTATGTTTATGCCATACAAGAATTTAATTTTTTAAGATAATTTTCTACACAGCAGAATTTGTTGCTTGTCTTTTCAGTTTTTGTTGTTTTTTTCCACATTTCGTTTAGTGCAACTGACATTTACAGAAATGATCTTGTCTGTTTCAGACAAACTAAGTACATGGGGAGAAATACCAATTAATGCAATTTCTGCTATTTAACTCCACCCTTTGATCTATCATGCAACCATTTATCCTGGACAGCATGGCAGAAGTTATTTTAAATCACATTTTAAATCACATTTTTTTTTATTATTCCCAGCAAAGGATGATTTGTTACTTGTAAAAAATGTTCCCTAGAAATATATATTTTTTATAGTTTCCTGTTATATATACCACAATACCATTAGCTAGTAATATATATATATAGTGCAATTACAAAGGATTTACTGAGAATGACTTTGCAGTCCTCGCCACTGTAGGATTCCTTTGCATGGCTCTTTGCAGTGCTGTCTTTACACAATTTCCCACAATTACGTGTTCTTGTTATTGCGAAACCCCAAGTTTCTCTAATGTATTAAACCCATAAAAGGCGAGGATGCTGCAGCGATAATGAGTCTGGTACTTTTCACTTTAGGCCCTGTGATATTTTGTGACATATTATGAACTTAAGGTTTGTAACAATGAGTATGATGACGACTAAATGAGAAAAAAAATGCCTGCTTATATTTAAATCATCTGTAAAGGCTGAACAGGTGTTAAACTTTATAAAACTTTGCCGCTGCCATTGAAAAATCTTTTATTTGCAGCTAAACATCGCATGCCTTGACGCAGCATTCAGTCCTTGTACACTTGAGCTTAGACAGCCTGAGGAACAGATCATTCGTTAACTGTTTGGGTTGGTTTTATTTTGTATTGTGTATGTTTTTCACATTAGGCCCTTGGCCGGTCTTGGGTTTGCAGGTGCTCCGGAATCTCAGACTGTGAAACAAGTGTGGTCTTTATGACATCATTAATCAGTGTCGTGCCAGCTTCTGTGGATGACTGAAAAATAGCACTTGCCATCGTCGTCCAGATCACCGGCGATGTGTATCTTTTTAGTGCTCTGTCTTTCTGTACCCCATCATATTCTGGCCTCTAGACATTTAGAATAACTGTCCAAAATTCACTTTTACAAAGATCATGTTTAACGCTGTTGCTGAGTATGTCAATCCGTTTACTCTGTTTGTCGGTCATTTTCTTTGTTTTATTAATGCCCTGACTATGTTATTTAATCGGTAACCTTAATGTATGGTCTTCCTGAGTAGAGCTGTAGTTCTGATGCTAATCTCTTGCTTCTTATTACATTATGCTGCATTAAGAAAAGAATCACAATCCCATTACTAGTTTTAATATGTCTATGCTTGCTGAATGCAGGCAATACTGACAACAAAAGCTATTACTACACGATTGTGTAATAGCTACTTAAATTCTTTATGTAGCTGTACGATGTATTCGTGATGCAGGAAATACAGAGATAATTGACAATATCATGAAAACAGCAGAGTTAAAGGCTGCTGCATTATGCAGGATGCATGGAGACAGGTTTGGACGGCTAAAGGTAACATAAATCATGGAGGCATCACAGAGATAATGAAAAGCATTGCAGTCAAACAAAGGCAAAATGTTTGCAGTGAAGTCAACTTAAGCGTAATGCATGAGACAAAGGAGATTTGTCTCCCTTCTGTTTCACTTTCGTCCATTTTTGAACACCCATCTCCTTTTGTCATTTCGGTCAAGTCTGTTTATGCTAAGCTGGTCATCATCTATGAAACTACTTTGCACTGTGCTGGAGGCAGCATTCAATAATGTCATAGCCAGCCCTCTGTTTGATGGAGGTAAAAGCCATGTGTGTCATATATAACTGTAGAAAACTGAACAATAAAAAATCTGGAGTCTGAGTGTGAGCTTGGACTACCATCACAGAATTCAAATGCATTTTCTTAAAGGAACAAAGCATGAAAACTAGATTCAGATTCATGGCTGCTTAAATGACGATGTTACCATGTTACAAAATCATGTTGATGAATATCAGATGTGAGTTGTGCCATTTGTTAATTCCTAATTGTGATTCTCTCTGATCTCTACAAATAACACTCATCCCCGCAATCCAACCTAAATTTCCAGCAGTGCTGTGATCGCAGTCATTATAATGGATCACTCGGGTTACATGGGCTTGAGGACGCATCACAATGAGGCACTGGCGTCAAATGAAACTGCAAAATTCTGGATAAGCAGGAAGTTCTTTGAAGTCTGAAGCCAGCAGTACAGCATTTCTGTGCCCCATGAGTAATGCTGGTTGTTCATATAATTTTAAAAAACTCGTGTCTTCATTTTTGGATGTATTTCCATGCAAGGAGGACCGACTTTTAAGAGTAGATGTTTTAGTTGAAAGTGTGATTTTCACGCAGCTAAAAATATGCCTGTGCCGAGGCATTATATTTCATGGTTATGCATGAATAATCCTTAATCCTCATCTTTTTTATCTGACCACCCATTATTCAGGAGAGAGAGAGAGAGAGAGAGAGAGAGAGAGAGAGAGAGAGCCGTATCGTGAAGATGCCAGGAAAAGAGGGTTTCTTTTGTCAAGTTGTGTCCAGAAGCACTGAAGTGAACTGGTGAACCAGACGGTAATGTTCTGCTAAATGAGTGTCATACAGTACATCCGATTCACATTAAACCCATTATCTCTGCTTCTCCACATGTCTGGTTCTGTATTTTTCATAGTAGCGACACACATCAGCAATGATGCAGCCGGTTGTATTCAACTCTTTATTTTCCACCAAAAACACAAGATTATTGGGAGCCATTGAACAGAAAAATGACACCAAACATCTGGATATGCCTATTGATCCTTTGGATTGAGGTGGTACACATGCTTCTCAAGCTCTCAGTGTCTGGCCAGCTGTACAGGCATCTGCTGATCCATCCATTTTCCAAACCACTTATCCTATGCAAGGCTGTGGAGGGGGCCTTGGGCCTATCCCAGGCAGCTTAGGGCACACCCTGGATGGGGTGCCGACCATAGTCACACACACAATGGGCAATATAGAAACACCAATCAGGCTAAACCACACGCCTTTGGACTGTAGGAGGAACCCCGCGAAGCATGGAGAACTTGCATGCTCACCTGCAAGCTCCACAGGCATGGAGCAGAGAGTTGAACCCCAAACCCTAGAGGTGCAAGGCCACAGCACTAATCACTAACCACTGAGCCACATCTCCCTCTGTTGACGCTACTGCAAAAAAAAAAAACAGATTAAAATGCTTTGAGCCTAATTCTCCTACCTAGGCAATTATTAAGGAAGATGTTGTAGAACTTTATAAAGGTTTCACTAGCAGGAAGCAGCCTCAGATGACCCCCTCCACACCATGCTCTGTCATAACTCTGAGGCCCAAACACACACACTTACATTGAAGGTGATCAGATTCTTAATTCTGGGGTGATAATGATGGTATCAGAGGAAACGTTTCTGAGGAGAGGACAGCTCTGTTGACATACAGCAGATGGATTGCATCTAGAGTACATGTATAGGTACATATTTATCTATCATGCTGATTACCGTGACATGAAAGGGCATCATGTGACAGGTCAACTAATATTATTAGCCTTGAGCTGTTACATTAAGTGACAGCCTGTCAGGTAAAGCTAAATATGATTAAATTAATATATCGAAGGTTAAAAACACACATACGCAGATGATTAATTATCAGTGTGGCGGCGGAGGCCAGCTTGCCACACCTAAACTTTGCTTGCTCCACATCTCCTGAGTGATAATGCTATGATCTAGCCATACAGAACTGTAAAAGCCTTGCAATGCAGGTAGCTCATTGCAAGGCATTGGATGTTCAACACCACCAAGTGTTTCAATGCCATCTGCTGTGTTGATTCCTGTCTATGACTCAAATGCTTTTGACTCCACTATTTGCACTCGTGGATTGGTTATTTAGATCTGGTTGCAGTGTTCTGGTGTGCTTCCTTGGCCTTGATTTTTGGACAGTGTTTTTGACTCCGGCTTCACTTTGTGATTACTCTGTACTGACCGGCTTTGATCCTCCGTCTTGTTTCGGACCCCTGTTGCTCTTCGCCGGCCCAGTTAAACGTCTCACTATCTCGTGCTTAGATCCTCTCTGTCGGCCTTCATTACAATCAGTAGCACGACACTAATTTCTAATTAGTATTCCTTTAAAACTATTTATTACATGTGTTTTCTTTCATTTTGGTTACATCATACAGAATCCTACCGTTTTACTTGACATATTTAAATCAGCATGCATTATATGCAATCTTCTCACAACGCGACGTGCAGAAATGCGGCACAGGAAAAAACTGACCCAGTGGCGTGCCAGTTTTTCTTTATCCGCCCATAATTCATACATTCAAAAATCACCAATGAAAACCAAGGAATGAGAGTCATTCGGAGGGCAGCATGGTACTGCATAAATGCTGACACGATCGTGGGAAGTGTGTCTACGCTCGGCACCGAGCCTTTACATGCCTAGCCTTACTTTCTCTGTTACATCCTGCACCTAATTAGCTCTTGAACCTTTTTTTTGCGCGATGACACCCGTAAGCTATTGCAGTTACACAGGGCTCCTTCAAATAATCAAGTAAATTATATTACTGCTAAACAGACATTAAGGGAGCAGTAAATGGCCCATTTACATTATAATGCACATCATTTACTAACATAATTCTAATCAGGTTTACACACATACAAATGCTGATGACTGAATTCCCATCTGTTTCATCAGGTTACAACAAACGCCATTTCCCTTGTTGCTGTTTTTGGTGTGTTCTGTATCGCCGACAATTTTCAGGATATGTATCTGCATTATCTTGACACAATGCTTGTAATAATGTAACACGTTAAATTAGGGATAACGGATATATCCATTTATCTACGTCAATATGTTGAAAGACACATCTCCTAATCCCACAAGTAGCCCCCAAAACGCACAGCCCCGCCCTACCCACAAATAAGCTGTGCAAAAGGGAGTTTAAGTTTCAGAGCCCGGAACAGCGGAGGGAGTATGAAAAGTTCATTTAGGTTTATCAAGAAAACATCAAGAACATAGAATAAAGCAACACAATCTCCACTGGGACCTTTATCAGCTACTTCATTAGCATAAAGGGCCACACATCAAACGCGTGGATGCCCTTTTTAAAATATTAATGTGTAGCTTGTTTCAAACTCCCTCACTGCCTTGTGCTACCTTTTATCAAAGGCAAAGGGAGGGTGAGAGAGAGAGAGAGAGAGAGAGAGAGAGAGAGAGAGAGAGACAGGGAAAGGAATCAGTGTCTTTGTGGGCTGGCTTTTCTTTTTGTTGTTGTCCCACTTTTTCTCCTTTTTTCATTGGTCAGCTCATCAGTGCTTCTGCCTTTAGGCTTGATGGCCAGTGTTTGAAAGCTTTTTTTTCTACAGACTGCAAACTTCTTATCTCCCTAGAGGAAATTAGGCATACCAGCATAATTCACACTTTGGTGTGAGTACAAATATATTTAAAGACTGCGGTAATGCACGGATGATAACCCCGTGCAGCAGAATTAAAAGTGCTGTCACAAGCAATGCGCTCTGGGACTCGTCTGAGGTGTTAGGCTGCGTAGGCAGTGTCCTTGTGTAGTGTAAGCATTACCGATGGTACCGCTCTAGTCTACCTTCCAGACTGAGCTTAGATGGTCGCTTGATGTACTAATCCTAGTTAAAACCCAAATCTAGAATTGTTTCATTTGGAAAAACATTTGATACATTTAGCTTGGGATATTGTGTGTGCATCCAGAGTTTTCACATTTATTAAAAAGGGTGCACCCATGACCAGGTGTATGGCACTGTCATCTTACACTTCAAGGACTGGGGTTCGAAGCCTGCCCCCGACTCAGTGTTTACAGAGTTTCCAGGTTCCCCCCGTGTCTGTGCGGGTTTTTACCTACTGTCCCGAAACGTCTTTAGTTGACTGAGCGTCTCTAAGTTGCCCTTAACGTGCGAGTCTGTTTCCCGTAATGGACTGGTAGCCCGCCCAGCGGGTCTCGTGCCATATGCTTCCTGGAATAGGCCGCGGGCTCACCGTGACCCGGAACTGGATGACCAGTCATGGAAAATTGATGGATTAAGAAGAAGGAAAATCCAGTTAAGTATACCTGTAAGGCTTTTAGCAAAATTATACTCTTAGTCTTCATTCCTTATACACACTGCCATGTATTTCTTTTTCAGGGTGGTGGTGTTTATTATGGCTTTTGTTATTGGCTTAATTATTATTATTCATTCAGCTGAACACCCCATGTATAACATTGCAATATCGTTGCATGGGCTCAGCTTGCATGTGTGTGCGTGAGAGAGAGCGGGTGTGTAAATACATCATGGGGAGCTGATTTTGTGCTGTTATTTTTTCAACTGTTGTTCTAAAAGAAATAGTAATTTACCAAATTTCACAGTTACACACCTCATGTGCTCCTCATAAGTAATTTGTGCAGCATTTATCATAATATCAGAATAATATTATGCCATTTATCAAAGATAATTGTGGTTCAGAATATGCTTTGAAATTGAATAATATCGGGAAAAAAAAGTTTATATTGAATTCAGATTCCATATTGATGATAGCTTCTTCTGAAGCAAAACAAAAAAATGATAACAGCGTGAAGCCTCAGAGCTCAAATCCCTCTGTAGTATTTTATTAAAGGAATAAGTCACAAAACCTTTTCCAGACTTATTCCCGTTATCCGACACACTCATGCATTACATATATCTTTCTTCCTCATGAACTCTGGCAGTCATTCATTATGTTGCTCTCAAAATGTGACGCTTTGCACAGCCGCTGTTATTGTGTTCTGTATGGTGTCCCTCCTTTGTTTTTCACAATCTCCCTCATCACTCTGTCTCAACACACATGTGGCTGCGTACACCATGTTTACTGATTGATGTGATTTCCGCTTTAATTTGGTCTTCCTGGGTGACGTTTCACAGAACGTTTCTTAATAACACCCGAGGCGAAAAAAAAAAAGGGCCTGCGGGTTTTGTAAACATAAGATCTGAACGGATATTGTCTAGAATTAGTAGGGCTTGTAGCAAAACACCATAAGCAAGCTCAGATTAGGATAGAATTCGAACAAAAAATAAAAAAAATGAACGAGCCTGTACAGTGCAAGAGTCAATATCCCGTACGGCCAATGCATTGCTTATATAGAGTTTTTTACATTATGGGCCTTTATTTGGCGTGAAAAGTGAGCATTGTGCATTTCTAAAATACTGATGGTATGCTGTGTAATTTGAATCTCATATGCATCGTTTTAGAAGTGGAGGGAAACGCTACAACTTAAACAGTTTCTATTCACACCACCAATGTTTATACAGAAGACCTTGATTTGTGTGCGTCTTCCATTTTCTGACACATCTCTGTTTGGCCCTGTGCCCACGATGACAATATACAATATTATTATATTTCTATCAGATGCATTATGTCACATAAATGAGATGGAAAATAGGAAATTCTCCCAAAGGTATTCACAAGCTTCTTTGGAAAACGACAGTCAATTCATTTTGGTGCCAGCAGTTCAAATGAAATTCCCTGTAACGGATATTAGGGAACAAATGACTCTTGAATGAAAGGCCAACAATCCGTCACCGCCAACCTTCACCAGAGTTTCATAGAAATTGTTATATGATGCTAATATCTAATTGAGATTTATTATTATGTTTTACACGATTTTTACACATCAAGCTAAAATGCAGGTATTGCAAGGACCACGATCCAGATATAAATGACAGCATAGATTAAAAATGGATCAAATGGAATTTAATAACTCAGACAGTGAGTACAGTACAGAGTGAAATGCAATGCGATGTAAACCAGCAACAACAAAAACAATAATACTAACAACAATATCAACAATAATAATTATTATTATTGCTCTTGTTGTTGTTGTAGCTGGATGAAAAAGTGACATTCACTTGTCACAATTTTAGAAAGCTTATCCCACTAATGATGCATCTATATTCTGGCAACAAATGCCTTTTTTTCCCAGTTCTATTCCAATACCATTAAATGAATATGTCCTGGCCACAAACCAATGTCCCATTTAGTTTTAAAAGGTAATCTTTAAAAGGTAATTTGTGGATTCCTAAATCAGTCTTTTAACTGACTTTTAACGAGTTAATATAGTATAACTAGTTTAATTTAATGAAGAAATTACCATCATTTGAATCCCACCTAGTTCAGCTCTTTGCTGTTCCCCAAGCCTGTCTGAGGGAGTCTGACAGCTTGGGTTTTTCTTCTGTGAATCTCCATTTGTGTCCTAATAAAAACAGGCAGCAGAGTAATAGCATTACAGTAATGTCGGCAAATATCATTTCTTATCATTCACAGTAAACAGCAGCCGGGTTAGCGAATGCAGCTGACAGTATATACCTTAAGCTGGCTGTACTTATCGATGGTCACTATTTCAGCGTATACCTGTTAGAAACATCATTGCGGCCGTTGATCACGTAACAAACGCACTGAAAAATCACCCCAATTATAAGTTTATCGCAAGAATTATCAGAAGTTAATGAACTGCCTGAAATGTGGTCATGGCTGCGCAATAGGCTCAGGAGCACAGCGGTTACGCAGGTTTAATTGAGGTAATATAGTATCGATTTTCTACTCTTTTTCCGAGCTGCCTTTACAGCTGCTTCGCTTCAGGCATGCACCTGACTAAACAGTTAGTAACACAAGCTACGGTTTACTGAATACTGTGTCATTGGTAATGACCTAATTACCTGAATGATAAACATCCTCTTCTGGTCATTTGTCACATGGTTTCTAAACTCAGCAGATGCTGTTTGGACTTTAAACAAAGCAAAAAACACCCTTGGATTGGTACAGAAATGTTTCCTTCACCAAACCAATAAATAAATAAAACCACAAAAACTGCAAGCATAAAGAAGACAAACAATGGCTAAACTGCCAAAGGCATTAAAACGGCCTTTTCTTACCCTGGTTCTGACTCTAAAGGGTGCTTCATATATACACTAGGAGGAACTTTACCCTGCCCCTTTAAGAGCTTCAGAGCAATATACTTTAACTGTCATCTTGTACAATTGCTACTAAAAACGGTACGTTGTTCATCTTATTTTGCAGCAAAATGCGGCCCCTTATCCTTTGCCTGTGGTGAAGATTGCCTTTGTTGCCCTTAAAAGGACAATTTAGAAGGTATAACTCTCAACCAATATTCCACATCCTTGCATTGCATCCCCCCACATCTTCTGCAGACTACTAGACCAGACGGAACTAGGGTTTAATTTACATCTATAATATTAAGAAAATAATTGACCTTCAAAACGAAATGAGAACAGGCGTGCAGTCAGACTGAGGGACATTTTGAAGTTCTATTTATAGTTAATAGGTCTATAGGAGTTAAAATATCCCTGCATGAATTACATTTTATGGAGCACAAACAGTGTCTTTGAAAATTAGCATATCAGTAAGCTTAATACAGCTCCTTATCCTACTGCTGCATGGAAACTTAATGAAGTAGTTTTGAAGTAAAATTTAAATGGGACAAATTACCTTTCTTTTTAGCTTAGATTTCCTTGGCTTTTTTATGTCAATAAACAGCATAGGCCAAAAAAAAGTCCAGGTAAAAGGAGAGTATTCATATTGCTTAATAATCTGGTCTTTTTACTATCACAGCATACATTTCTTCATTGTTGGGGCTAAAGGCTTTGCTCTGAGATACGCGGGACTTTGAGGAGGACAAAACCAGACACGGAAATCTATTTCCACATCCAGTGGAATCTGTGACCTCCGCAGAGAGCAGCAAATCCAAGTCTCCTCTGCTTTTCCGTAGTTGGCATCCTACTGGATTCCTCCGGTGTTCCTAATCATAGCTGTAGACCGGAAGTGGAGGAGGATTAAGACAGAAGACTGAACGAGAGGGCTCTAACCTCTGCTAAAGATTCTGACATTCTACATTGTTTTTCTTAAGATGGGCAGTATGGTGGCTCAGCAGGTAGCTTCGCGGTGGGGGCCTGTAACCAGGCTCATTCTCTATGCTTTGCAATTTGCATATCTTTCCCATGCTGCCCGAGTTTCCCCTGGATCCTCAGATTTTCTCCAGCACTTGAAAGACATTGCGTTCCAGTGAATTGTTGACTCTAATTTACCCATAGTACATGCAAATTAAAAAGCGTGATGTGGGTGTGTGCGTGGGTGTGTGTTTGTGTGACTGGTCAGTGATGGACTGGCATCCCATGATTTCTACGTAATGTGCAAAGCTCTGCAGTGAACAGTTTGAGTCACTTGGCCTTGAACGCAGTAGGGGGCACTGATATCAAATTAGACCTACGTTTAAATAATACGGAATTTAATATTACCACATATAAAATTCATTCTGTTGTATAATTCCCTTTTATATTCCGTTTCTGTTTTAAAACACTCCACTGTGCATGTATTTGTATGTATCGTTCTCTGCATGCAGTATGTCCCAGGATGGGGTTCAGGCTGCTGTGCACATTGTTGGATGTCAGAGTTAGGTGGGCGGTTTGATGGATGTTCTTAACAGGTTATTTAAGGAAGAGAAATGCAATTAGACTCTGCTTTGGCTGACTCATCTCTCTGTTACATGTAGTGTTTTAAATGCATCGCAGCTTGACGTGCATATTTTTACATTTGAAACTGCCTGTCATCAAGTAGTCTGCTGTATATAATTATGGTAATATCTAGACATTAAGCATATTCTACTTTTAGCCTATTAGATGTGAAAGTCCATATGAAGGTGTACTTATTTTATGTTTTAAATGTGTGGAGTTATTCCTGGTTTGTGTTGGTTTTTCTCTCAATCCCCTGAATTAGTCCCTTTAAACTGCCCTTGTGAGTGCCCTGTGGTGAACTGGCATCTCATCCAGGGTGCACTCTATCTCCTGGCCTCTGTGTCCTGGCATGCTGTGACCCTGCATTGGATAAGTAGATATGGGAACTAGATGGATGAAGGTGCTCACAGATTTAGCACCTCCAGCTGGATCATCTAAATCCATTTAAATCATGCTATGGAGGTGTTTCGGGGATTTACCATATGTCAATACGACTCGAAAGTAGCTGGATTTGTCAGTGAAATTGAAAGTAATGAAAATTTGTGCTTGTCCTCTATTAGCCCGAACCTGTCCCGAATCTCTAGATTACGTCTTTCTAAAGCTTTATTCCCAAAATCATATTACGTAAACCACTTGCTGATGAAATGACATACTGAACAGTAACCAAACTTTCTTTTGGTCATCTTGAAATAAGATACCTATCAAATGTTTGAAGTACTGTTACGTATGCTCCTTTCCATTGTATGATATTTAGGGAATAATAATATGAATATTATTTTTATATTAATGTTAAGTAGGCCAGTTGGTTAGATCAGCCAATCTGTAATTGGAAGGCTAGTACTTTATCGCTATTATTATTTATTTATTATTACTACTCTTTATCGCAAAACAGGTAAAAATATTTGGATGTTCACATATAATGCGAAAGCTAACATTATAAAATAAGAATGGCATTATCTCAGTTCTGAACACCAGGAACTTTTCAGAATTTCACTATTTTACTCAGACAAGTTTTAGGGGGAGCTGTCAAAGCGTGTTAAAAGCATCACCATGATGTTTCTGGCCTGGTGACAATATACTCAAAGAGGACAAGTATTAAAATGACAGAAAGTTAATCAGCACCCTCCCAGTAAGAGTATAGAGAACATATTCCTGAGGTAAATTAATGGCAGAATTAGTCAAGGAATACTCGCTGTCAAACACTCAGTGAAAATGCATTCACCTACAGCCAGTATGTTTAATATAACGGCTGAGTCAAATCCGTTTTGAAAATGTATTAATAATTGTATGAATGCATCTGAAATGTATCACTGTATTACAGTGATTCTGAGCATTCTCTGAAAAATTCCTATGCAAAGTAGTTGCGAGGTGCTTCAGCTCATTGGGTAGAGTGTAGTAGCCTCATGTTTGGGCGTGGGGATTCAAATCCTGCCTCTGTTGATGTGTAGCTTTTAGCTAGCGGGGTTCAAATCCAGTCTCTGCCTCTGTTGATGCGTAGCTTGTGTGTTCTCCCTGCTTTTGCTGTCCCCATATATGCATTTAGGTAAATTTGTGTCTCTAAATTTCCTGTAGTGTGTGAGTACCGTGACAGTTTGTTATGACATCCAGGACGTCTCTTTGCTTCCTGGGATAGGATGGAGACTCACCAAGGCACTGTACTGTACAAATGTGTATGGAATTTGGATAAAGTAGCAGTCTGGACATACTTCATAAATACATGCAGAAAAAGCACTACCTAAAATGCTCTTCACAGTAGACTACATTAAAATGTTTATTTACCTGAAAACACATTTCTTAATAGCTTACTATCATAGTATTACCAGGTATCTTACTGCTGTTTTATAGCTCAGAACTGCATACATCACAGGAAATTTCCATATTGTATTAATTATCATAAACACCATTTGAATAGACAAACTGAAAGGGGTACAGATCTGGCTGTTTGTTTTATCTTAAGTTCACGCAATCATTTTGCGTAAAAACATTGTAGCAGCTCTCTTAAACCAGGATAGCTTTTGAACATGGATGGAGAAAGGGTGAAGTTACATACACCATCAATACATCATGAAAAAATACACGATAATTAACTTCTTAATCCTGAAGTTTGCACATGGAGCTGTTTGTTCCCCGGAGTTTTTATTTAACTCGGTGGTGAACCTGAAATGTCATAAGGGAAACCATATTAAATGTCAGGGAAATATTGTGGTTAATTGTTATGTTCCAGGGCTTTCCACAAAATTATTAAATTGGTTCAAAACATTCCTCTGGTAGATGCTTGGGACGACTCTGGAATGTCTGTGTGTTATAGTCAGGCCTTCTGGTTACACATACTACTGTATGCCATGATTTTTTTTAGCGTAGCTAGATGTTGACAATGCATTTGTGAGTATTTCACGACAAACACTTGGGGTGCATGGGTATTTACAAAGTAACACAATCCATTCTGCAGAGCCATTCACAGTGACGGCGTGGTAATTAAAAGCACCTTATCAAAC
>JAACJT020000033.1:2211500-2226136 GCA_009936485.2 Gymnarchus niloticus | reverse complement strand
ATCAATAACACTGCAGTGGTACTCAGATTCCCAGATTGCTTGTGTAGTCACTCTATGTCAGGGCATTATCAATAACAATACAGTGGTACTCAGATTCCCAGATTGCTTGTGTAGTCACTCTATGTCAGGGCATTATCAATAACACTGCAGTGGTACTCAGATTCCCGGATTGCTTGTGCAGTCACTCTATGTCAGGGCATTATCAATAACACTACAGTGGTACTCAGATTCCCAGATTGCTTGTGCTGTCACTCTATGTCAGGGCATTATCAATAACACTACAGTGGTACTCAGATTCCCAGATTGCTTGTGCTGTCACTCTATGTCAGGGCATTATCAATAACACTACAGTGGTACTCAGATTCCCCTTTCGCTCGTGCAGTCACTCTATGGCAGGGCATTATCAATAACACTACAGTGGTACTCAGATTCCCAGATTGCTTGTGCAGTCACTCTATGGCAGGGCATTATCAATAACACTGCAGTGGTACTCAGATTCCCAGATTGCTTGTGCAGTCACTCTATGGCAGGGCATTATCAATAACACTACAGTGGTACTCAGATTCCCAGATTGCTTGTGCTGTCACTTTATGGCAGGCTATTATCAATAACACTACAGTGGTACTCAGATTCCCCGATTGCTTGTGCAGTCACTCTATGTCAGGGCATTATCAATAACAATACAGTGGTACTCAGATTCCCCTTTCGCTCGTGCAGTCACTTTATGGCAGGCCATTATCAATAACACTACAGTGGTACTTAGATTCCCCTCTTGCTTATGCAGTCAGTCTGTGGCAGGGCATTATCAATAACACTACAGTGGTACTCAGATTCCCCTTTTGCTCATGCAGTCACTTTGTCCCTGGGTATTACAACCTCTCGAGCTGATAAAACAATTCTATCCCAGTACCGCAAGAAACAAACTACGGTGGCACCATTCCCAGAAAGGAAAACACATGCCAGATACCTTTTCTACCCTGTGAGGTGAGCCTGATACAGAGATCATCCACAATTTTTCAGCGCCCCCCCCCCACACAGACACACTAGTCCTTGGCCCCATCCCTAGAGTATGGAGCTTAGCAGGCTAATCCAATTAGTTAAGTTAATTCTCACATTTGAGGGTGGGAGCTACTCCTTGCATCATTTCTTTCAGAGATATTTAGTTTCAGATGCCTAATTAGAACCTTTAATATTTGATCTACCCGCCTCCTAAATGTTCTGGTGAGACTGATTGAGAGAGTAGTTGTCCGACAAAAGCCCCAATGTGTGAGAACCCGATGCCCAGCCTGTTTTATTTCAAGTGGTTTCTTGACAGATTAAAAAAAAAAAAAAAAAAAAAAAATCAGCAGAATTAGAATGCATGTGAACAGATTTCATTAAAATAAGAGTTAAGGCCAGGCGTGGAGTATGGGCGAGAGTCAGATTGTTCTGGACAGCACAGGAGGCCCCCTTTCTACCCCCCCCATACCCAGCCACACAAATTTGTTGTCACTTACAGTTTTTCTTGGGGGGTGGGCGCATCGGGGTGGTTTTGTCCAGGGTGGCAAGTTAAACCAGAACCACTACCGGGTAAGGGCTACATACAAAGCATTTCAGAAATGATTTTTAACCTCTGGCACAATGCCAATTCTTGTTGGGATTACTATTAAAATTAGCTAGAATGTCTGACATTTGCCCCTGTCATTCTCACAGGTGTCAGCCCACATATTTGTCTCACATCCCTGACTAATTTCCAAGAACCAGCACACATAAGTGATTTATTCTAAAAAATACATAATCACCTGGCTATGTATTTGAGGCAAGCCATGGTAAGTACCTCAGAAACAGCCGTGATGAGGTCCAGATAGTGTGTCCTCATAAGGTGCCAATAACTTTTAAGAAATGGTGGATAATCTAAACCTGACGGACGGCTGATCTAATCACTTGACGTAACTCGGGATGGATGCGACAGCACTTGATTTTGGTTATCTGATTGCAGTCAAGCTGTCGTTTGTTAGGCCCAGTTAATACAAATCTCTTGCTTAGCTGTTGTATGATACCACAGGGAGATAGGTGGGCTTTGGCGGTAGGACACCATAAGAAAAGGAACCTCATCAAGCACTGCGAGGCTGTTTTTAGAAGCAGTGCAGCTTATTTTGTACTGCATGTATCATGTTGAGGAGTCATTTCCATGGCCCCCTTTTCACACCACCCGTTATCTCGCTTTGTCACAAGACTCAGAATTGAGCTCGGCCTAGCTGACATCCTGAGCAATACCAGCCACCCTGAATGAGGGTGGACCGGACACACCATGAAAAGGCCCTTCATTTCCATACAGACAGCAATGCACCTTTTTTTGACTTGAGAAGTCCGCCAGCCATGTTTGTCTACTCTTTTCTCCTCATTTACATTTAAAGTTACGTAACAATTGATGTTACATACGATTGTGATGCTGCTTAAATCCAGTCATAATAGATGGTCTAAATCTTTGCTGCAGGGCCCGCAGCATCGGGAAAGGCGCAGTAGGAAAATGAATAATAATTCAATTGAATTGTCAGGTTTATATCCAGCCGTGTAGTTAATCTGATAACAGCATCCTGTAGGTCTGCTGTGCAGTGAATAAAACATTTCTCAAATTTTCACTCATAATACTAATTTAAAGCAAAGTAATTACATTTTGAAAAAATCATGCTATTTTGTTAGATGCAGAAACAGCTAGTATTCCTAATGATTATAATAAACTAAAAGATAGTTTATTATTAATGTACTGTATAATCAAACAATACAAATTGTTAATAATAATCAAAATACAGATGGATTCCAGTAACAGCCTGGTGCCCCCTTTACCATTCAATAGATAAATGTTTTGAAGACGGATGGATGGATGGATGGATTATAAACATACCCACATTCAAGAAAATACAGTTCAAGATGTTAAAGATATTTTAAGTGGAGACCTGCAGATGCTGGTGCTAAATGTAGAGTCAAATGGCAAGGTTGTGTTTGCTGGTCCTGATACTAATCCACAGAGGCATCTCCCACATTACAGTTCATACACAGGGGAAAGAACCTTAATTTGCTCCACTTGTTCAGCTTAAGAGACTTTCCCCATGAAAGTAAATAGATTAAGGATATGGCACTGCTCAGTGTGGAACATCAGCAGGTGGATAATAGCGTGCTGTACAACTTATCATTTACCTTACAGGCTTAATGCTATAGGCTCGATCCCTGTGCCACATTGTTTGGAATCGCAGTATGGCAGGACATCTCACCTGGCCTCTGTGCATGAAAGTAGCTTCCTGTGGGTTGTGGCTATGAGCAAGTAACTCTTTGGCCTATGGCTTTAAAGCTAGCCCTCTGCCTAAGTGTTCCTAAAGGGTAGCGGTATCTTTTATCGACTTTCCGCAATGATGAAGCGAACGTGCGAGCGCCGCGTCACGTGCCTGAGAAAATTACTGGAATTTCAAAATATCACTTTCCTTGCTTCAGAGCTGAATTTTGAAATGCACTCCAAGGAAGCATCAATTAAATTTTAAGCGGTGCACATTTTTGGTTCGATATGTAGGGCTATTATTTTCGCATAAGCTACCTGCCAAGATGAATAAAACTTCAGCATAAAGTGTCTTAAGCACCTGCCTTAAGCATCATCATTCTTGTACCATGAGAAATTCCATTGCCTCACTTTTGTGGTGCTGCAGCTCAGGGGTAAATTCTGTTACTCGTGCCCCTGGGGTTGAGGGTGGGTGACCTGCCCTTGGTGCTGATTGCTTGTAAAGTTTGCACATTCTTCTTGTTTCACTGCTTAGTTAGGCACTTTTCAGAAATAATTTTTTTTGATTAATGAAAGGTTTATGCGCAGAAAACTCTGCAGTTCATAATGAGCTGTTCATAATGAAACTGCCGGTTGGCACGTAATATTGACACTGGAATAAAATGATTCACAGCTGCGCAAGCTCAAGTCGGAGCATGAATCGGTCCTGGAAAAGCAGTTGTGTTAATAGATAGATGAATAGATGATGGATAGATGGATGGATGGATGATTCACAGGTGCTTGTCTGTCTTGTCTTGCATCTCAACCCAGTGATACCACAGCTGAGAAGTGTGTGATCCCATCTTTTCTGTCCAAGCTGTCCCCAATTCATGATATCTGTCCTCGACCCAGAGCCTCTTTATCCATGACATCATCCATACCAACACCACCGCAGCCATTACTTCTCATGTAATATCAGCAAAAAGCACAGCTCCTTCTAATCACGGTCAAACATGCCCCAGCAAAGACCCATCTCTCATAGCTACTGAGATATTTTCTCTTAATCACAGCAGCCAAAATCATGGCCAACAGGACTCGTGCTTATAGCACGTTAGCACGATGGAAGGCTAATTGCTTAATAAGTCAGCAACCATGTCTGTGTGTAAACACCCACTTTTAGTGTACGTTTCCTTACTCATATATACTCATACTCATATATACTCATACTCATACTCATGTATACTCATACTCATATATACTCATACTCATACTCATATATACTCATAGGTGCTTCCAGCATTTTGACAGTTTCTTCTGGTGTATTTCATTCAAATGAGATATTCTATAAGGTATTAATACATATCTTCATCATCTTTCACGTCTCCAGACCTGCCATTTTTACCTACCACACTGTCCTTTATAAAGAAGGCAGTATTATTGTTATTCTTATTATAGCAATGCCAATTTATCTCTTTAATTCTTATCATCCTTTATCCAGAAGAAGAATATGTGGTATCCTGGGCAAATTACACGAATAGCAATGATTACAGGTTGCATCGTTCAAAATCTATTTTTAAGCTTGGATATTCAGTAAGGCATCCAAGGGTACCAACCACAGCTCTCAAATGAAGCATTGTAACTATGGCTGCATATTTTCTATTCTGTGCTAATAATTTCCATTTCGACATGGAGCAAAATCTGGAATCTTGTGTATCTACCAAAACTACTCACCAGATTTAGCTGTTGCTGGTTAAATCATTTGCCTGTTATGAATTTTTATCATAAACCTCCTGAAATCCTACCCTAGACATGGTGTGACGGTAAATGGAATGGAGGCAGTAAGTGTGGATTATATGATACTAATGCTTTCAGTTGGTATGTTGAATCAGAAACTGTTTGGTATGGACATTTCCATAGGTGACCTGAGATGCTTATGCTGCATTTAAAACGTGGCACTTTCACCATCCAGACTTGTCACACACAATCATGAAATCGAAATATATGTCAGCACAAATCCTGATTGTTTACACTCATAATTGTTTTATACATATTTTATACAATCCTTTGTATACTGTCTATCGGAAGCTCGTTCATGCAGTGTATCGGAAACCACTCCCCCTGCTCTTTTAAGCAATCCCCACCATGACATTAAACAGACCCATTTTTTAAAAAAAAACAGCCTAATATTTTTGTAATCTTAATCACACTTTAGCAGTGTGGTGGCAAACTACTTAATGTAGCAGTAATTTGACTGTAAGTACCAAATGAACACAAAGATTTTAGCATATATGAAGAAATACATGCAAATTTTCCACTTGGTCAGTGGGATATTAATAGCTAGCATTTGCTATATACTATATATGATGGTAGACTTTATGATCATGCATCCAAACTGTGAAGCAATGAGGGGTAATAAAACTGAAATGTCAGCAGTAATTAGCAACTCTGCCTTTGTAGCTGTATCCATCCATCTTTTTTACCCTTGATTTAGGTGAGGGTTGGGGGGGCAAGGTGGAACCCATCTCGGGAAGCATCCACACATGCCATGGGCAATTTAGAGATGCTAGGTCTTCAGACAGCAGGAGGATAAAAGCGTACGCTGTGGAAACCTGCACAGATAAAGAATGGATATGAGGCAACAGTGTCACCGAGCGACCAAGCTAACACTAGATTATGCAATAGTCTAATTATTTGGTTTAACACTCACTGACTATGCGATGCTGTGAATTTTCAAAATGGTTTAAAAACATTTCACAGTCATTCAAATTTCAAATTTGCTTAGATACATTCACTTGTAAAACCAAGAGGCTAAGTATAGCTATGCATAACAATGCAACTGAATATTATAACATCACCGTATATGTTGAGCGTGACTGACTACCCTGTTTGGCCCCCATGTTTTCTAAGCAAAATGTCTATACGAAACTATATAAATAGAATTAGCATAAATTATGAAAATTCTTTGTGGTTACTAAATTACATCTTGAAGTTTTACATTGTGTTACATCCGTGTGTTGCATTTGAACGAAAATGAATTGTCAAACAAATCTCAAACTGAATCACTTAAAAGAAATGTGTTTTACACATTGCCTGTCAGTCATTTGAGTCACACTATCTATCTTTCTATTTATTCATAATTACTTTATTCAGCCCTGTTGGGAAATCTGTAGTTCTTTCATTCTCTCTTCTTGCTCTCCAAGTTGAGAGCCGAGGGTCAGTGTGCAGGCACCCAGTGTCCAGCACTCCTGGAGTAATTCAGGTTAAGGGTCTTGCTCAAGGGCCCAATGGTAATATGGACATTTTTGCCAGCTGCAGGATATGAACCTATATGAACCTTCCACTCACAGGCATAGACACCTAACCCACAGAGCCATATTTCCATCCTGTCTATGCTTTTAATGATACATATATACAGTAGGGAAACATGCAACCAAGGGTTCAATATTATTTGCAAAATGCATTGCCAGCATCTCACTATTCTGCATGGGAGTTCAGCTGGAGTTCAAGTCAAAGACAGAGTTGCTGCAGAGAATGCGTTTGCCATCGAGGTAAGCAAGGTGTATAGCTGTCGGCTTACTGCTGCAGTCTGTTTATGCACTTGCTGTTCGCTAACATGAGCGAAATGTAAACTTTCTAAACAAATAAATGAAATCTCCGTGTGAAAATGGCTGGACAATTAGGCAGAAATTAAAATCTATCCCATCATTGGTGTGTGTTAGCTATCAGAAATAAAATATATCAGGGAAAGTGAAGGGAAAGCAATATAAAATTGTGTTAAATTTATCAAATATAGTTGTGGCAGCAATTTAAATGCGAAATAATTTAGCCCACATAAACCGCATATACGTATCGATTCTTAATAATTGTAGTAATTTGTATTGTGCTTTATTAATAAAAAATAGACACATAATTATGCACCCCACATTCCATCTGGGGGAATTACAGTTTTGATTCACAGAAGGACATCAGCCCTAAGAACAAGTCATCAAGTACATTTTGTTTGTGCAACCCTCTGTGTTGTTGCAGTTCACCACTATGACTGCAGAGAATGGCATGACAACAGACATCCAGCCACACACTGTAATTGTGGCACATTAATCGTTGTGCTACAGCTTTTTAAAATACACACACACTTACCGAAAAACACAGCTAGCAAATATTTAATGCTCGGACTGGTGCACGGCTTTTCAGCCATGACTAGGAAAAATACTCTGCTGCTGCAGCAAGTGATATTTTTAACAAACAAACGTCAGTATCATAATTGACTTACTTGCTTGGGCTCAAAGCAATCTATTCTCATTCTGTCATTGCTGTGGGTTCCCTTACACAGCCATGCAGTTAGATAACAAATGCATGCTTTCACATAACCACCTATACTTCTGAGTTTACTCACACCACGCAGCATCTGAAAATGGCAGGAAGCTGACTAAAATGCAGTAGGATATTGTGATATTGTTTAAGCAGAAATGCTACAACAACACTGTGGCAGCTTCAAAGATGATTTGAATAATTCAAAATGTATGCAGATATAGGCACAAAGTAATAGAAAAATTAACATGCTATTAAGGAATAAGCTACCCATAAAGATTAACCACTATAGCGATTCTATTGAGTTCTAAGATGCTTAATCAATAAAGAAATTGATATTGATCATTAAAAAAACTGTCAAAGAATTAACATGCTCACAAACTCCTCACATTTGCAATGATTTGCAGTAGTGAAACAAAGAAAATGGAAAAAAGATAAATTATAGGTGGACGTTCTTTATGGGACAAATGACACAAACAACCTTTCATAAGAGCAGAGCTATCATAAAAACAAAATGAACAATAACACAAACCACTAGATGGCTCTATAAAGAAGCTGGAGCCAGATGATGTTGTCATATGGCTCTCACTTTTCTACAATAAATGGAAGCTACTTTCTGTCATCTGCCCATTTCTATCAACCAGCGACTGGGTTGGCCAACATGTTGAGTTCACAGTATGTGGAGACCAGATTACAGTCAAGCTACTCGGCAGCAAGCGATCTGAAATTAATTTTATCCACTTACACATCAATATACTTACTGTTTTTTAAAGATGTGTCGAGAAAAAGAGCCAAAGACAAAAATAATTCAACATTTAAAATAATATAAAATCAGCATTGCATTCAATCGTTGCAGAAGGAAAACGTATTAATTTGATGAAATTTGCATGTAGCCAATAGATGACTTAAAAATTCTGCCTGTTTAACCCTGTGTTTAAAATCCATTTTAACTTTGATTCTACCCTAATGGCAGCATGGCAATGAAAGTTTGCAAGAAAATAGCTATTTGAACTGTAATCTCTAATGAGATTTCATGCCTGGGATTTGACCGCAGGTATTTTTATTTTCATGTTGAGAAAAAATGGAAAATTTGCAGATGAATAACAGTCTCATTACATATGAAGTAGACACAGAGAAACCTGTACCCCTTCAGCCTGTGCTTAAAAAATGCAATGTGCAAGAGCCTTGAGCTGCGGAGAGCCTTCTTAAAAATTCCCCGAGGTCCTCTGATGGTCTCCATTATCTCCATCCCACCCTGTGTAGCTAAGCAAGCATCCTGTGTTGTGTTCGGGGACAACTCTGTCACCGCTCTGAGGAACCTAGACCGCGTACCAAGTGCCGGGATCCTCTTCCATTATCAGCAGACGGCAGGCTGTCTTTATCTCTTGCCATGCACGGAGGGCTTCTCCCTAGCAGGCACGTCCTGCAGCAGAGACTCCCTGGCACAGGATCAGACCGTCGGCTCTGGATCGGCCTGAACCATGCGGATGCTCCTGAGCAGCTGTGAACTTCTGACCCCCTCACCCCCCCCACCCCCACCCGCCTGGTCCTTTCTATCCTTGAGACAAGTGTCAGCACACCGTAACCTCTCAATTCCTCCTGTCAAGGATTTAATTTCGGTAGACTTGCCGCAGCTGTAATTAAGTGAGGTCCTTGTTGTCCTCACTGCCCCTACTGGTGCTTTTTTTAAAACCTGGATATTTTACATTTGTGCGCCATTGCGCCAGAGTGCATCAGTGCACTTGAGAGACAGGCTTCAGCATTGACTATAAGCCATCTGCTGCTGTCACTGTCTCTGGTTGCCTCTGTGCAACTCCCCCCCCCCCCCAAAAAAAAAAGGAAGTCGTCCTCAGTGAGAGCCTGAATGCAGAGCCAGACCTGACTGTCGCCACGCAAGTGACCGACTAATCCCCTTAACACACGGGATGATGCCGGCACCAGCTCTAATTGATTCCGAAATAGCTGGGGCTCTGTCAGTGTGGAAAACCGCGAGCTTTATATGCCTGCGTGGGCTGCGGTAAAAGACTGAGGATGTAAGCCATGATGGTTCACGGTGTGCTGTAAAATCTGATAAGAGGCTTAAATTTATGGCGATGCACTGAGACATACGACAGAAAAATTAGGTTAAGACATATGATGCAGACTATGCCACAAAAATGTATGTATATCGTGTTACTTTTTATTGGCAGACATTAAACATCTTAAGCTAGTTTATTTTCTCTGGAGAAGGAGTACCACTGAAATGGCAGGTGTTGGACATTTTCTTTTTTCCGCTCTGGGTTTTTTTTTTTTTTACATCACATATGTATTGAATCTGGAATGCAGAAAAAGAGATTATGATGGTCCCTATGAGGACATTACTTTCTGCCAGTTTTATTTTTTTTATGCCAAGCCGTCAGAATTATTTCTGCACGTCTCAATTTGCAAATGAGGTTTATCGCTTGTGCAGTGCCAGATGTAAAGAGCGTAGGGATTTTTAGCTGGTTTTATTCTTTACGTTATTCTCAAAATCTACATTTTAGCATAGTTATGCATTTGTTGTAAAGTAAATAACTCCATTAACGAGGTTTTAACAGAAGTGTTCAGTGACAGTTCAAAATGAAAGAACACGACCAGATGACCAGATAAACAGGCCAACCACATGAGAATCCGATTTAGGAATCCAAGTTTATCTTTAGCCAAATCAGGCAAACTTTTATTCAAGATGGTGTCCATAGATGTTTAAGAACAATAGGTGGCTTAATATGTTTTTAATTTCGTTTCATTTGTCCTTCACGTGAACTATTCGGAGTACCTTCTGTTTCTTTCATGGGTTTGTGGATTACAATTGCCCATCTACCACCCCCTAGTGGACAAGGTCAGGTTTTTACAAAGATTGGTACCATCTAGAAAATAGACGAGGAACCAAGGTTGTCACCGAATTGCTGTGTATCCTCATACTATATGCATTTTACACTTCATTTCTGTTCCTACTTGTTTACTTTTTCTATACTGATTAACTCTGAAATAACAGCTCCATGGAGGGTTTGTTCAGTAAATACTTTATATTCAAATATTCAAAACATTCACTTGAAAATCAGTTTAGTTTGAAAATAACATCTAAAATTATTAACATAAAAAATGTAGACATCCAGCAGACAATAATGGACTGGACAAAGTAATAGATTCAGTGTGAGAAAGACCTATGGAATCAGCTCTCGTTGTTCAAAATCAGACAAAACATGCCCTCTGTGCTTAATTGCTTAGCTGAAAATACTCCCAAGAGATACTTTATATGAAGTGATTAATAACATTTTTTTGACAGAACACAGTAATACTGAGACAATGCCTTAAAATGATGCAAATCTCTCATTTGTGCTTTGCAGTGGAATTCTTGGTTAGGAAGATATTGACATCTCATTGCATAATCTCTGGCTTGCCAGTAGGAGATGAAAAATCATTCATATTTAAGCAAAGATTTCTAATGACTGTACTATCTTCAAAGCACTAAATTAGTGTGATTCCTGTTGGAAGCTGGTACACCTGTGGATTTGAGAAGCAATATTAAGAAGATACAAAATTTCAGACTATTGGTCTATTTTATATTCAACTGTCAGTGAGAAATATTGATTCTTTCTCTTTGTGCTATCATTGCCACAGGAATGGCGTTTAATCTGAATAACAATTCTTCCAACATCATTTTCATTGTCTGTGCAACTGGGGATAATCATCTACATTTTTAAGATGCTCTTGAATGATAGCGGCAGGTGTTAAAACAAACAATATATGGAGCTTTTCATTCTATCAGACCTATGTTAACGGTACGAAATAATCAGAAAAAAACAATTTTTAAGAGCAACTCACAGGTGAGAATGAAATATATCAAGGAACAGTAGATGACACAGCAATGCAATCATTATGGGGATCGTTATGTCATAATATCACAGATGAAGCAGAATTACATTCAGTTGCAGCTCTTATATAAAAATGAAAGCATCTAGGAGAAAAAATGCTGCAACCGTATGACATCTCCATTATCTTAAGAGAAGAAACACTTTAGCAGGCTTTTGGAAGGCAGAACAAGGCAAACTTTGTTTATCAGACCTTTGCATGACCTGCCTTTTTCAGTTACATAAAGTTTCCTGTGAGTTTAATTTGAAATGCACTGAGAGTGTGTCAGGGCAGCCGGTGGCAATCTCTCGCATGTCTCCAGCTCAGTACAAAGCCCCCTGTCAAACACACGATAGGGGGCTGTCTCCAGCACTGTGCGATGTGCAGATACGGGGTCTGAAGATGAAAGGTCTTTATTACAAGTAGGGAAAACAGAAAATAAATAAACTGAATTTAAATCTTATAGAGAAGAGAAAAAAAAAGCACTCAAAGCTTTCTCCTTTGGTTATGCAGCCTGATTGTAATTACTTATCATTTTTAATGACATATTAGCAATATTAATATATATTGGACAGACATGAAATAACAATATATTTTGTTTATTTGAATTGGGCTCATTGAAGCTTGATTATATATATATATATATATACATATATATATTTCTATATAGGCAGCATATGTCAATTTCAACTTCTGCATGCTTGGATTATTATTAATTAAATTGGACACAAAACTAGCTGAATTAATGTGTTCATCCGTGTTTGGTATTTTCAGCTAAATGGGAAAGCAAGAAAATTCATTTGAAAAACTCTGCGATAATGTGGTTATTATGTAGACCTTTGCCAGACAATGCAGTTGTAAAATGTCTTCCAAGTAAATATCTTATGACAATTACATTGCAGGCACTTCAAAAATGTTATTTCATTCTCTGACTACTAGGGGAAAAACGTGTCAAATTAACACTGTTTCCACAGCACATGTGAAACGTAAATGACTGCTGGATTTTTCATTAGATTTGCAAAGAGTCATCTGCATTCACAACTCAGTATGCTATGTCAACACAAGTTCTTTTTTTTAAAGGAAGGCATGTATTTTAAAGCTTCATTACTTCAGCCTAAGGTCAAAAAATGATGTTATACATTGTTTCATTAAATCAGTTTCAGCGATGATCATTTGTCTGGCATTATTGTTAAAATGTTGACCGATTGTTTTTTTAGTACCACATTTGACTTTCATTTAAATACTATAGATAATCTAAATTAATACTTTAAAAAAAGCAACGGAAACAAACACTGTCTTGACAGTTGCATTTGTTGACACAACTGGTGCTTGTACATAAAAACATTTTTTTTCATTTTAATAGCCTTATCTCAATGACACACAATTGATGCTTAGTGAGTCCTTAATAATCAGTTCATAGTTCTACTCATGTCTTAGTGTCACATTCATTTCAATAGGTTCTTGAATCTTTGGTTTTATCTTAAAAAAAGAAAACAAAACACAATATGAAATGAAAAGAATGGTCTTTTGAGTTAATATACTAATGGGACATCGTGAATTAATATTTAAGCCCGTTGAAATGAATGGGATTCTGAGGCAGGAGTGGAGTCATTCGTTGTGTGGTCACATGTAGTATGTGTGTAGATTACTATGCAGATGTAGGGTTATTGCTGGCTCTTCACCCAGATAATGATCTTAATCAAGGGTAAAATTGATCCTGCTTATTGCAAGTTCGTTTCCCTGATGATCAGAACCTAATATTGACCGTGGCAATAAAACGAACACCAAAGAAAACTCGATATTTTGGGACACTGGCGACATTCCGCTTTTTGAGAATTTCCCCTGAATTGTGGCAGTGCGTCTAGTTTCAACATTCATGGCAAGGACAATAAATTTTATCCTTCTTTATCAGTCTGCGCCCTTTATCTGTTTTTCAAATTCAATTAAAGTCAGTCCAGGCAGTGCTTTCTAAAGGGATTTAATACAACCTGCAAAAGATACTCCCTCACTCGAAGCACTCAATCTCATTTTGTGTATCTGTGCCGAATTCTAAGCAACAATTAATCCCCCTGAAATGGAGTCTCATTGTGTTGCCTGGACTCACATTGCTAACAAGTGCTCAATCGGGGGACCTAGTGGATTGTCGAGGCTAAGATACCAACAGGACGAGAAAGAAAAAAGACCGTAATATGCAGAGACCGTGACTCTGTTGAATATTTACTTGCATAAATTATGAATGTAATTTATATTAACTTTTAATGTACCGATGAGTCGGCAAGAATCCACAAGGTATCACATAGGACAGAAAGCTATTTCTAGCTGAGTAAACATTGTCAAGACTCATTTGAGTTGCTGATATGACTCCTGCTTACATGCCTACAGTAAGACAGATGTGAATAAAGCCCTATCTCTCCTCTCACACAACCCCAGGGACAAACATTTACACTCGTGCAGACATTTCTGCAGGAGTGCATTTTCGCACCGAGGAGAAGTTTAATTAATGTAGAAGTCATCATCGTGCCATTACCCCTACATTTGCAGCCCACCAAACTGACGAAGGGCATGTTGGGAAAAAAAACGAAGCCTCACACTGCCCTTTTTCGCATTTATGGTGGAGTCTCTCACCATTTTTTATTTAATTTCTCGGACTTTCACTGGTTCACCGCCACGTTCTGTCTCCCCTGGGTTCTGTCCTTGTAATGATGCTTATTTATGCTGGGATTTGCCGTTAAGTGGGCTGCATGGGAGAGATGTCACTGCTCTGTCACAGGCACTTCCATTTCCTTACAGCAGATGCAGAGATGGATCACAGCAGCTGACCTTCTCAGCTTTCCGATAGAAACATGTATGGGTGTGTAAGTGTTTGCTTATACTCACATGTGGGTCAGATACAAACTTTATATTTTCTTAGTATTTATGTGATGTATTAGCTGTTGTAAATGATTGGAACTAGAAGATACAACCTCAAATGAGAAAAAGTTGGGACGGTATAGAAAATGTAAATAAAAAAAACTCAGTGATTCTTAAATTTACTTTGACTTTTATTTCATTGCAGACAGTATGAACCCAAGATATTTCATGTTTTGTCTGGTCAGCCTCATTTCATTTGTTAATATACATACATTCCTGAATTTCAGGTCTGCAACACATTTCAAAAAAAGCTGGGACGGGGGCAATTTAGGGCTAGTAACGAGGTAGAAAAATGAAATAAGGATATGATTTCAAACAG
>JAACJT020000033.1:2192300-2211400 GCA_009936485.2 Gymnarchus niloticus | reverse complement strand
GGAATGGATGTGTATTAACAAATGAAATGAAGCTGACCAGACAAAACATGAAATATCTTGGGTTCATACTGTCTGCAGTGAAATAAGTTAAAGTAAATTTAAGAATCACTGCTTTTCCTTTAATTTGCATTTTCCATACCGTCCCAACTTTATCTGATTTGGGGTTGTATATTCTCATAAACTGTAGCAAATGATTCTGAGGGGGCAATTATATTTATTCATTTCAAGCTGTCGTTTATAAACAGAAATTCATTCTGGTGATAATATGATAGAATTCCATTAACTACAATATGCACTAAATTTACTCAATTACGAAATATTTCAGACTAAATTGGCATTCTGTCCGGCAAACAAACTTTTTCTCACGTAGCAAGAAAAGCAACAAATATGAAAGTTGATATGAATTTCTATTTCATGTAACGTTAATTTGCTCTGGTTCCCTCATAAACGTAAAAAATAAAAACATGCTCACCATGTGGTATCAATGAGTTATGATACATATAAGCTTAACATCAAATGCTCCTTACCTCACAGTAGCAGCCCATTCATTCGAAGGCCGGCATGACCAACAAATGATGAAACAGGAGTGCCTCACAAACTGTTTTTCTAAATGCTCTGTATCCGAAAGATGGAAAGACTAAAAAAAGATGGCAACGATGTAATCCACAATGCTGATTCCTTTTTAAGCATTTAGTGTAATGTAGACCACGTGCGAGTCCTTCCTATATTGTCCTTTTATTTCCGATTATACTTGCTAATAAGAGGACCAGTGATTTACTGTAGTGTAGGAAAAAAACTGAAATTCTGAATATATAAATATTTGGAGACCTAAACTTAATATTTTGCAGAAGCATCTCTGGTAGTGCATGAAATATCGCTACTGACCTTTCACATTGGTATCTTTCAATTTTTTTCCCTCATTCTTCATAACAGATTTGTTGAGCCTTGTTCCTGAGTCACTTCAAAACTGAACAGCACTTTTCAATTCTTCTTTCAAATGAACATGTGGAAAGAAACAGCCTGGAATTATCCAGGAACATTCTGTTTCATTTTAATTCAGTCCATTTCTACACAATACCTTTTCTACCAGGCCTCCCATAAAATGGGTGTAGCATTTGGCATTACAAGCAAAACAGTGAAAAACAAAAATATTACAGACACATATCATCCATCCATCCATCCATCCAGCTTTAGACAGCTTCTGTTGCTGAAGATTGTGGTGTTCAGAGATACATACAATTTTACAAGAATAAGGCAAATATCAGAATGGATCAAAGGGTCCAGATTCAACCTTTAAGATTAAAGGCAAATCTTTAATATGCAACTTGTTCTGTCACAAAAATTAAAAGATGCTTGACTGTTTTTTCCTTTCTTTTTTGATTTTAAATTTCCCTTCATGCTTTAATTTATCAGCAATTTTTCTGCAAAAAAAAAAAATTAGTTCCTGCTATGGAACTGATGTCTAAAAATCTCAGAATTTTAGAACCTAATGGAATGGATGTCAGGTTCGGACCGTCATTCATAACTAACCACAGACATACACATAAAGTTTGACGCTGCGGAAGCAGTGTACAGACTGCTGTACAGTTTACATAAAAATTCAAGGACATTCAAATGGCAAATTTGTTTATGAATCTCTTATGCAAAAAGCAGAACAAAGTCAAAGGTAAAAGGAAAAATAATCATTATGTGCCTGTGGCCTGCGATGGGTTGGCCGCCTTATCCAGGGTGTCCCCTGCCTGGTGCTCTAAACTGCCTGGAACAGGCTCCAGGTGACTCTGTATAGGATAAGTGGTTTGGAAAATGGATGGATGGATGGATGGATAAATGGATGAATGTATGGATGGGTGGGTGGGAAATGGATGGATGGGAAATGGATGAATTTATGGATGGATGGGTGAGAGGATGGATGGATGTATGGATGGGTGGAAAGAAAGATGTTATTTATTGCATACGCATGGTAATTTAACATATCATTGTAATAATATGCATAAATATGTTATGTGTACATTGAATGCATACAGTAAGTGTCTAAATAAACAAAAAGTTGAAGGAATAATGGTAGTGAAAATGGTAAAACTGGATATTTTCATCATAAGCTTTGCTATTCCAATTAGAAAGCAAAAGTAGTAATCAAAAATATGCACCAGTCACATATGACATATTGGAGCAGCTTAAAATCAGCTGGGTTATCTAGGTAAAGTTAGATAAACACCTTCAATTTCGAGTGGTATAGAGATTTTAAAAATGCCACTGTTCCACCCAGAGCAACCCAGGATCTTAGGCATAAATAAAGAAATAATGCAAGATGCTTGGCTGTCTGTCTGGTGGGATGGAGTTTTAAGACATGCATTTCAATTATGCAGGGTCCTTGTTAGAGATGACAAAGAAGCGGAGAGCACCTTTAATTAATCATTCTCTCCCTGTGAAGATTGTCGTGCCCTTCAAACTTGAAAGCCGGCTGCAAGAGTAATTATTTGAACAGGGTCCTGGTCTGTTTCTCTCCGTGTTATCATGGCCTCACTAGGTAAACATGTTAGTCTTATTTTGAAGGCGCTTTGATAATGCGAGTGGCATCACAGGATGGCCCTGGTTTGCTGGAACCCCTGATGATTTTTTTTTCTACTGGCCAATTGGATTTCAGAGTTCATATAGTGGCCACAGGATGTCGACAAGAGGTGCTTCGCCTCGTCCTTGATGTGAAGGGCTGACCTGAATTTACGATAATTTACTAATTTCCATCTCAAGCTTTGAGGAGTGTGAGCTAAAACGTGGTTCTCTAAGCATGTTGCAGTACACATATGCACAGGGATCAGATGGTCTGGCAGCCAGTGGCTGAACATAGCTGACCAATTCTGTGGGAATGGAACATCATTTGACCGCTCATAGATTTAAGTGTTAGTGACAGCACAGCTTCTTGTGTCATCAGATATTGATAATTTGGCTATGACAGCAGTGTGCAGCAATCAAAGCTGTTTTTCCTCTCATACAGTTTTGATTGAATCTTGCTAATATTCCCGGTAATTTCACCTCTAACGGACCATGAAATCTTCCTCATCAGTTGTTCCATTGCTTGTTCATAACTCATTTAATTGCTGGTGTGTAAAATGTATCTTAACTGTATTTTGAATTGCATTTTAATGTTAGATACTTTGCATCTCATGCTTGTTAACCCATCCTAAACATGAGGACATCACAAATTACTATGTAATTTTGTTTGAAAGCTCAGTTGTAACCTTTGCAATTATTCTTGGAATTTAAAACAAACCAAACAATTTTTACTGGAACTGCTATTCAGTTCTACAAATGCTTTTAATGGCTGTAGTGAACCAGGAGAGGAAGTTTCTAGGCCTTCCACTCTGCCACTTCAACGAATCGCATTCTCTTTGGTCTCTCTGTTCATTCATTCGCTTCAATGACGTTCTCGCCGAATGGCAGGACTGTAAGAGTGTGATTTTCGGAGACAGAGAGTGCTGTCAGACTAACTTTCTCCACGGAGCAGACACTGCCGTAGAGACCTTGTCGCCCTTTGCTGTTGATTTCTGACCCAAGGGCCAGCGCCGCCCAACCCCATGTGCCGTCATCGTGCCCCCTGCATTCTCAGCTGCCCTGGGGTATTGCTCTAGGTCGGGTTTCACCATTTGCATCTTGCCACTGTCACTCTTCACTGACAGTTCGCCTGCATGTCACACCCCGTCGAAGAACCGGTGCCCATCCTGGCAACTGCTGTTCAGTTAGTTAGACGAAGGGTCAGAAACGCGGGGGGGTTGCAGTTGTTGCTGGGGCTGGGCTGTCCATGTTCTAATATAGACAAAAGGACTCAACACTATCTGATTTAAACAGTTAAACCAAAACACTGAGTGAGTTAATAAATCCAAATCTCCTCCAAGTTTCTTAAAGGGTAGCCCCAAGGCCTCAAATGATTGGTTCCCCAACACTCAAGTATTTTCTCCCCCTTAGGCAGCTAAATCTAGAAGATTCTGCATACAAGTTGTGGCGGGAAAGATAATCAGTGCACTAGGCCTGCTGGTCTTGGGCTTAAATCTCAGATGGACCTTCTTTGCTTAAGCACTGCGTTGTACTCTTTTTAGCTGCCAACAGCTACATCTGCAGTGCCAGTTTATGTTTTGAAACACTATGTGAAAAAAATTTGCAGTGTGTATGTTTGCATTCGTGCTTTGAATATTTTAAATAGGCAGTGCAAAAACCTAAAAGTACAGTACGTTTTTTCATTATTGCAATTGTCACATGCACGTAAATCTGTCACTTCCTCTTAAAAGTGTCTTTGAACTTGGCATGGGGTACATAAGATGACTTCTTCCAGAACAGGACTGCTGCATGAAGAAGCAAGCATAGGCACTTCATGGTGGATTGCTGTTGTGATCAAATACATTTATAATCAATGAGCTGGGGGCATTCAGGAATATTTTGTCTTATAATGCAGCATCCAGACCACTCAATCTGAACCAGGCCAAACAAAAAGCTACTGCTGTCTGCCAGCTTTGCTAGAGGCTTTCACTGAGGCAACATGGCAGACAATCAAGGTTGAGCTCCCACATTTTTGGACTCAGTCTGCTTGTATAAAAATAATAAAGTAATAAAATAAAGAAATAAAATTAAATATGAGAATCCAGGTAGGCCCTTGGACTATGCCTAGACCTCAGTATCCAGGTCTTGAACTTACCACGTCAAAGTAGCTGTAATATCACCTGTAGGTTTTGATACCGGAACACAACCAAATGTTAAATAGAAGAGTAGAGAGTTTAACTCATTTGCATGCGTGCAGTATTGATTATCTGGCTTGCTTTGCCTTCACAGGTAGTTACCAATCTCCTGCTAAATACTGTACAGCCCCTTTCTATAAAATAGCTAATAAGCTGCTTTGATGATTATCGTTTGATGTTGAAGCCAAGCACAATGGGTTCTCGTTATTTTACTCTTTTTTTTTTTTTTGCCGGTTATCTGCTCTCTCCCTCTACCTACCATGTTTCCAATGTTGAGCCCTTATCAAGGAATAAAGTCACATGTTCCATTTAGCAAGATGCTTGCCGCTGTCATGCCCAGACCCAGCCAAGCCAGGCAAAACGGTTTGATCAGGCATGCCCAACACACCTTCATTCCTCATCCCCAGAGTACTAACAGCTGTGATCAATTATTCACTGATTTGGTTCCATTATGTTCCCCCAGCTCCCTCAGTGTGAGGTATGGAGTGTCCACACCACTATTGAGTGGTTCATGATTTACTCTGGTCTGGTTTACCTGTGTATGATCTCTGTTAGTTTTCTATCTCTCCTTTATTGCCTTTTGGACACCGACATCATTTCTGTCTGTTCCAGTTTTGACCCTGCTTGTTTTGACCATGATTAAAAGCCCTACTCTGCACTTAGATCCTGTCTGTGAACTCATTACAGCCACATTGCAGCATTACCTACATTCAGTCATAGTCACCCAAGAAATGCTCTGATATATCAGCTTAATGGGTGTATGGATATTAAAAAATTATTTCATGTATCACAAGCGCATGATGCCTTATAATGTCACGTGATCACATTTTAACACCGAATAATTTACATTCTGCCTATACCCTGGCATAAAAAAAACAATAAAATTGTTACCTGGTTTGGGTCTGGGGCAGAAAATGACCAAGTATTTCTTGCAGGTGCTCGTTTTTGTAGGAACTGTGGAACAAGCACTTGTTTGGGACCATGAACACATATTTTTTTGTTGCGATTTAGAAATTGTAAAAACTAGGAACACCTGTTTTGCATTCAATCTTTTTCTCTCCTCAGCTACACACTAGGCATAGCTTTGTACAAATAGCATAGGAAAACAGACTTGATGTAGATCATCAGTAAGATGGTGCCGACTGCCAACCATGTGTTCTTTCCAAAATTCTCTTTTAATTCTGCCACCCACTGGTTTTGCAGTATTATTTATAAACAACTGAATACTGATGCATCTACCCTATAGCAGCTACTGCTGTGGGGCGTCTGATGGTACGCTAACAAATGCTGCTAATGTGGGAGCTTCTGTGGATTCGGGCAAAGCACCTGATTTGCACTGACATGTGGATGCCTGCATTGAGAACCAGCGATAAATAATAAAAAAAAAATTAACCTGTATTAAACCTGTTCAGACAGCCACGCATCTCCCTGCATTATCTGAGCGTTTACATTATATTCATTCCGCAGATGCTTCTGTCCAAAGTGACATATAGCAAGGCAGATAGAACACAAGCATAGAGCAGTTGAAGAGCTACCTAAGATATAAGTGCAGCAAGGCTAGGAGCATCCAAATGAGGGATCAGCAATAAAGAGCAGGTTAGAACTGTCATAAGAGGGATGCAACATCATGCCTACCAGAAGGTATTTACAATAAAACCAGTGAAGCCCTATTGGATCATAATAAAAATACAGTAAAAGTAAGACACTTGAAGAGGGAGCCCATTACAAGAGAATCAGTCATTGGATGAGTTTGAGGTGTTCTGTTCCTGAAAGAGATGAGTTTGGAGGCATTTCTTAAAGATGGACAAGGAGGGTCTGCTGACCATATGCAGATAGGCAGCTTGATCCATCATTAAAGGGTCACACATGAGAATCATCTGCACGGATACTTCTCACGTGGAGGTCAGATCACCAGGCTGCATTGGTTTATTGAATGAAAAGAGTGTGGTGGAATATAGGTCGTGGGGAGTGACTGAGTGGAGGTGGGTGCCAATCCGTTCATGTGTACAAAGACCAGCGTCAGGGACTTGAACTTGATACGATTGCAAATAGGGAGCCAGTGAAGAGAGACAGGAAACATGGGAACATTTGGGCTGGGTGAATTCCAGATCCACTGCTGCATTCTGAATCATCTGCAATGGTTTATCAGCATCGTCAGGTAGCCTAGGTGCCTAATCTGGAGATAAGTGTTCGGACAAGTAGATGAGGTGCATATTCTAACAATTATGGCCTGATCTTCCTGATGTTAGAGAGAGCAAACCTGCAGGAATGAGAAATTACAGAAATGTGGTCAGCAAACCATAGCTGGCCATCTGTCATTACCCCTAAGTTCCAGGTGGACTTTGAAGGGGCCAACATCGAAGACCAAAATTACAAAGAGATATTGTGGTGAACAGTACATATGGTAGGCCGGGAAAATGAGAAGTTCATTTTTTGAGACTTTCAGCTGGAGGTGATGATCCTTCATGCAGACAGTGATGTCAGCAAGGTAAGCAGAAGTCTGAGCTGATACCATGACATCCCCTGGAGGGAAGGACAGGATGCATATCATCAACATTGTAGTGGTTGGAGAAGCTGTGTAACTAGATGATTTGACCTAGGGGGCAGTGTACAGAGAGAAGAAAAGGGGACCAAGGGCTGAACCCTGAGGGACACCAGTTGTTAACTGATGTGACTTGGACACCTCACCAGCCCAGGACACAGAATGATCTGCCTTATAGGTTAGTACCATCTTGGAGCAGTCCCAGCGATGCCAAGGCTGGAAAGGGTGCACTGGAGGACTAGGTGAAGTTCTTATTCTGTGTGAAGAACACATTGGTATAAACATCTCACTGATGAAACAAAACAGGAAACACTCATAGCTTTCCAGAACATAGAAACGTGGCCTGAATGTGACAGGAGACATTTAGTAACAAAAACTTTTTACGTGTTTAATAAGTAAGTTACTTCATAGTGTACATAAAGTAATTCCATCACAGCATGGACTAAAACAATACAAATAAGAATTTCTAAAGACAATTCCCTGCTTAAAATAACAGCTTGTGTTAGTTACCAGGTTTTAACTCTCACCTCCCACACCTCCTCCAACATCGCCTGTAAGATCGCAAGCACTTTGGAAAATTGACAATAAAATTCTTTTGCAATATTTCATAATAGGTAAAGGTGTGAATGTGTGCCACTTTATGCAAGCTAGATGAAAAGGAAAAAAAAAATGTTATATTTGTTCAAAACAACAAGCTCTTATAAGACATTGTAAAATCATTTGTAAAGGTATGAGTAACTTTTTATTGTGTAATGTTCCAGTTATCCCTTAAAGAACGAAAACCACTTTAAAAAACAATAGAAAATTTGCATTACAATAAGAAGGCAGAATTGATAAAGTAATTGATAAATTCCTATGGATTCATAAGACCACTGCTCACTACAAGCCAACAGCATTAGCTAAGCACAAATGCAATTCGCAACACAATACAAAATGGTCCTTCAACAAAAACAAACTAAAAGAAAAAACATAAAAACAAAAACAGCAGGTAGCATGCCTACCAGAAAATCAGCTATACGTTAAATCATTTTAGTGTTCAGATATGTGAAATGCAATATTAATAAAGGTTAATGTATGACTTTAAATGTTATATGCTAAAATAAATATTATGCAAATTCACATGTTAGAATCAAGGACAAACAACCGTTGTTCATGTTCAAATTGCTATTGATCGATACATTCAGATTAGCCAATCCACTGTGCCGCAATGATTGTGATAAATACTTTGCTGTGGCCCAAGAGATCAACGAGGTAATTGGTCAAACAATAACTCAGCCAGTGAACCTTGGAACACACCCTGGAAGACTGATGAACCATTTCGCCTAAGTCTTTATAAATTGATATATAAAGATTTAACTAAGAAAAAAATTATATTAAACCCACAGGTATAGAGGCCATAATGGTTAACATTGCAGTGATGTCATCTGGAACAAAATGACTTGTATATCTTATAGTCACAAACTTTACTCACTTGTACAAATATATTTTTAAAAAACTATCTTTATATCTTGACCCAGATGCACAAAAACAGGGTTTATCCTAGTACCTGTATCTGCAAAGACCTTTTCATCAATGGTTCAAATGTCTAACCAGAATACTATAACGCTACAGAGTTTTCTCCCCTTCGATGAGTCAAGGCTGGCATGAAATCATTCCATAAAAGCAGAAAAAATTTCTGATCACATTGAAAATAACCCCTGCGTCAGTATAAAATGGATGCCAAAAGGATTTACTGGGGTTACTTGGATGTTTCGACAGGTGGTAGAAATTTCTCAGTCTGCCTTCCAATTCTCGCTGGTCCTAACCTGCTGTCTGTATTAGCTTGGAAAGGAAGGAGCAGGAAGTACTCTGTCAATAAGAGAATGACGAAAGACCCATCGGAACATCCCATCATATAACGGGATCCGGAGTTGTCGTGTACTGATAAATGGGTACTAAAGATCATTTAAAACTGCCAAAGGGTAGCTTTTGAAATGAACTTGGAAGAAAAAATGACAAAAAAGACAAAAAGAAAAGCAGATTTAGCTCTTGGGTCTATCAGTGCAAACCCAAGCTTATATACAGGCTGCATTGGTAAAAATTCAAAGTTTAAAATACAAGAATTACGAGTTACCATTTTTGCTAAGGAATTAAGTAGCACAAGGATGCTTGACAAAAATCTCCCCGAAGAGACAAGACCCACCACAGCCAACGAGAGACATGTGGATAGAGAAACAGGGTGATATTAGGGTAGTTAGGTAACCTTGAGAATCATTGCCAGCCTTAATGATTGACAGTATCTATTGAGAAGTAGTAATAGGATAAATGAGGCTTCAAAACCCATGGTGAATGGAAATATCCCGAACTGCCAGGATTGATTGTAGTTCGAGGTTTTAAAGCCTCATTTAGTGCCAGCATTGATTGGTCATTTCATGAGACCCTCTCCCACAATGGGTTTTGAAGCCTCATTTGTCCCATTACTATTGAGAACCACCATTCAGTACTGAAGATGCATTTAATGCCTGTTAAATACACAACTGGTGAAAGGGGAAAGAAAAAGTAATTAATTTGAAAGTGCCTTTGCTGCCTGTAAAATATACTCAAATGCTGCCAATATCCTGTCGAACTCACTCCCCATTAGACACAGAGCACAGTTTTGCTCATTGGACAACAATTTTTTTAACATGTTCTGAAACCTTTTACAGGATGATAAACTTTTTTTTTTAATGGGCAAAATCTTCAGCATGGATTTTTCATCTTTTCAACTCATTTGTGCTTGTCTGAAAAATAGATTGTGATGATAGAACTGACTGGGTTAACTCATAGCAAAATGGTTCAATTGGATAGGATTCCCCGGTTCCCTGCTGCTCATAGTGCTGTCTCTGTTCCACTATGCTGTGTTCTCCGTTCCCCACGTCATCACTATATTCCTTTTAGTATGTGTTTTCTGCCTATGCACCAAAAGAGTAAAGATACCTATATTCTCCAATGGGATATTTTGCTCCCCAACCTAACTCTGTGCCAAATAGCAATGATATTTTTACTCCACTTCAGAAACCCCCTTTGACATGACACATAAATTAACAGTTTAGCAGAATTTTTATTAATGTAATGAATTAAAATAATAATCAAGGCTAACATTGTAGTACTCATAGACCTGAAGTCTGACGTTTAATTTTGGGCCAATACCGTATCCACCTTTGAAGTCACTCAGATACCTGTCTGATGAGTATAAGGCTTTGGAATGATTATCCTTGGACTGTAACAACTAGGCTGGTGTGATTTTCTTTCGTCTATATCATAAAAAAATGTAAAACGTTCCAAGACTAATGTTGGCTCCTGTTCCTCTTCTGGACGAATGGGATTGCTGCAATGCTCCCTGCTGTGAAGTGGAACACGGCTTGCTGGAGCATAGCAACTGGAAAACGATATTCTTAGTGCAGTAATATGGTGACTTTTTTTAGCAAGGCGATGATAAAACGGAGTCCGCATTATTAATCTGTTACTGCTGTTCTTTTGTTCATATGCGGCAGGTCAATGGGACATTTTTCGAGAAATGGTTTTATAATTGTGATAACAAAGCAGAAATGTAGTTTTCCAGCCTCTTCATACAGTTTCATATGGGATTCAGCCGTATTAAACGTTTAATGTGCTCCTAGTGTCAGAAGTTGTTGTATTAACACACCCATGAAGATAAATGCAGGCCATCCATAATCTCCAATCATTCAGCCGGTTTTTTTAAGCCATATTATGATTAAAAAGAGAGAGAGATTAGAAGCATGTCAGAAAAAGCAATATTACCGACAAAAAGTAAAGAAGGAAATAATTGTGACATTACCTTCAAACACAATTACCCAGCTAGGTCAGGTTACGCTTTTTGTTTAATGGATTCCATAGATGTTCAGATGTCCAAGGCTGCCAGAACATCCAAATTAAAATTATCTGGTATCAAATTTATTTTTTTTTCTCCTACACATGGGGGGGGGGGGGGGGCCCCCCCTTTTTTATCTCTTTTTCTTCGGCCCTCTTTTTTTTTTTTTTTTTTCTCTTTTTTTTTTCTTTTTTTTTTTTTTTTTGACTTCCCCTATTTAACGTTTTATTTTAGAATAGTTTATTTAGGCCATCCAGGCTCTGTCTTGGACAGGATCTCCAGGGGCGTAGGGCACAAGGATGGGGTCTAAACTAGTAATGAAATGAAATCTTTATTTGCATAACCTCGCACAGTGTTTTGGAATGTGGTTTTCACAAATGTCACCTCGCTCTCTGTGAGGTGACGGGTACACTTAGAGGTGAGAGCAAGTCTGGTGTCACAGTGCAGGTTTAGGTTTTGGGGTTAAGGGCCTTGCTCAATGGTGATGCACACACTTTATGCTAGTTGTGGGATTTGAACCAGCGACCTTCTGGTCACAGGCACCTAACTGATAGAACCACACACCACCCCCCAGGGATGTGGGCCACTCAGTACTACCAGGAAGCTACCTAACTCATAGAGCCACACATTGACCTCGCTATCGCCAGGACGTTTGACCTCAACATGTATTGATGCCTGCTGGAAGCACATCAGTGTTTTGAGGGAAGCATATTTGGTTGAGGCGTGTCTCTGGCTTCGTGCGCCCCTCTTGTCTCCCAGCCCGCTTGTTCCACCAGGCCTTCATCAGTTTCCGTAAATACATCATGGAAACAGATTCACTCAGTGCCGATCTGCACATCATCCTCAACGACATCTGCTGTGGAGCAGGTGAGTTTCCTCACCCGACACGATTCGCCCCCCCGTCCGTTTTCCCATTTTATCATCGCCGGCAGTAAGAACCGACTTCTCGACCAATCCCAGGGCACATAGATGACATTTACCCGTACTTCATCCGGCACGCCAAACAGATCTTCCCCATGCTGGACTGCATGGACGACCTTCGCAAAATCAGCGATTTGCGAGTCCCGGCGAACTGGTAAGTGGTGCCGTGCCACGTTCAGTCTTGAGCTTCTCTGCTAACTTTCTGCACATCACAGGGTGACATCAGGCCCAGCTTTGATGCTCTGTGATGCAGCACGTTGTTCTTGGATGGAGCTTGTTTCTACGGTAGCTGCTGCATGGTGGCTGGAATTTGCTATAGCCTTTCAGACATGGAACTGTGGCGTGTTAGGTACCCAGAAGCCAGAGCCATCCAGAGGAAGGTGGTCTTCCATGCTGGTCCAACCAACAGCGGCAAGACATATCATGCCATTCAGAGGTACCTGGAAGCGAAATCTGCCGTCTACTGCGGACCGCTGAAGCTGCTGGCCCACGAGATCTTCGAGAAGAGCAATAACGCAGTCAGTATGACTCTTCTCGACCTTCTGCCTCAATTGGCCTGCTTATGGTGAGAGGCGGGAATCTAGCCAACATATTCTGAACACATAATGAAGGTTGGAGCATGGGAGTATGGGAAATCTCAGTCTAGCGGGCGCTGCTACAGGGGGCTGCCTGTGTCCCTTTGCGGGTGACACCCTTTCTGTACGTCCAGGGCGTGCCGTGTGACCTAGTGACGGGAGAGGAGAGGACCTTCGTGGACCCCGATGGAAAGCCGTCCGGCCACGTCGCCTGCACCATCGAGATGTGCAGCGTCACGACTCCATGTCAGTAGACCGTTTTCAAGGAACTGCGTGCATCGTTAACATACGCCGTGCTTGAGTGATTTTAAGTATTGTAATAAATATGAAATAAACTGATTAATAATAAATATGTTTTATGGAAATGAGCAGGTTCGTATTGAGTAGATGATGCTACATTTACCTCATGGCACAGAATTTTTCCTTGTAGAGGAGAAATCTTTCTCTCTCTTCTTCTTACACTCACTCACATGCACACACGCAGTCCCTGTGTATCAGCATTTGTATGATCCTGCCCTTGTTACTTTCTGTGCATTCTGGATAAACTGCACAGAGGATCAAGTGCATCACAGTCCTCAGTGGCCTATATTTATCCCTCCCAGATGAAGTTGCTGTGATCGACGAGATCCAGATGATCAGGGATCCTTCCAGAGGATGGGCCTGGACCAGGGCCCTCCTGGGTGAGTCAGCTCATATGATTTGGCTCCCACAGAGCAAGCTTCTCCATTTCATTTCTCAGTGGTGTGGATGAACCAGATACTGTAGTGAATGATATTCAGTTCAATTCAGTTTTATTTATATAGCGCCTTTAACAAACAGCATTGTCACAAAGCACTCGACATAGTCCCGGGCCCAGGGTCCCCAGAGAGTAAACCAAAGGTGGCAGTGGCAAGGAAAAGCTCCCTCAGGAGGAAGAAACCTTGGGAGAAACCAGACTCAAGGGGGAGGCCCATCCTCCTCTGGCTGGCATCAGGCAGGACAGGGTCATTAACGCGATAGGAAACAACAGTGGGGTAGAACGGTCAGGTGACGGGGAGGGAGGACGCGAGTGAGTGAGCAAGAGCGTCTCTGAGATGTTTATGCCATGCAATCTGCAAACAGGCCTGTGTGCCAACGAGATTCACGTGTGTGGCGAGTCGGCCGCCGTCGACTTCATCAGAGAGCTCATGTACACCACGGGAGAGGAAATGGAGGTGAGTCCGGGGCACAAAGCAGCGCTCACCTTGAGAACCATCCAGGGGGCCGGGGAAAAGTGTACAAACCATTGAGCCAACCGTCCAGGTGCGAGCGTTTCAGAATGCATCTAATTACCGAATCTTGATTTAAGAGAAGTCAGACGGGCCGGCCAATCGGGTGCTCCCTCGCAGGTTCGCAGTTACGAGAGGCTGACGCCTTTCTCGGTGATGGACCACGCCGTGGAGTCCCTGGACAACCTACAGCCCGGCGACTGTATCGTCTGCTTCAGCAAGAACGACATCTATTCCATCAGCAGGCAGATCGAGGCCCGCGGCCTGGAGTGCGCCGTCATCTACGGTAGCCTGCCCCCAGGTCAGCCCCTGCTCACCTTCGCTTTCTGTCCTGCGGTGTCCTGTTGGCTGTAAATTTAGTCACATGACCGTTCTCTCATCTGACCACTCTTACATTTAGTCCTGTTGGGGATAGGTTGTCATGTGACGCTCGTCTTTTAAAGTCACCGTTTTTCTTTGAGAACAGGAACCAAGTTGTCGCAAGCTAAGAAGTTCAATGACCCAGCCGACCCGTGTAAAATCCTCGTAGCGACAGACGCCATCGGAATGGGGCTGAATTTGTGAGTATGTGAGGGAACCCGGTGATACGCTGGGGTTGTCCTTGAGCGTTAGGGTCTGGAGGGTGTTAAAGCTTTAGCCGTATTTATTAAGGAACCACCGACTTCCAGGTACTTCCTCAGGTTTGACGTCAGTGTGGTCACGTGTCTGGATGCTTAGTGAGGATGGGCACACAGAACCCGCTTGGCTTTGCCTACCGCACTGTTCCTCTTCCCCAGGAGCATCCGTCGCATCATTTTCAACTCCCTGCTGAAGCCCAGCATCAACGAGAAGGGCGAGAAGGAGGTGGACACCATCAGCACCTCTCAGGCCCTGCAGATCGCTGGCCGGGCGGGTCGCTTCGGCTCCGCCTTCCGGGAGGGCGAGGTCACCACCATGCACCGGGACGACCTGCCCGTGCTGAAGGAGATCCTCAGTCGCACCGTGGACTCTGTGGAGGTGAGGCCTGCTGGGGTGTTGGAGTCTCTTGCTGGTTTAATAGGAAGACTGGGCTTGGTTTGTACTGGAGTATGTATTCAGAATACAAAACTGAGCATTCTGATTTCAGCTCTCATTACATTTATGAAACAGTATTCAAGAATACGGGTACTTGATGAAATTTACGCCGAACACTTAACTTTTTAAATCGTGTACATATATTTTTAAAATTTTAAATTGGACTAATTTATAAACCAGCAGACTTGTTTGTGACTATAATGTTATCTGGCTGTCCGCGTAGTGGCCTTGGCAGGGATAGCGTGTTGCTAGACAGGACAGCAAGGCTCTTCCCTGGTGCCTTTCGCTCGATTCTGAGACACAGAGGGTGGGTAAACATTGTTTGGGATACGATACATAATAATATAACCAAACGTATAGCCTTATGGTCTCTCAGTTGGTTAAACATAAACACTCTCTCTCTCTCTTTCATATATCTGTTATACTTTCTAAAAGTATCCTTAAAATGCTCAAAAGATGTTCCTTATTATCAGAATACTGAACTGAAAATATTCAGCATTCTGTATTCAGAATTCAGGCATTAAATGCTTATTCAAAGTATTCTGCCAAAGCCTGACTAAGACATTGTGGGGTACTTTGAGACTTCTAGCAGCATTTGATGATGCAGGACTCTGATCTTCTTCTTGAAACCCAGTTCTGGTCCTGGTTGAAGGTCTCCGGGCAGGTTGCCATGCTACCTAAGCACTCAGAGGCTCAGCTGGGCTAATGATTACTTCTCTAATGGACCTAATTTAGGCTTCTCTCTCAGGGCCTGCGTTGTCTATGGGTTGCCATTGCACAATGTTTATGTTCCAAGGCAGGGTTGAGTTGGCATGCCATTTGATCAGGAGGATGGATGGCTTTAACGTTTTAACGCCATCAGAGGGGCAGTGAAGAGCCACCTTGACAGGTGTCACAGGCCACCACGATTTCACATAAACCATCTGTCACTTTCTTTCCCTGACCACAGACGGCCGGTCTGCACCCGACTGCTGAGCAGATCGAGATGTTTGCCTACCATCTGCCGGAAGCCAGTCTGTCCAACCTGATCGTAAGCAAGAATGCCGAGGGGTGGAGTCCCTATGGCCGAGCCTTTTTGTTTCTGTGGATACGGGCTGATGTTGGTCTTACTGGGAGTGAAGAGAATGGTGGGCTCTAGGCAAATCCACGGTCCCTGTTCTCTCCTGAAACAGGCTTAGAAATCTGTTCATCTCCCGGGAGTGAAGAGTGGTTTTTGCCTGCCTTGCAGCACATATTCACCCTCTCATTTGTCTCATTTTCCCCTGACCTGCAGGGCATAATCACCCCTTCATTTGTCTCATTTTCCCCTGACCTGCAGGGCATAATCACCCCTTGTCTCATTTCTGCCTGTCCTGCAGGACGTAATCACCCCTTGTCTCATTTTTGTCTGTCCTGCAGCATATATTCACCCTTTCATTTGTCTCATTTCTGCCTGTCCTGCAGGACATATTCGTTAGCCTGTCCCTGGTGGATGGGCTCTACTTTGTTTGCAACATCGAGGACTTCAAGTTTCTGGCGGACATGATCCAGCACATTCCGCTCGACCTGCGCTCACGATACGTCTTCTGCACGGCACCCATCAATAAGAAGCAGCCATTCGTCTGCACCACCTTCCTCAAGGTGGCCGCTTTGACCGAGAACCCCGCGCTCTTGGTTGTTTAGTAGATGATGCTCACCCTACTTACCTTTTCTGGGGTAGTCAGGTTATCGACCAGATAGTCTAGATCTCTGTCACTTCATACGTTTGGTTGGATATGCTTACTGATTTTGATAAATAATTATTTTTTTAATGCTGAGGGGAAATTAGTTTTTATATACAACAGCAAACAAATGTGAAGTTCACAGGTGCAAACAAACAGCGCCAAACTCTAGAGGCAATATGAATAAAGACAACAAAATATACGCTGCGGGGTGCACGTGACCATACGTAGACATGACCATACGTAGACGTGACCATACGTAGACATGCAGGCACAAGCCATCTCGTTTTACACACCGGCCAGAGACGGCGTGATGTAGCAGATGAGCCCTGTAGTAACCACGGTAACAGCCAGCTCTGCCTCCAGTTCGCCAGGCAGTTCAGCCGAGACGAGCCGCTGACTTTCCACTGGGTTTGCCGGCATGTGGGCTGGCCCTTGGTGCCGCCCAAGAACATCAAGGACCTCGTGCACCTGGAAGCCGTCCACGACGTGCTGGACCTTTACCTGTGGCTCAGGTGGGCATGGCCATCCGTGCGGGTAATGCGTCAGTCGCCAAAGCTCTGAACTGCCGCCTTGTTCGCTGTGAATCTCACGCGCAAACCGTAATGTTCCATCTCCAGCTATCGGTTCATGGACATGTTCCCAGATGCCAACCGTGTGCGGGACGTTCAGAGGGAGCTGGACGACATCATCCAGGCCGGCGTTCACAATATCACCCGCCTCATCCGTGCCACGGAGGCCCAGGCCGTGGACACCCTGGCCAGGCCTCAGACGCCAGCCGCCCCTCCTTCCCAGCGCCGGGGGCGGGGCTTCAAGTCACCGGGCTCCGTGGAGAGAGAGGGCGACGACGGCACCTCCCTGAGCTCACGCCTACTGCAGGAGGGCCGGCTAACCCGTGACCTCCTCCAGCAGCTCCAGAAGGAGTGGTCTCAAGAGCTCCGGCCCAACAGAAACACGGTCAAACCCAAAGTGGGAAAGAAGAAAAATAAATGACAGCCAACCAAATTAGTGCCTTAGCCGCTGTTTGTATCCTTTAAACAGTTAGCTCTATTTGTTGCCAAGGCTGACAGTTCAGTCAGTTTTTATTCTCAGCCAGTAAATTAAGGGAGGTGATTTGCATTCTGGGAAAAAGCATGTTTTATTAGGAAATTTACGTAGGTAACATGCAAGTTGGGGGACTGTGACTTTGGAACTGAGGGGAGGAAGCAGAGGAGCAGACTGAGGAAGATATGTGTGCGTCTGAACAGCTGCCCCTTTCGGCCATCGCCAGTGTCCATCCCTGGAGCCAGCAGGCCTGTGTGTGAGTCAGACTGGGCTGCTTTCATTCTCTACAGCTCAGTTCGTCGTCATTGTCTTTGCATATAGGGAGCCAAAGTCCTATATGGGTCTAATGATCACTTTTTTTGCTGCTCATCTCTGAGAATTAAATTCCTGAGTTTGTGTAATATTAGCGACGGAGCGCACACATGCCACACTGAAGCAGAAGTAAATATTGTATGTGAATTAATATTGTTTTTCAGGGCAGTCTCTTCATCATTTTAGATTCAGCTGCGATGTGCAACGAACTGGTTTATAAGCGGTCCGTGAGAAAATGTGAAACAAGACCAAACTTGACTGAATTCGTGTAATAAAATGTTTAATCTCAGTCTGCCCGTAACCTCTCTGTATGAAACAAACTGAATTCTCAACCTATTTGGTGTTCTTACCCTTTTTGGTTTTTTTTTTTTAACAATACAAGGAGGACGTATTTCTGGTCTCTTTATGTGACTAATCTGCCTACAGTCTTAATCGCAAGGCCATCGTCACAACATGAGGTCACAGGTCATATAGGCGACTAGAGCACAAAGCTCAGCAGGTTTCCTGTTGGGTGAGGGGGGTGAATCCTGGTCAAAAACCACTCTTGGCCATTGTTTCCACCAAATGTAGGTGAAGGCACTTGGCTCTGCCTAACCTTCCATCAACGTCAGCCTGCTGTCCGCTAAGGTCGTATCGTCCGCTGGTGTCATCTTAATTCTGATTGCCTGGCTGTCACCATAGAAACTATTTTCAGATTTCTTAGTTGACTGTTCATAAATTTCTTGGGTGGGTATGGGGTTTGTACACTTTTATATTTATGAAGCCTCTTTAAGCTGTTGTCACAGCAAGTACATCCTGGTGTATATACTGTTAATATATCTGATGGGATGTAACTATGCATACTGTATTTTTTGTTTCAAATAAAAATGTATTTTCTATATCTGATGGAAGCTTGTGCACCTTTCGAGAATCACGATTTGGTCATTGCTTCTGTGTATGACCGGAGCATGGGGCCCGTTCCTGTCGAGGCGTGTTGTCCTGTTTCTCTGCTGGCCTGGATGCCCCCCAGCCCCGCCTCCAGCCCCACCCCCACGCATGCCTTTCATGCCGGGGCGCTAATCCGAATAGTGTGTTTCAAATGTGACCAGCCTGTTTGTGACTGGACTCTGTGTGTGTGTGTGTGTGTGTGTGT
>JAACJT020000033.1:2161390-2179351 GCA_009936485.2 Gymnarchus niloticus | reverse complement strand
TAGACACGCACAAACATTTTGTCTATAAACAAACTGAGGTAAAACAACACATTTGATTGTGTTCTTGAGCAAACCAGACTGACTTAGTGGGGCTAAAACTTCAGTTAGCTACGCATTTTGTGGCTAGACATGCAAAGCTTTAATTTTTAACCCCGTGATATTTCTTGACACCTCGGCATTGCTGTTTGAACATATTTTCCGTCCACTGAAGCTTGTATTTAAGAGCTTTTGAAATAGAGCGAACATAATTAAATGGATGTTCCTGTTAATGTTTCAGCAATTTATCACTGGTGCAATAAAAAAAAGAAGCCAAAACTCTGGAACTATGATGTTTGGTCAGTGAAATATGTCAGTATACACTTTTAGTCATTATTTTTCATTCCTTTATCAATCTCAGAATTAAACATCTCTATTGATTAATTTGAAATTTAAGGTGATGTGAAATTTAATAAAAATTGATGGACTGTTAATGGGGCATTTTCTTTTTATGTCCTCTGGCAGAAATAGGAATTTTATTTCCATATCATGGCCTTGAACAGAGTCAGTCACATTCAATGGAGGCTGCTGTTGCTTATCAAACAAGCCTTTCACCATGTAAAATAGCACTGATTAAATATTCATTGCAGTAAGAAAGGGCCAATATGTTGATTTCACATTGATTTCACCCTGTACGAAAATCACTCTCTTTTGCATGCACAACCTTCCTGGAATGTATGTTTTGTTGGCATGGTAATACAAACCTGTAATCATATGCTGCAATATTCTCTAATGCTTAATTCCCTGTTCTGAAAAACTGGCAAAGCACCTCAATAACACTTGATATGTAAACTTTTTTGTTTTTTGGAAGCATGCAAGGAAAGGTTTTTTTTTAAATTGTTCACACCAACAGGGTGTCGTATGGCCTTTGAAGGACACTTCCAGCCTTCCTCACTCCCAGCCACATTCTTTAAAGTAAATCAAAGCTGAGGCAGTCTTAAAATAAGCAATTTCTCAGGACTCCAAATAAATGACACGATTTACATAAATATTGTCTGTTTCTCTGTATTCTACCAAAGAATGCCACATAAATCTACAGTTTACCTTTTGTCTTTTTTTTTATTTCAGTGCCGAAACGATCTTTGAACACCAGAGGGGACCTTCTGCTTAATCCAGAAGCTTGCACCCATTCTATGAAATAGCTGTGATTTAAAATCTGTCCCCCCAGATTCATTTTTCAAACTGAAAATGGAGCTTGAATTCCATGTAAATGGGACTTCGAATTTGAAATCTTTTAAACTTATCCCGCTGCTTCGCCTTGTTTCTGAGCCAGAATCTGCATAAGGTTATTGAAAAGGGAAATTTACATCTCTAAAACAGGCCCAACATCCAAAAGGCAAATCATTAAATGCCAGCTATGTATGTATGTGGTACTATTTACTTTGAATAACAAACTCAATACTGGTAAAAGTGTCATAATCCACGTAATAGTTATGTTATAATGCACTTTGATTTATTTTCCCTTTTGCCCAATGTGCCCTAAAACAGAAATCAGCGGAAAAAATGTTTATTGCACGTAATTCATGACCTGCTTGGCTTTTTACGATGCACTGGAAACCTGAGTTATACACCAATCTGGAACGTTTGCCACTGCGTTATTTTTTGACACCCTGGATAGAAGCATGGGCTTCACCTAGCTGTTTATGATCACTAATAAAATTCTGGAATTCTCCTTTTCCCCACAGCTAAATAAGAAATTAACAAAACCATTTGCTTCAAAGATCATTCCCCTCAAATGTTTCATTATCCTGTGCCAGCGCATAACCTATAATTACACAGGGAGTTTACTTTTTTGTGAGAGTTTGGATCCGGAAATTTGGCTAAAACCACATAACATGTATTTGTATTTAGTTTATGCCTCGTGTATTGATAACAGCCAACAGATAATCCCTGAACAAACGGGATAAAGGTACAATGTTGGGTGTACTTAACAAACAGCCTGCGGCAGGATACCTGATCATCAGAGTATCCAGTCATTTTGCTTCGCTGCAGATTGGCTGGAATAATGCGGGAAGGATATGTCAAACACAAGTATGCGCTGTGTATCTGTGCCCATGTGTGTCAGAGGGTGCCATAAATCAGACACCCTGTGTCCACAATTCTTGTCTCCTTCCACAGCCAAAAATTTTGGTCTGTGTGATGGTTGTCATAGATCATAACGATAAGAGAAACGGTGTGCATTTTCAAAAGCGTGAAACCGATTCTAAAGGCAGCACACACACGGCTTTGTCTGTCAGCCATGATGAATAGAAAAAAACATTTCAGGAATGGGCACGGAAGACGGGCAGGCTGAGAAAATGTTCCAGATTTTGATATATCCAACACCAGGAATGATGTCCCTCTTTATGCTTTGATGCATTCCCATTCAAACACCCAGGTATTTTCTGCCTTTATACACAGCTGACAGTACTTGTCAAAAGAAAAATTGAGAAAATCAGAAATTTAAAAACAAGATTAAAAAGCATGAAAGAGTTTAAAATCAAAAAGTTAAAGTCAATATGGAAGAAAAAATAAAACAAACACATTAAATAAATAACTCATCATCACAAGTTATTAAATGCCATGGTGAACAAATGTGTTTTCAGCCTAGTTTTAAAAGTACTAAGACATAAAGTAGCTCTCAGGTTTCCAGGGAGAGAGTTGCAGAGTTTGAGGCCACAGTAAGTAAAAGCTGCCTCCTCCGTCCTCTGCTGGATATTGGGAATGACCAATAAATTACTGTTGCATGATCTAAGTGATCTACCTTGGTCATACCTTACAATCATATCACTGAGATAGGGTGGGGCAAGACCATGTAAACATTTAAAAACTAATAGAATAACTTTAAAATCAATCCTAAAAGACACAAGAAGCCAATAAAGGGCTTTAAGAATAGGTGAAATATGATCCCTACGACTAGTACATGTTAGCACTCTATCAGCGGCATTCTGAACCCGTTGAAAATTTGTAATAGATTTCTTAGGTAGGCCAGCCAACAGTGCGTTACAGTTCAAACCCTTTCATTTCAGATGAGGATGAATGGATTAATTCCTGCTGACATACTGCTTACAGACTTTGTCTTCATATATCTGAAGATCTCTAGTACAAGCTCCTTTATTGCTAATGCTGTAACATAAATATTTTGGCTAAGGAAAAAGGTTAACATCCTGTTAAATAAATATCCACACCGACACCTTGAATATTGATTACATAATTTATTACTTTCAGGAGAGATGCCAGCAGTCATTTCAAATTTTAAACCTGTTTAACAGATATTAGCAGGTAATTGAAATCTTATAAGTACATTCGGGTATTCCAACCAACAGCCTCAATTTGGGCATTTATTTAAATGATACTAATGTATAAAACAAGTTATCAGTTGTCAGTTTACATGTAGAGACGCAGTACTTAATTTAATAGCTGAATGGTGACAGCCATCTCCAAGAATCAGGCCTGTATTCTAATTATCTGTTTTTCGTATAAAAATGCTCTTTGATATTTTGGCTACTAATGTCTTGGCTCATGCAGCAACACCCAGTTACAAATTATTTCATCAACCTTATCATAAATGACCAGAACAAATCCAAAATAAAAAGAGCAGGGACTCATTTTAAGATCACACAATGTTCTTATTATCATTCTGAAAATTGCTTCTCTAAACTGCATTGGATGCCCATCTACTGTGTCTTCTCATCTGCCTCTTTTCAATAATTTCTTTGCAATTAGGTAGTGATGGGACAAATGAGGCTTGGAAACCCACGGTGCATTGGTAGTTCAGGGATACTTCCATCCACCACGGGTGTTGAAGCCTCATTTAACTCCAGCATTGATTGGTTAGTTCAGGATACTCCTATCCACCATGGGTTTTGAAGCCTCATTTAACACCAGCTTTGATTGGTTAGCTCAGCAAACGGCTGCCCACCACTGGTTTTGAAACCTCATTTGTCCCATCACTAGAGCTAGGGTCACAGTGATTCTAAACTCTTTCTAAACTCATCCTGGGACTTCCAGTTCATAAAGCAGCGCTCTCTCTCAAAGTAGCACCAGTCCTTTACAAGGTACTTATATATACACCATGGACAATATCTAGGTAATAACTACAGCAAAATTCTCCATACTGAAGACTTTTTAAAGGCATTTCAAGTCATTACTAGGCTTGGAGGGGTAATACAGGGATTAAGGGTTATAACAGCATTCTATAATACTGCCATAATACTTCTGTAAGGATTGCTGCATAAATGTACACCAGCGTTTGCATGCCTTTCCTCGTTCTCAACGCACAAAACCTTTGAGCAGTTCAGTATGCACCCAGAACTAAGCGGCCTCTGATTCTTTTATCACATTTATCAACGATTCCTGGTGATTTAGATGTAAAAAATAATGAAATACTCAGCTTGTCATTTGCTGGCTTATTATGAAATATTCCCTTAAGAGGAAAAAATCAGAACTACTCAGTGGCTAATTTTCTGAAGAATAACAGCTATTTGATTAAGAAATCGACTCTGACAACTTTCTAGTTGTAATTCCAGAACATCTACACTTATTTGGCTGTGGCTGCGGTCCAACATTACTATTTAAAGGAATCCTTGTATAAAATATCCGTATGCTGCAGAATTTAAATTAACATCAAAATAAATGTTTGATGATTTGTCATGAATCTGTTCAAAGAGCAAAATTAGCCAATAGAATGATTTTTATAAAATAATTTACTTAAGTGTCATTAGTTAACAGACGGTACTATTAGAACAATCCACTATTCACATTAGCAGAGGTTAATTTACTGTTTGTTCATCTGGACAATCAGTTAGACTTGATAATTACTACAAATGCAAATGAGGAGGTAATGTTGACAATACTATATCGCATACCTCAAAAGGAGCAAACTCCAATGGCATTTGTCACAGAAGGATTCTGATTATCAAAAATATATTGAAAGAATTGTCTCTTTTCCTCTCCAGTCAGTCTTCACATCTCGCGAAGTCCCAATCAAATCAAACCCAACATTAAAATGCCCCACATACCGGAATGATCAAATAAATGTATTAGATCAGAATCCAGACAGTCTATTGTCTTTCATCATGGCATCTAAATTGCGTCTGTTCAATTGTGAGTCAGAAGATGGAGACGTCTCTGTTCATCCGGCAGATGATGACCGAGGACACCTTGGACAGCCTCCTGGGCCCGGATGTTGCTTTGTTTAACACGTACAGTAGCTATTGACAGGTGGGGTTTAAGATGGGAAATCTGACTATCACAGTGCTACCAGACAGCACTAGTATAAGCCCTGATGCAAAGTTCTGTGCCTTCCTTGAGGTTATACTTAGAGACAAGATTATCAGACATACTATAACACAGACCTAAGCGCATAGGGACATTTTACAAGCAGACTAATTAAATTTAACGTTATTAAAAAAAAAAAAAACTCAAATATCACTGCTTCTGTTATAGTTACATGAGTTCAATATACAGGCAACCAGGTGTGATCATTGGGATCAGAGGTCGGTAAGTGTAATACAGCAACTGATGATTTGTAGAATTGATTTATCAGTGGGTCAATGTCCAAACTGCAAAAACACTTATCAAAATGAACACTTTCATGAGACAAGCCATCATATTCCTTTGAAATTATATGTTGGCCTTAAAAACAAAAATAAAAGCATCAATGATTCAGTGGCAAATTGTCTAAAATAATGACTTATTACTGTTAGCGTTGGCAAAGTGATTCCTAACTGCACAATCATTTCTTCTCTATAAAGATTTCAAGCTCACCTCCTAAAAAAGGACTGCAGGTTTATTTGTCTGAATTTGTGACATTTCCAAGGTGGGTTCTAAACTTTATTAATATAAACGCCATACAGCACTGCACGGTTGCTGAGATCAACAAACTGCACCAGCAGGGATACCATAAAAAAGCAAAAACCACTCATCCAAATATTCCAAGCTGTTCAACGGACAGAAGACCCGCAAAATAAACACCCTGCTATTTGTCAAATGTAAGTTCAATTGGCAGGCACCAGAGCATACTCTGAAGCCCTTTTCTTGCCAAAGCACCCCTCATCTAATCAACTTCCTCTATGCGGCAAGAGGGACAAAACTGAGATTTGGCGTCTGGTCATGGTGGACAAACAATTTTTTTGGAGGGCATATGCCATGATTTCCCCCTGAGCGAAATCGGTCGTTGGGCACCATCTTACATGAAGCACTGCTTCAAAGGGTGAGATTCAGCGGGGACCCCAACACTGCTGAGCGGGGCGATTGTCACGTTTGAAAAATGGAGGTGCAGGGGTGATGGGATGGAAATTGCAGGGTGGGGTGGGGTAGGATGTTCTATGGAGAAAAGGTCCAGAGTGTCTGGGGTGAACTGAGGAGAACGGGTTAGGGCTCAGCCGAGGGAACTCCACACTTTATCTTTTGCGGTGTTCTGGTGATGCTGCCTACGTCCAGCTCTTTGCCGGGGTACCAATATTTAATCTTGAGATTGATCAAATGTGCTCCGTGGGACATGACTGGTCAACATGAGTAGAAAAGCTGCAGCGCATTTATACTGCATGCATGGCACCAGAGCGTGCCCAGTCTGAGACCAACTCACTGCCGTCTGCCTTGCTGTCCGAGAGCCTTGGTTTTCACCAGCGACTTGATATGACTGTTCCTGTCCCTAGTACACAAGAGCCATATGGTGTGTTTCAGTACGAGGGTCTTCTCAACTGTCAGGAGTTAACGATGAGCCGTGTGTGTGTGTCAGCACAGACACCGGACCACAGACATCTTGTGGCAGGAGGCTGCCGTTCCCGTATGTAAAACAACGCTGCCCAGAACTGAGCGTTGTCAAAATCAATAAGAATCACGCATTCAAAAAGAATCAATTTTGTGATTATTGGTCCATCTCTTCAGCTGCTGAATAATTTCTGGACTTGCCAAAGAGTTACTTCAGGCAAAGAGAAAAAAATAGAAAAACCAAAAAAGAACACATCTTTTGATTTTCGGACAAAAGATAAACGGCATGGGAAATTAGACAAAAAAGAAAGGAAGTATGCATGTTATTAATTTATCTTTCCTACCTTTAGTAACTGCTCAATAATATATAACAAAGTGCACCCTTATCTTTTAACTTCCATTGTCTAAAAATAATCCCCTCACCTTTTTCCGCGTGGAGAACGGAAGTAGAGAAAAGTGAAATGTCTTGATTTCAGTGATGCACGAGATTTACCCCATGGAGAGATGCAGAATGGAGTGGATGCATCACCACATCCATAATTCATGAGTGTAAATTTACCCTGAGTGCTGTTCCTCCATCAATCAGAGAGGGTTCCATAAAATACAGTGCAGTGGGGGGGAGCGGGCGGGTTGGGGTTGTGCCATGACAGGGTGCGAGCCAGCTGGAGTGCAACGCATTGGTCATGTGTCTTAACTTGCCTCCGGAATTAGCCACCCGCCATTTCAACAGGTGGCCCGTTACTACAACGTACAGCATGCAGAGTGGCGTGGGCGGAAGGTCGGACGGAGCGCCAGATGTCATCATTTCTTAGCTTTCAGAACAGCAGAAATCCTCACAGTCAGAAAATGCTACCAAAAGGTAGAAACTACTGAGAGTATCAGTAAAAGGAGTATCGCTTCTATACTAAAACTCTCATTGCGCTATACTGCTGCAATGGGTAAAATCACTAGCTAAAAACACTATACAGTTTGTGGCAGTTATTTTAAATATGAATGCTTATACACAAACTACTGGTATGTAGGTATGGTATGGTATGGTATGGTATGGTATGGTAGGTGTACAAGTATGAGAAAAATATCCTTCAATAAATTACAACCCCGTCTACTATGTCCAAAGTATTACCATCTCCTTCAGAAGGTAGACAGTACATTTTGAAATATTTGAACTGTATCTGAAACATAGAATACCAGTTCTTAATTTAGTGATTCTGAATTCCAATTTCATTTATATCATGGAAAATCTGAAAGAAAGAGGACTGAATTCCATCCAGTACTGACTTGATAAAACAAATTTTTACCATCTGCCATCGCCAACCAATCAGATTTAAGACGGAATAAAGGAAGACAAGTAGGTCTTTTCAAACAGAGAATGATTTTCGCTATGAACTGTGCTAACATTTGATTAAGGGGTTGATTCGGTTTTGTGGGGCAGCTATTATTCCAATTACTTATTTTTTTAATAACTGTTTCAAAGGAGTTTTGACTGGTGTGTGAAAATGTAACCTACAATAGATGTATTGAATTTAACACACGGATGTGCACTTTGACTATACACCTTTCAGAGTAGAATACTGTACAATGCATGGGTGACCTTGGTGAAATGGAACTGACATTACCTTTTATATTTAATTTCACTTTGTGGAAAAACACCAGTATGTTTTATTGATTGCATAACAGCTTTGACAGGCATCACCAAGAAACCTTTTTGCACCCACATGAAATTTTGTATAAATTCTCCAGGGAGAATTTTTTCTATATATATATATATATATATATAGAAAATTGTTCCATGTTGTTCAGTGTGTACATTCATATCTTTCATTATGCATTTTGCATCTTACTCTTAGATTACAATTTGTGTGCAATCATTTACATCACAGATTAGACTTGCAATCATTTACATCACAGATTAGACTTGGAACTAGTCCCAGGTTTCCCATAATGCAATTTTGTGTAAGCTCAACTAACAATGTAGTATTGCCTTTTGTAAAGTAAGGCAGAGTCTAAGGGAGATATTACTGGTTACTTTGCTGAGGGCAGTCTTCTCTCGGTCTTACCTCAGCAAATGCATTACTGCAGTTCTTAGAGGCATTGTGCTGTCGGAAATAAAGTCTTTTCAAAGGCACACTAAACTACAGTCCTGCATGCAAGCTACATTAGAGATTCAAAGCATTATTCAATGGAGAGAAAGGCTATTAACTCAGCTTTCTGGGACATGGTCCAGCTCTGATCAGAATTCTGGTGTGGTTAAATCCCCACAAGAGTTCCTCAAACAAGCCTGCCGTTTTCTTCCGACAGACAAGCTACGAACAGTGAGATAATGACATTAGCTATGGTGGTCTTATATTAGGATCGCTGTTTGTTTAACTGCATATTCATTGGCTTTGCAGTGATAAAACTGGTAGACCTCTCCAAGCTGCCACCGATGAATTGCTATGGTGATTTGGAGAACTCCGTTGTTTCCATAGCCGTGCTAAGTGTGTAGAATGATCTCTGGCAAATTGGCTTTGAAAACAATATGTGCCTGCTATCAGCAAACGGTCGATGGCCTCTTCTCAACATAAAACACTGCTATGGTGGATTTGATTTGGAAAAGAAAAAAGAGAAAAAACATACATTCAAATAAATTCACAGCTACTTCATGCTTTACTTTTTTTGGCATGAAGCAGGATTTCACAGTACGACTGTTGCATTAAAAAATGTGAAAGGATTCAATGATGATGCAAGAAGACCTGAACATACCTGTGTAACGTTCCTGTTAGTTATGTGAGTGCTTCTGTGCGGCAACAGTAACGTTCAAAAGTGACATTTTTGGCTAATAAAAACACAAAATAGGTGTGTTTATTGTATGTATCATTATCCACATTGTCTCAGAAAGCTGCCCTTTCGTGAAGCAACGGCCTACATCTGTCTCTTTCAGATTTATCCCTTTCCCTCCTTTGGTAAAGGAAAACAATGCAGAATAAATGTACAAGATTTACACCAGTGCTTTTGAACGCCAACGAAGGAAGAGCCTTTAACGGATCCACTGATCATTCATACCCATTAATAATAACATCCATCACCGCATCTTCCAGAGCCCACTAACACGCAGAGAATTTATCTCTTGAAATACTCACCAGTTGTATTTTAAAGTGATGGCCAACAGCTGGGCTTCTGTAGATGCTTTGTTAAAATTGGTTTTCTCTAAGCAGCGACTGACAGAAATGCACTTCGGAAACGGTGCGGCTTGTTTCCTGCCACCAGAACAAAAGGTAAGTGTCAAAGTGACATGGTGGAAAAGGGGCCAAGTAATGCTTGTTTAGTGTGTTTAGCTCACATGTTCGTACGGATCCATGAGTGCACAAATGTGTCTTCAGGCGGGCCCTCACGCTTGTGTAATTGTGTGCACAGCAGCTTTACGTCAGTGTTGTTTTTTTCGCTGTTTCTGTATCATAGGACAATATACAATGCCGAATGGTATAAGAGAACATAACGCAAAAAAATTTGCTTCTTTGGGCACACTTTTCTGCGTTCTACTAGAATATAAACCTGATAGACATACAATTAAATAATACTGGAAGGTATGGCTGATGGACTCTCCCACTTCACTTAACATACTATGCAGAAACAGAAGATTTATCCATCTACACATAATAAGATACCCTAATTTTTCTATCAGTGCTTATGGAATCGGTGAGCCATGAGATCGGTAAGTCATCTGATAACCTTTGCCCCCTTAAATATGTGGGCAACACTGGGTATGATGCATTAAATTACGATCTGGGCCTGCACCCTGGCATCTATCTGCATAACAAACGGACACAGGGTTCAACCCTTGGTCTAATTACCCTGAAACCAGCTGGTGAGTGAGGGCCGATAGCACTGTTGTGCTAGAGCAATGCCAAGTGTCCTGTTTTTGCAGCCCTAATGAGGAATCCTTGAATGCTATTTTTTATTTAATTTCCTCGTTGCTCTGCCCGCGCCAACATGCCGTACACCAAGTCCAGATGGTACACTGTATGTCAACATCTTGAGTACCATTCATAGTGCGGTCTTATTTATATCCCAGACTGAAGTCTCCTTGCCAGTCAGAAAAGCCAACATCTGCTAATTCACCAGCTCAAACAAAAAAATGACATATGCTGGTGTAATGAAGGTTGCATTATGTGCAATGCGCCTTTCGGTTTCAGTCGTCTTCCTGTATAATGCTAACGCCACAATAATATGAATCTGTTCTTTCTCTTTAACGGCTTGTACTCGGTGTAGACGCCACACACTTTAGTGCTACTGACTAGTGATGGGACCAATGAGGCTTCAAATCCTGTGGTAGGTGGGAGTATCCTGAACTAACCAATCGGTGCTAGTGCTAAATGACGCTTCATAAACCTGTGGGTGGGTGTATCCCGAATTAACAATCAATGCTGGCAAAGCCTCATTTGTTCCATCACTACTACTGACAGTGTCACACTGTGCCACTTCTCAAACACAATGGTAACACGGCAGTATAATCCGAAAGTGAGATATTTCCTTGAGGGCCTGTAATAGAAACTTCACAATGTGGTTAGGGAGTCCGGGCCTTCTTGTGACATTCAGGCTTGTGTGAAGAGCTTAGAATGCAATGTTTCATGTTATCATTTTAATCATTTTTGTTATTTTAACCATGTTAGAATTGAAAAAAAAAGAGTCCAGTCCAAGGGGCCAAATATTAGGGTTAATATGGTACATGGAGACAAAGTTGTTTGTTAATCAGAAAGCAGACATGACACGACTCTTTGGTTGTGGTGTGACTGACCCATATGGTACCCTTGAGCCTTCCTATCTGAAGCGGCTATACACGGTTGTCACATCAGTGGTTTGTCTCCCAAAGATAAGAGGGCTTTGGAAAAAAAAAAAAATTCTGAAAACCTTGACATTATAAATGAAAGAACATTACAGGATATCGCAATGTTTGCACAACGGTCCTGACATTCAACATCTCCGACCGCAGCGGAGTCCTAATTCAGATAATGACGGCTTCTAAGAAATTTTTTAATTCAACAAATGGAGCGAAAACAAACAGAGGGGCAAGATTAAAAGGACTTGGTCAATTTCAACATATGTATTAGAACGACATTGTGAAAAAAATGCCATGTTAAAAATGCTATGTGGTATATCAGTAAACTGAAGAAAAAAGATTAATGAGCAATTGATTTCCCTGGAATATAAACGTGAGCTTCTGAATTTCCCTTGCTATTTACGCTTTATTTAAAGTGGCATATAGTCAAAAGAAAGACTGAAGCATTACTGCAACTAGTGCATCAGTCAACCATGTCTGTCATAAGGGCCACAGGACAGCTGTTCTCACAGGACACCCTTTGGGTCTCGTTCATTGAGAAAGCAGGCGGTCACTCTATGCATTTCCTAAAAACTGCTTCAGAGGGCTGCTCTCTGAAGTTGGCCAATTGTCCATCGCATCCATCACAGAGCAGCAGTCGGGCCGTCAGTCAGCGAGCTGACGAAGGCCTGGTCATCAATAAGCCAGGCCTGACAGCCAGCTACCAAGCCCCGAGACTCTCGTCGCGCTCCCACCTCAAGCCCAAGCAGCTCACCATGCCACAGAAGCCTGCACTTTGCCACTTATTTAAATGAAGCCGCAGAACCCAGCGTGAGTCCAACAGAGGACAACAGCAAAGGGGCCCAAACCATGGAAAGCGATTAACATTTCACAGATTGCAATTCTGAGCAGCACTGTCTTCCTCATTGTCTTAAACGAAACAGATGAAGTGTTTGTTTACTCAGTTATTTCAATACCAATTAGAATAATAAAACAGGTTTGATCGGAGCAGGAAACACGGAGTGCATCCTAGGGTTATTGTCACTTATGTATCCAAAATCAAGGGCTTGTTAAATCAAACAAACACATACACAGCACTTCCATTTTTAATCATTTCATAAAGGCTGTACTGTCTGAGGGATTCGGGGATCCTCTCAAGCATGACGGGTAATGAAGATGGACTCGTCTGATTGTTTTTTATCCTTATAATCTTTCTATATAAAAAAGAACAGCTTTTATAATCTTTCTGTCCTAATATAGGATGATTCTTAAAATAATTTTTCCATGAGTAAAAAGCAAAAATTTTTCACGAAAAATTTGAAAAAAACAGGATTTCATATTTTGTTGAGACCCATATCTAAACATATTTGCTGGATTAAAAAAAAAAAAAAAATCACACTGGTGATGTAACAGGGAATTCCCCAATTGCCATGAAGAAAAATATTGTCTTAAAATGATAAAAAATAAGAAAACGGGCCTACTATCAAAAAGAGGATGAATGTTGACTTAAGACGATAACTCAGTAACTTACTGACTTACTAGGAATCCACATCACATTAATACATGCTTTCGGGCCGTATAAGAAAATCACTTATTGAGGGAGATTAATTCCAAAATATGATTGGATTTCCATCTAGGAATTTTGAATTTGTGTCACATATTGTTGCCTACGTAGTTTTATTTCACCATATTTAAAAAAAACATAATGCCGTATTGACTAAGTGAATGGAAAATGGTTTTTAGTGACAGGGCCATGGAAAATAAGAAGGCAAAAGACACTTGCTGTAAGCAAATAAGCTCTGCTGTTGTGAGATCACAGAAAAAAAAAAGGTTTAAAGGAATTTGATTCTCTGATTTTTGTCCTTGAGTGCAGAGGCGCTGGATGCATAGATTTTTTTAACTGAATTTGAGAAGTGAATTTGAATCTGGATATTTTTTTTTTAAATAAATTATTCATTTATGAATACATGCTCTGCATTTTTTAACAAAGTTCATTCCAAATTCATCATCTATAAAAATAATTTTACGAAACGTAATTTTCTCCCCGATTCCTTCTGCCTCTCTGAAGACAGAAGGATAATAATTAGAGTTAATTTGTTTGACTTTAATAGTTATCATTATAAAGTTTTGATCCTCAATATATTTATGATTTGCGCTGAACAAATGAAGTAAACAGGAGCTATTATCGTTAGAATTGAATACAATCAGCACCTTATGAAGTAATTTTGTTTCAAGTTTTAATTATCAAACTAAGCAATTTCACATTATTTTGGCACTAATGTCATTTATTCACATCTGATTTGTGCACCTCACACAGACAAACATTGAGCCCCCTGTTAAGAGAAAGTAAACGGCTCAGTCTTCCCATGCCCCTGTCCGTGGCACCTTGCAGCGAGCAGCCTCGTCCAGTGCCAAGACATTGATTAAGTGGCCGCGGGTCCGTTCAGAGGCATCAGGGCTGCTTGTCCTGGCCTGCATGCTGTGACTCCAACTCCTGTGTCGTCTCAGTCGTGTGACCTCTCTCCACCTCCACACACACACACCCCCCCCAGGTGTACAGCCAGAGTAAAAGTAAGAAAACACAAATGGCCGCCTTCAATTAAAATAGAGCGCGTCCCTCTCAACATTCAGAGGGCAAGCTGAGCTGTGTAATACGAAAATAAATACTGATGCCGTGTGGCCCTTCCTAACTGCTGCTAATACTACTCTTAGTCCACCTACTACTTCTGTTCTCACCCATTGGTCTTGTTAACAACTTGCCAACCTAAATGTCCTTTGTGGTACTTAAAACTGCACAAAAATATCTCAGTTACATAGCTGATTTTCTTCTACCTTAAGAAATCAAATTGGTCTTTATATACTTGCCTTTGTGTAATTTTAAACCCGATTTGCATAACTGGTCTCGTTCCGAAACACGTCTTTGTTCTCCGCATCCCGGACGTCACAAATAGTGCATTGTCCCCATATCCGCAAATCGCAGAGTCGGAGACACAAGAAAGGGACTATCTTGTTTGAAAACCTCACACGGTGGTTTTCTTACACACCCTTTTAATTTGAGACGGGATTACAAGGATTAAGAGTAAATTTACATTTTGTTTAAATTTTCTGCGGCGTTCTGTCGACTCACTTTCGGGTCAGCTCACATTGGAAGATTTCATGGTGTTCTCACTTCCATCCTCTAATTGTAGACACAACAACAGAGACAGAAAGGCAGTTTATTTCAAAGACGTGAATTAATGTGTCATTATATGAACTTTATTGGGGGAAAATAAGAGTAAATAAACATTTTAATTAACAGTAAACTCTCCCTGAAATTTAGTTTTAATATCCCTAAAATATACTGGTTTATAACAAAAAACATCCTTAGGTACTTTTATGTCCGTGTCTGGATTACCTGTACATATTTTCTGGCAATTAGAATTTATCCAGACCTTAAGCCATGATATGATACTGAGTTGCTTAAAGTTCTGCACTTCTTCTGAACTTGTGCCTTGTTTTTGAAAATCCAGAAATCTCGAAGTCTTCCTAGTACGTCTCGTCCCAGTTGTTGCCATCATATTACAGTTGATGACTAATTGAATAATCGCACATTAATATCTCTGCTCGAATTAAAAAAGATGCAAATTAATGTTCAACAATAAGCTTCAGAGGCAGATGCACTGAGTTATTGGATGCACCAGAAACAATGCGGGAGATTGCGATGTTTATGAATGATGCATAAAATAATGATTTATAATTGGCCTTTCAAACAATGAGATTCTCTCTAATCTTTAGATGTTGTTCTTGTTTTTTTAATTTCCATATTTTTTTGGAATTATTCTCCCCACAACAGCCTCAGCCTGCAAAATGCTTCTGTGTGTCCTCAGGAGAGCCTGAAAGGTGGTCTCCATCGCATAACTCCTTCTCCTTAACCCCATAAAGCTGACTCGCAGCACTGCTATCCATTTTCTCAATCGGAGTTTTCGCGAGGGCTTCGCCGATTGCTTTCCTTTCACGTTGTGTTAGTAGCTGAAAACTCACTCTTCCTTGTCACTTCCTGGGTCTGTGGGATGATTCCAGAAAACTACTTGTGCCCATCCATGCAGTCTCTCCCACTGCATGTGATGACTGGACTCCAGACCCACTTATCTGAGTGCTCCATTGTACCAATTTGGGGCTTTGCTTGCAATGGGCTAATTCCAGTCATGACTGTGTATCTTTGCCATTGTAGTTTAATACCCATTCTAAATTACCATTAATTGTGAGTTTACAATGCGTATTCTGTCACAATGCATGTCTCTATCAATTTACCGTGAATCCAAAATCAGTATTCCTATGTTTTTTTCCATCTCTCTCTCTGTATCTCGAACAGATGGTAAAATACGAGAATAGTATTCGATCTCCAGGAATACGATGCTTCTTTCCGTCCGATCTCTCCCTCTTTTTTTATTTGCACTTCCTGATCAAGAAGGCCTTTGTTCCTTTGATCACTGTGCCTGTAAGCGTGCAGTGCACATAAAACCGATTTTTCGTGCTGAACAGACGTAGCCACGGGTAGATCTGAACTCTCTGAGAACATATGGGGTCAATTAGGCCGAGTTTACTTCTGGAAGAATTTCAATTGATCTACAATAGGAACCTGCAGAATAGGTGGTCTCAGGCCATTTGGCAAAGCAATTGTGGCCGGTCTCCGAGCTCACGACATGAAGGTATCAGGTGTTAGCCAGCAAATGATCTGGCAAAGGTGAAACAGGGAGACCAGATTGACTGACTAGAGCCTAATGTCACCACCCATTACAAACGGTGCAACTCTGTGGAAATTCCACCATCACTAAATAAACACGATATGCAGACATTGCTGGGGGGGGGCTGGGGGAGGGGGCTGAAGATGTATCCGGTTGTTAATGTGCTCCATCAGCGTCTATTTATTCATTTAATGCGTTAAGCGTGCTGCCTGCTTGACATTGCTTGTGTTTTTCTTCACCGCAGGTTGTGTTGAACTATTTTGCGGGGGGGACTTCCGTGGAAGGCGTCTTATGGAGCCACGACATATAGCAACAACAGCGTGTACTTATTGTTAACACTTGAAAGAGCAGTGTGCAGTTTTCCATTGTGCTTATAATAGCATGTTAGCCGTTAGCTTGTAGCAGTTTCTCCTTAGGCAGAAGGTTCCAAAGGAGGTTAAGACCGGCACTGGATCAGAATCAGGTTACATTATTTCAGCCATTTAAGAGCACATAAATATTGTGATAACAGGAAACTTCAATTTTGGTTTTATATACTGAAAAATTTTACTGATTCACCTTATTCTTATCTAGTATAAATTTTCCACCCAAAAACGAAGGTCATTTCAAGCTTTCTGTATATGTTCTGTTATTCAAATGGGAAAGGGTTTCATTAACTGGGGGCTTGACAAGTATTACACTTAGAAGCAAGGTGGTTAAGTAATTGTGTTTTTTTGGAGTTGCTTATAACAACAAAAAAAGACCAAGGTTTCTTCCTCTAGAGGGAGTTTTTCCTTGCCACTGTCGCCTCTGGCTTACTCTCTGGTGACCGTGGGCCCGGAACTATGTACAGCGCTTTGTGACCGCGCTCCGTGTTAAAAGCACTATATAAATAAAATTGAATTGAATTGAATTGAACTTGCTGTACATTAATATAGTCCACTGCTCTGGAGAAGCACTGGTGGGAGATCAAGGTCTATCAAAACTTTAAAGTGTGGTTGTGGTTTTGCATTTTTTCTTTCCAGCTAGATAAAAAATCAATACTTTACAATAAAATAATAAAATAGCTTTGCATATGAAAAACTGTTTTACTTTTGACTTTTCAGAAACCTACCAGTTTGAGTCGCAAACATTTGTAAGAGCAGGAATGTGACCGCATTACCCTTTTCTGTGAATGAATGCGGAACCTCCCTTTCTCCAAAGCACAAAGGGCAAGATACAAGAAACTTCTCCAAATGTTGTGGGTTCAAGGCATAATTCTGCCTTTAATTGAGTTCAGTTTGTTTCAGACCTTACCACTGTCGTTGGAGTCAAATAAAGATGAGAAGTATTGTCGTGTGAAGAAATTGAAATGAAAATCCTGCTGGACCCAGCGGGATGTGGGTTTTATCCCAGACTCAATGGTGCTTCCCCAGGATGGTATCTCATTCCGGGGGGAGAATTTCTTCATGCAGCCACCTGCCATCATCAGCTTTGTCCTGGGATCACAAGTTGTTCTGGGTGACTGGTCTTGGGACATGGCAAGAGGAATGCACTCAGCTTCCCGCTGACATTTAGATCTCTTTATTTTCTTAGAGCTTTCATTCAGCTAAGAACAACTGACTAGAGTGGGGGGGGGGGGGGGGGGGGCGGGGGGGGGGGCCCTAACGCAAAGAAGCAGTTCAAGCGGAAAAGGGGGGCGAGAAAAAATCTCCCAAAAAGGTGGGAGTAACAGTGGGCTGGCCCGGGGGTTTC
>JAACJT020000033.1:2147035-2160342 GCA_009936485.2 Gymnarchus niloticus | reverse complement strand
TTGCGACAGCAGCGCATCTTCTAGATCTTTTTTTTAGAGTGTTGATATGTTGTAGTTTTGCTCTGCCAGTAGAGGGGAAAGAGAAAGAGGGGGGGGGGGGGGGGGGGGGGGGGGGGGGGTGCGCGGGAGTGGGGGCCTGACAGCAAAGCAGCAGTCCAAGCTGAGAAGGGGGGCGAGAAAACATCTCCCAACAGAGTGAGAGTAACAGTGGGCTGGCAGCGGGATTGCTTAAGGAACCCCTAAATCATCACCATTGGGGGTTCCCTTTTGGGTGCAACACCGTTGGAGACTATTTGTTTTCCACCTTTTGGCCACTGTAGTTGCTTCTCTCATAAATCGGTGTTGTGAAGTGCAAAAATAATAAAATTGCCAAAACAATAAAATATTGGCACCAAAGTCAACTAGCTGTTTTCTATATCAGGTACAAAAAACGGAAAGGAGTTATGCAGTAAGGTTGTTTAATGCTCAGAAATTTCAGAACAGTAGGTAACTTCGGTGCATTGAAAGGCGAAATTTAGCTGACTGAGATTTTCACTGAAAATATGAGGCACCCTGAAAGGAAATGGTTGCATCGCTTTACAGACTGTAAACACTTTCTCTATTTATCATGAATATCTGCAATAAGAAGGCAGCAATGAAGGCTGTCCTGAGGAGACAATGAGTACATCCCTCGGGGTGCATCTCTTACCCCATTTGTATGTTGGGCGAGACAATACAGCAGAGTCGCACAGCATTGTATGGTTGAAGGGTGATATCAGCCGGTGGCAGCACTGGTATTGTTGAGTCAAACCCTCTGTGCATATAAACCATGGCGGAGCAATCGGTGGGTGTAATTCTTCAAGGACTCCCCCGGATCCAGCCAAACAAAAACAATGGTTCCTAGACAAAGGGCCAACGTTCAAAAAAGAAAAAAAAAAAACTTGACAAAACAGCAATTGTTACAGAGACACCTTTCATCCCGCGTGTTTTAATTTCGCCGATCTAGTCCAGGTAATTAATTGCCAGTGGTATTTTTCATCCCTGTCCTTACTCAGGCAAAATGGAAACTGTTCCCACATGCAAGATTATTCCCATATTTTCTATGATTCATTATTAATTGTTTTTATTATCTGGGATGCTTGTTGAACTAGGATGTGAGGGAATTCAAATGACAAATGAATACAAAGCTAAACAAAGTTTCTTGAATGCTATCAAATATGTATTTAGAGAAATGATACTGAAGGAATCTTGTTTAACAAACAAAAACAAACCTCTGTGCTGAAATCAGTGGAAAAATGCAGAAAAAAATATTAGCATTAAATAAGTAGCTAGAGTGAAGTTTCACTGAATTATAATTGCAGTGTTCCATATATTTTTATACTGCTGTTTTAATACTGTAATATGCTATATAAAATTCTGTTGCATGTCTTTTATCATACAGAGATGTCCTGTAGACTAGATTTTCAGTGCAGGTGTCAAGTCTCAGATTTCATCCACCCATCTTCCATCACCTCTTATCTGGTATGGGGTGACGTGAGCTCGGAGCATATCTCAGGAAGTACAGGGCATAAGTCGCATGGCCCTATGCACACTGTGGAAGTCTGTCACGGGCCACACACTCAGATGCACAAAAGTACACAAAGGACGATTTCGAAACAGCAAATTGCATAGGAAACTCAGATTACATTTGACGAAATCTGCACAAATATGGAGAGGATATGCAAACTATACAAACATGGAGTCGGGGTCTAAGATTCTAACTGCTAGCCCTGTTGGTTTCAGGCTACAGTGTTACCCACTGAGGAACCATGTCGCCTCATTAATCCTATATTATATTGCATTATGTGTTCCATAACACATTTTGGAGATGCTTCTTTGTTTTTTAATCCAGAGGTTGTGCTCAGCGTTCCATTCCATGTTCAACTTACGTCACATGTTGCTATTTGGACTGTCTCTCCAAGATCACCACGGTGATGGTGAATATGGCTCTGTGTAGCTAGCAAATGACACATCACAGCGATGTGCAAAGAAACCTGCAGTGGTGATAGGACAAATGAGGCTTCAAAACCTGTGCTGGGTGGGAGTATCCTAAACTACCCAGTCAGTGCTGGTGTTATATGAGACTTCAAAACCTGTCAAGATACTCCCACCCACCATATAGGTTTTGAAGCCTCATTTGTCCCATTACTACCTCACAAGCGATACATACTATTTTTCTCTTCATTGACTTAACTCTCAGATTTTAAATGACATGCAAATGTGACAGATATGCCACATATTGTTAACATGTTTACACCTGAAAATTAAATTTGCTTTTATGTATCCTCATTCAATATCATCTTTTGGTGGCCTTAAACAGAAATGTGCCCCCTTGATTGTAAATCTTGGTTCTAGCTTACATTCTTGTGATAGGATAGCATGGATCAAAACAACGAGTTTGTTACACTAGGATCCATGTAGCTCATTACACAAAGCATCCTCTAACCCTAAGCATCCTCTTATACAAGATACCAATCACTGCAATTGTTTTCACTATTATAACCCCCTCCACTGCTCTCGTTTCACAGCAACGCCAACAAGGGCTTGCAGATGGGACTGTGAGACAGGAAAAGATTTCCGATATAGCACACGTACTCTTCCCACAGTATTTCATTCATTCTAGAGAGGCACATATACTTTAAGTGGCTTTGTTGAATTATTAGTTTACATAAAAACACTTTTGGAGTTTGCCTTTTGTGGAACGTGATACCTGTAGACTGTCTATAGCCAGCATCGTTTTGGCAGTCGAACCTTAAAAAAAAATTGTATTGGCTTGCAGGCATCTTAACTTGTCATTTCTGCCTTTCATTCTCTCTGTCTCTCTCGCTCTTTGTCTCTCCGCTCTTCACTTCTTTCTCTGCTGCCCCCTTTCTCGAACATTCCGAGTTCATTAAAGTGGAAAAAAGCTGCAGGGTTTAATGATTGAAATGTGTGCTAATTCTCAGCCTGGTTAGCGCTCATTATAAAAGGAGGCAGTCCACTTAGCAAAAGCACTGGAGTGCAGCAGTTGGGATTCCTCCTATATCTAATCAGCCCATGGAAGTATGCAATTGGATATCGTGTGTGGTGATTTTTTAATCTCTCTTCTCGTGATTTCGGGATGTCACTAAGTGTGACAGCCAAGATGGGCAACCCTGTCCAGGCATGCTACTCAGTGGCAAAAGGAGGACAAGCCTGTTGTGAAAACTGACTGACTCCAACGTGTGTGGAGGGGAGGTTAATCATGAAACTTGACTTGTTGCAAGAGCCCTGGTGGTCTCTCTGTACATTCTGATTAAAGATACCTTTGGATCAAACCATACCTTTGGATGGATCAAAGGTGCTGACTTTTATGTTCTTTCACGTTCAGGGAATCATGCGCGAGGTGCCATTTTGAGTGTGGTGCACGCTCAGTTAGCCGCAGAGATCAGTTTGATGGGAAATGAAAACCGCAAGGCGTCCGGATAAACAGCGCCGTCGACCGGACGCGGTCGCGTCTCCTTGTCGTATGCTTGCTGTGTGTGTCCAATTTCACCTCAGTTCAGCAGGGTGTGGGTCCCAGCAAAACTCTGCTAGAATGGCCGCAATGCACAAATAAGGCAATAGATATATAAAATAGGTTTTCTCATTCAGACATAAGCAGGCAATTTAGAGGAAACCTGCGGGGTGGGGGTGGGTGGAGAGAGCTCTGTCCCAAAGTTCTGAAAAATGCATTATTCCCACATAATGTATATGAAATGTTCTGGAAAGAAAAGGTCTACATAAAACTTTCCAGATGGGAAAATATATGGTGGCAGGCAGACAATTTGCTGTTAAAAGAGAAGAAGGGAGAAACATAACAACTGGGAGGCATTTTCTGACAAACCAGGTAATCTGAAACAGTAGCACAGGCCGAGCAAGAAGCAGAGGAATGTCTAAAAGGAGGAGCAAGTCGGTCACATGGCATCACTTGATTATCAAGTGAAGCAGACCATCAAGAAAGTGCCGAATCTCTTTCTGTCAGTCCTGTGGCTGCATTAATCTTCTGGGCGTCTGCCAAGCCAAACATGAGCATACAAAATGCCTTTAAATTGGAGCCTTTTTCTTTACTCAAACTGCACATTCATTTCTGTTTCTTCATGGGAACCGTCGTGAGGATTTTGCCATAAACATCTTCTGAGGCCCTTCGCCTAGTAATTTTGCTTAATGCGTCTGATTTCCTTGGATGTTATTAATCAATATAACTTTAATGAGACACGGCATCCATAGAGACTTTACACTGGGGCAGGCATCGCAACCATAAATATCCGTTGTATTGTGTTACATGACAGATTTTTCCCCACTACTTTAATACAAACTCATTTTTACCCATTTTTATCCATGCTTAATTCTTGCATATGCAAAACTGTTCGGTTAAACAGATGATAAGGCATTTTCCCGAGGCAAGTGGGGAATTGCAAAACACTCACATTGGATTGTTCCTATTCTTTTCCATGCTGGGTTATTTGTATAACAAATTACAGGCTTACTGCCGGCTGTTATTCAGCAACTTCTGTTGGTCAAGAAAGTGACGTTACCTCGTGCGCCGCTGCATTTGCAGATCTGAAACGACCACGACTAGTCACAGAAGATCAACGACTTTGAAGCACGTGGGCTTCTAGAAGGTCCTGTTACACTGGGGACTAATGTGACACTAATGCCTTGTTTTTGTTTTGAAGGGTACATGTGTATTCCAGCAGGGAAAAAGTAGGACCTTGGCTATCTCAAAGACGTCCAAGAAAAGCACTCTTTAATGTCAACAACGCAGCTGTGTTTACACAAATGCCTTTAAAGGGGTCAGCGTAGGGTGCAGCGACAGGGAGCTGATGATGCAATGTGCCTGGATGTTGACCTCTCACCAATACATTCAGAAGTTTCAGATGTCTTTTTTTGGGATAGTGGGGGTGGGCGGGGGGGGGTACTCGTGGGGCCCCCTGCAGCTACATGAGACTCTGCACCATGCTATCCAATAAGCTGACTTTATTGGAGAGCCAGCAAAGCGTGTTCATTTCTCCCAGTCTCATTTCACGCTGGATATCATGTGGAGTGAAAACGGAAAGTACTTAGAGACATCCTACTCCTTGCCACTTCTGCTCTTCTCTTTATATATTTGTGTTACCATAATTTGTAGGTGTTTAAATGAGGTAAACAAGCCACTAACAACTGGCTTCCAGTCCAGGGTGTTGCCCTGCTTCATTCAGTACACTTCCTTGGATAGGTTCTAGGGTAACCGTGGCCTCAAACTGCATAAGCCAATATGGAGGATGGATGGGCCAACCAACATCTACATAGCATTAAGCACAAGCCACCAGCAATATAAGACCATAGCGGTATAATACCATAATGCCATGTCTAAAAGCACACACATTTTGCTGTTCACTTTTGGATTATTGGACTTTGGGTGTCCTGTAGGATACATGGAACAGAAGTGGGGTTTTAAATCAGAGACTTACAGCTCGATATGGTCTAAGATGTAGCGAAGTCCCAGAGTTGCTGCTTGGGCTTTCTTCGGATTTTGCTCCACAATGTAAAATGAATTACACTGATTACAGTTTGGCAAGGATGCTCAGCAGAATGCAGCCACTCCAAATGAGCGTAGAGAACCAGCAGCCAGTGATGGGATGGGAGTGAGCCAGTGGATTGCCCGGGAACCCAATCGGAACCCATTGAGAGTGGTCTTTTGATGGACAGAGCAATTTGCAGGAACCCGATGAGATAGTGATAATTTGCAGGGGAGCACTTTATCGCCAACCCAAAGTTCAGACATCACCTGAAACAAACCAGAGGATGAAGATTAACATTATCTCTGTAATTCAAGGCACAGGTTCAATTCTGACAAGCAACAAGCGTAACTAGATTAGCAACGGTAATTTTAAGACCTCAAATTTATTCACTTTTTCCAAAACTTACTGTGTACAAATCTAGTTAAAATTAGATGAAACTTAAATATATAAAACTATGTATATATTTTGAATAACCATTTTGAAATGTTGGGCAGTTACTGTACTATATAGTTGCAATATATAAAATTATATATAATATCATCTATATAATTATATATTCACTTTTGAATAAAAACTAAACCCTTATAATTTTTGCAATAACTTTCTTGATCTTGAGCTGATTTTGACAGTTTTTGCCGAAATGCATAAGAATATTTTAATAAAATGTGTATTTTATTTCCCACCACACCTGTTTTATGTACTCCTACTGTATCTTGTAATACAAGGTACAAATCTGAATAATCTTCACAATGATAAACATTAAAATCAGACAGCAAAGTCAAAACAATCACCACACCAGTCAAACAGTTCAGCAAGTATTCAAAGTGTCGTCCATTAGCTTTCACACAGGCCCGCAGCTGTTCAGCCAAAAATGATCAAAATCGGCTCACGATCATCAAAGTTATTGCAAAAATAAAATTGGTTCAGTTTTTTTTTTTTTTACAGTGTATATATGTAATACATTGAGGAGCTTCCTTGAATACTGGCTTTGAATTGTAACGTTTTCTTACAAAAACTAAGGGCACAAGCTGGCTTGATCTCAGTGCCCTGCACAGGAACTAAGACAGACACGGGGCAGGATGTAAACAAACAAGCTTACTTTGTCAGTCAGAGCCAGCCGACAGCTATTCAATCTGGGGATGGCGAGAGGTTTTTAGCGATTTGGGGACAAGTACAGGGGGTTCTTAAAAAGCGGGCCACATAAATGTGAGCAAACAGAAGAGACCGATCCAAATGACATGACCCGCTGCCTCATTAGAATCAACGAAAGACACAATGTGGTGAAAGCTGAAGTGTGAAGTGACCGCGGACAGGGGGAACTGACAGGCCCCGGGAATGCGTGGGAATGGCGTGCTCCGCTTGGGAAAGAGGCTTGGTCCCACAAACTCTGGAGCCTAATAGAAAGGGGAAGAAGCAATTGACCCATGAACCAGGCTGAAAGAGAAATTACTTGTTCCAGTAATGGTTCTGCTTTCCTCCTCTATACAGATCCCAGATATATGGTCCACAGACAAGCAGAATACAAATCTCATTCAGAACAGCGCTGCATTTACCATCTTAAGGAAAACGAGCTGGGTGAGGTTTTCAGAAGGCATGGGGGGGATTAAGCTCAGTCGTTAAAGAACGGGACATTTTATTATGACTGCAGGGTTAAGCTGAATCATTGAAATGAGCTGGATTGTAAAAAATGTTGTAAAAGGAAGTAATCATATGCCCAGCAGTTAGGTGTAACTTGCATAGGGTGGACTACTGTCGTTGCAATAGCCCAATTAAAACAGGGGCAGTAACAAAAAGTCATTTAAGAATCCTACAGGATCAAATTTTACTAATTGTGCTGGACTGTTGTCCCACCCAAGGTACATTTCTCACTTGCCAGGACAGATTCCAGACCGCTATGACCGCAATTATATTAAACATTTTAAAAGCAGATTAATGAATTCCAGCATTACTATCAAGCAGTAATCCATTTTGCTTTACTGGCATTGTACCAATACACCCAGTCTACATATTCTAGAAGCTATTACCCTTTGAAAACTCTCATCAAACAATATTCAATTTCGGAGCCTCCAAATGCACCGCCTATCAAAGTAGCTCAAGATGATTGTAGTTCCTCACAATGAACACAGCTGCACATACACCCAAAGAAATTGAGGTATGATGCCTTGCCAAAGGATACAAAAAGTCACATGCAGACCTCCCCCAGACTGCCTGCAGACCAAGTGCAGACCTCCCCCAGGCTGCCAGCAGACCTCCTGCAGATCTTCCACAGACTGCCTGCAGATCTTCTGCAGACTGTCTGCAGACCTCCTGCAGAATTTTTCCAGACTGCCTGCAAACCTCCTGTAGACTACCTACAGAGTGAATGCAGACCTCCCCAGATCGCTTGCAGACCACCTGAAGACATTCCAAAGCCTGCCTGCAGACCTCCTGCAGACTGCCTGTAGACGGCCTGTATACCTCCCCCAGAATGCCTGCAAACCAACAACAGACCTTCTGCAGACCTCCCCACACTTCCTGCAGGCTTCCTGCAGACCTTCCAAAGCCTGCCTACAGACCATGTGCAGACCTTCCCCAGACTGCCTGCAGACAGAGTACAAACCTCCTCCACACTGCCTGCAGATCTCCTGCAGACTTTCCACAGACTGCCTACAGACCTACTGTAGACTGCCTGCATACTTCTCACAGACCACCTATAGACCTTGAGATGACATTCCAAAAACTGCCTGCAGACCTTCCGTAGACTTCATGCAGACTGCCTGCAGACCTACAGCAGACCTCCCTAAGACAGGGTGGAGACCTCCTACGGACCTTCCCCAGACTGCTTGCAGACCTTCAACTGACTACCTGTAGACCTTTAGCAGACTTTTAAAACACCACCTGTAGACCTCCAGCTGACATTCCACTGACGGCTTACAGACCAAGTGCAGACTGCTTGCGCACTGTATGCAGACGTCCTACAAACTGTCTGCAGACCAGCTGTAGACCTCCTGCAGGCTGCCTGCAGACCTTCCATACATTGCATGCAGACCTTTTGCAGACCTTCTCCAGACTGCTTACAGACCTCCTACAGACTGCCTGCAAACAGTGCAGCTCTCTCCAGACTGCCTGGAGACCTCCTGGAAGACCGTCCATAGACTGGTGAGCTTGCACACAATGAGCTTGCACATGATTGGCTCGCACAGGGTGAGTTCATTGAAGCTGAGCTCATCCACAGTGAGATTGCACATAGAGAACTTACACGCAGTGAGTACACATTGCACTCTCACAAGGTGAACTCAGGTAGTGTGAGCTCACCCAATCCGAGTACATGAGATAGTCTCACTTTTCCCCTTCATTAATTTCTGACATGTGGTGAGATCAGATGCACTTAAAACCTGCAGCAGAGTGAACGAGAATGACATCTCATCACTTCTCCAGTAAATTGCCAGATGTTATGAAAGGCAAATCAGTGTTTGGCATTGCGATCGAGCTACTGGTGATCAGCACCGTGGCTATAGGTTGAAAATGAGGATCAGATGATCACATTCAAGCTACTTCTCACTTAATGTGGAATACACTTTGTGTTAATGTGACTATCCAAGCTTGAACTAAACTCTAGCTCATCCCTTTGGTAATGTCCTAAGTTGGATACACTTAGTGTTCCCACTCGTGTGACACATTCATTTTAGAATTTCGAAAAAGACTGCAAAGCCTATCTTTTGTGACTTTCATGTTAAGTCAGATAGTAAGGCTGTAAAAATGCCTTCCCAAGGTCTGTAATTCTGTGTTTGGGTATGATTGTCTCTGTTTTTTTATAGTATTTTAACTAACAAGAGAAAACATGTTTCTTTAGTGAATTGCTGTTTAAATATATCCCGTGTTACACATTCCAAAATGAAAATTTTCAGTGTTACAAAAGTTGGTGAAGAACTACACAAATCATTAAGTTGCCCCATCTCATCACAATTCCAGGACTAAGTGTGTCTCCCCATGTATTAAGCTGGCCTTGCCTTGGGCCTCCCAAAATCTCTCTGTGATCCTAATAACTGTTTTAAGGTTCCTTCTTCAGCCTCCTCAATCTACCCCCACCTTTAGCAGCCTAGTGGTCTCTCCCTCCTGTGCACTCAACCCCTTCTCAGCTTCCATATTAATTGTCCCTTGTTTTCCATTTGACAGAATCCCCCCCACCCGACCACCACCACTACCACGATTTCAATTCGACTCCACGGAATACCAGTCTGCACTCCGTCCTGGTGACAGCCTCTTCCGAGCTACAAGACGGATATAGCCGTGACCAAAATGTGCCCAGCCCTCTACCGCTGTCTGGTGTGACCTTTTCTCCAGCCTGAGCTCAACTGGTCATCCTAAAAAGCCTTTCTGATGTTCTCTTCTTTGGTGTAGGGGCCTCCAACACGGTGCCAAAGCAGAGCTGAGAATCAAATGGCCTTGAAATATTTTTGGAGGCCGGGGGATTGTACGAAGAGCTAGGAATGGGGGATGGAGGCGAGCTGACAGGAAGAATGTGCACCACGGCTCCAGAAATGTTTACGGCTTCCTTCTGCAAATTGGAGAGGCTGACAGGACGTGAGCAAAACCGAGAGTCAAAATAAATAAAGAAATAGCCCGTCACAAAGACGTAACACTGTCTTCCAGAAATGCACAACGATTTTAACACTGCACGTGTGTACACCTCACTCTGAGCATGGCAGAGATTAAATAATGCATATTCAACCAGGCAAAATGGACTTTCCATGTAAATTATACAATACCAGCCCGATAAAATGACATTTCTTCTGTCTCGAAGTTTTCATTAGTCAGCAAAAAGAAGAAAAAAAAAAAAATTGTATTGTATTGAACTTGTTGTCATATTGTATCAGAAAAAAATGAAATGGTAGCATATTAATAAAGTCTTTTTGCTCAAGAGACCTATATGGAGAAAATATAAAGTTTGTGTCAAGAGTGACATCAAGTATGTGTTGTTCGGAAATCCATTCACCTGGAATGCATCTGTATTCACTGATTTCATTTCACAATTTTAGCTGCTTCATAGTAATTGCCACAAGACAGTCCATTACAATCAAGTATCAAAACATTCATCGTGATTAATTTGTTTTTTCTTTTACTACGTTTAGGTATTTTTTTCCTCACATATCCAACAGGCATTTTTTAGTAGAGTCACACTTATGAACAGTGCCTTAGGAAAACACAACATCTGAGAGGAATTTACATATTTTGAATCCTGTGATTTGTAGGTGGAATTCGGTCCCTTTGGCAACTTCGTTTTAGGCTTGGTTTTTGAATAAGTGATTTCAGCTAAAGGAACCTACTTTATATGTTTTACAATATTCACCTCGTTTTTCACAGAATTAAAAAAAAAGCATCATGACCAACCGAATACGCCATTTGTTCTCTTGCTAGCTCAGATTTTTCCTTCGAGTTTTTACTGTGGGTGGGAAAAAAGACAAAAAAAGTCAAGCTTCCAGAATAGGGAGAGCCTTCGCAGAATAATGTGGGTGGAAGGTTAGGTTTCACTTAAGAAACGAGAGGGAAACGGTCAGAAGGTCACACAGGGAACAATAATCAATTAAAGTGGAATTACTGACATGAGTTATGTTGGCTTACTCAGTGGCTTTTCTCACACAAAGGGATCCAGCCAGACACGGGGGGTCACAATATGGCTACCCTATACTTTGGGAAACTTATATAATTGTTTTGAATGTGCAAAGATCTGTCATTCTGTGAGAACTGGAAAATGTTTTTTTTTCCTCTCTAAATACTTGGAATAGTAAACTTTCTTACAGCATTGTCCACAGTTAGATTCCATTCCCAAAATTAAATTATTTTGATTAATACCTTTTCCTCGCTTTGTTCAGAAGCCGTCACTTCAGTATATCAAATTAAATATTAATTGTATACTTTGGGAAGATCAGTTTTCACAGGGGAATAATGTACTGTATTCAGATCTTTTAGGGACAAAACATTTGCCTTTATTTGGATACCTCTTTTAAAAATTCTTACGATAATCATTTGGCGGGGTAAGTAGATTTATGAAACAGAATGTGGACATTTTTTCCTTGTAAACTTTTTTTTCGTTTATATATCTGGAATATTTTAATACAAATAAGACAGTTCAAAAAATTAAAAATGCATCTAACATATAGCAACGTCATTGCCATGGCAATAAATACTGTTATAATGTAGAACCATCTTGGTATAGTTCTGCTTACATTTGCATCATGGCCTTTTCAACCAATGAAGTCAGGCAGATGACAAACTAGACCTGGAGGTTTCTAATGAGGTATTCATTACCAAAAAGCAGTAAAATACATAATTACCCTCTGTGCAGTTCTCCGACCATCTGTTTCTTGCTTAAAGGATAAGGACGGTTATACGCAGGGTGCAACATCACTGATTTAAGCTGCAGAGCTGAAAAAATGTTAGAATGTCAAATTGCTGCTACCTCCAAGTAATGATGAATACATTATGGTGAACCTGAACCGTTGTTAAACTCAACTGCTGCATCTCTTGGGGGAGTGACAACTGGAGGAAGCTCGAATGAGGTGTAGTGCTCAGACCCAGACTGGGTCCGTTGATCTCCCAGGTTTTGTGTTACTTTGTCACCTGACCTGCACCGATGTTTCAGTGACCACAGTGTGGACCATGACCCAAGTGTCTTGCCCTGATCTCATATCGATGGTCAAGCCGGTTGCCTTTACGGACGTGTTAATTGCAATGCCATTACCTCGTTCACCGTCAGTTCTGTGGTTAGCCCCAAAGACAATATCTTTCTAAACAATGTTGACGGGGCCATGGTGCTGGTGTTTCTCTTTTCTATTGAGCTGAAAAACTTCAAGAAAAGCAAATGTGAGAGGCTGAAGAAAATCAAGGGAAGATATTCATGGTTCTGCTCTACACCTGTCAGAGATTTTCTCCCTCAAAGTGTAAATGAGTTTAAGATCATCTATCACAAGGACATGGATTCCGGTTGTGGTTCATCGTTAGACTCAAAAGCAGAGACAACACGTCCGTCCATTTGAAAATGCGCAGCAACCGCCTTCCAATTAAGATACAGATCCGAGGGGTCTTCACCTTCCAAACGGGTACCAAGACTTTTTCGTTTTAACAAGGCACATCTACCACCCAAAATTAAACACACATCCTCGGTCAAAGTCTTTTTTTCACCGACAGAACTTTTGTTTCGGAGATGAAAACGTGGCATTGACTGTGTCGGCATGAAAAGCAGCGGGTCGTCGGCACGCGCACTGCAGTGTGAGGACAAAGTGGATTTCCATCGATCCGCAAAGCGCCGCATCGGAGAAATAACACTGTAAACATTTATAGGCCGGAACAGGAAGGCTTCCTCGCGAGTAAATCAATCTATTGCACACTGGGAGATGATGTGAAACAGCCAGGACCAATTCCATCCACAATGCTTTCCCACTGACATGGCCATGTGTACACTGGCCTGCTAATTAGAGCGCCTATGTAAGCTGCAAGCAAAATTATATTTTAAGCTTTTCTGAGAACGAATCATTTTTGGCGGCACTCAGAGAATAAATAAGGCAACATACAGGGCTCGACTCAAGCAAGTGCTTCATTACTTCTCCAGGCACTCGTCCATAAAAACCTGAAAGCACCACACTTCACACGTTCACTTGTGCCTCTTTTTGTGCAGCACTGCTATTCAGGTCAAGTCAATCACAGATGGTTAAGCTGCATTTCAGATCAAGGTGATGGCAAGTAGTTAAACTGAGCGTCAGGCCCAGTTTATGGTGGCTGGTTAAACTGAGGTTCAGGTCAAGGTGATGG
>JAACJT020000033.1:2126094-2146935 GCA_009936485.2 Gymnarchus niloticus | reverse complement strand
TGGGTGGTTAAACTGAGGTTCAGGTCAAGTTTATGGTGGCTGGTTAAACTGAGGTTCAGGTCAAGTTGATGGTGGGTAGTTAAGCTGCAGTTCAGGTCAAGGTGATGGTGGGTGGTTAAACTGAGGTTCAGGTCAAGTTTATGGTGGCTGGTTAAACTGAGGTTCAGGTCAAGTTGATGGTGGGTGGTTAAACTGAGGTTCAGGTCAAGTTAATGATAGGTGGTAGACTGTGTTTCAAGTATAACTGTATGGATGTCACCTCTGCCCAGAGTCATCAGCATACACCGTTTTTTGCCCCTTCTGAGAATGCATCCCTTGCTTGTCACTTCCTGCTTTTGGTCACTGCTGTGAGTGTTTTATTTCTCGCACCGTTTTGATTCTGCCTCCCAGGCAAGATAAATCAGTAAATGGTCTTCTTTCAAATATGTCGGCTTATCGTTAATTAAATAAACTCAAAAATCTCTGAAGTAATTTACTCTGCACCGCTTCTTCGGTTTGGTATTTCTGCTGTCTCTAGGACAAATCCAATACTGTAATATTCAAAGTTAAATACCATAGCCATGGCAACATAGAAATCATTACTATTCCTCAAAATTACAAAGCAAGGCTGATTCCCTTTTAATTGCTGTAAACTGTACACATAATTTGCTAATTGTTATTCACAAATTACTTTGCTAATTTGTTTATCTTCCAGTGGTATTTACATCTTTGCTAATGCTGTCATAATATCTCCAGTGAATATCGACTGTGTTTTCATTGCTTACAAATGTTCAGAGGATTAAAAAGCTCAGAAAGTGCAGAGGAAGAAGAGCAGGAAGTCTGAAAAGACATCATTGTCATTTACCACAATGCGACCGCTTAGGTAGTTTGGTGGAATTGGCTGCACCGAGTGTCCACATCAGATGCGAGGCTGGATTCGGTGGCTAGGCACTCATGAGGGACAGATGCGAAGTAGGACGCCCAGAGGAGACACGGGAAAGATCAAGGGCACGCGATGCAAGACGTGCTTGCGTCCTGGAGTGTAAACTGACAATCTCACGTCACACCTGTTCCGGCAACCAGAGCACGGCGCATGTTTACCCAGTGCTGTAGACACTTGATCCAAAACGGAAAATGAAAAAAACAGAAGGATACGCAATGAAGCATGGATGGAGCTGTGGAAATTAGTGGAGAGGTCACACCGCAGGTCTGAGTGGCACCGGGCAGCTAAGTCAATTTAATTTTTAACTGCATCCTGCCTTTGCTTTTTCATCTTTTCATATGTACAGTGTATATAATAATTTCAAATAATTATGAATACATTATAGCTATCGCTGTTATTCTGATGCTGACACCACAGGAGTTATCGATGACATGTTTAGTTCCTTGAAGTCATATACCTTTCTTCCTTTCCAACAGCTGTGCACATGTGGGGTAAGCCAATGGATGGACAACAGCCGAACATGGCCTCATCGTGGATTTAAACCACCGGCTTCGTCTGTTGCTCCCTCTCCCGTTTTCTCACTCATCGTCGCCTCTGCTCACAGAGGTGACTCGTGCACTGTGTCACAGCGCCAGGCCATGGCAGAGAATCGTCCCCACAGCAGGGGCAGCGGGGGCGGGGTGGCAGGGGGTGTCTGGCGCCCTCTCTCTGACACATGGAACAGATGCTGTATGCTAACAAACCCAGCGCTGGGGGAGTCCTCGCTGTCACTGTGGTGACAGGAAGCCGGGGACACGCAACTAGTTCAGAGGTGGTGAGAGGAAACACAGGAAAAATTATAAATAAATAAAAACAGCAGGTGGCATGCAAATCAGATCTCGATGTATTCAAAAACCAATATGCTAACAGTTAAGGATTTCCCTTTTATTTTTAGGGTTCCCTCAGCATTTGATGTACTTGGTCTAAAGGAATGCTGAGGACTTTGCCATCCCACATTAGTCATTCTACACATACGCATACATGATTGTCATGACACCTGAACCAAATCTGAGGCGACAGGGCACATCCCATACTGTGCACACCCACATGGCCGAATTTTCTGCCTGAAATTCCTTCCCTCTTCAGCAGGTGAGCCTCCAAGTACTCGGCGCTGACAGGACTCAGACTGCTGAATATGAGGCACGCAGCTGAGGCAGCTGAGCGGGAATTGAACGCCAAGTACAAATGAGTCAGGCAAAGGACAAAGTGAAGGAATGGAGCAAGGTCAGCCGATCAACAAACAGGAGGCGAGACCCAAAGCCGAAAAGTGAAATCAGAGAATAAACCAAAAGTCTGAACCAAAAGAGATTACACAAATGTGACTCCTACAACCAAACTAAACCAGATAACTCAGGTTTAAAACCAAAGCAAAACGGAAAGCCCAGACCACCAAGACTGTGTAGGACAAACCATACCTCAGGATTGAGCTTTAATAGAACGATAATAAATTCAGATCATCCAGAGGCTATCAGGGCCACAGGGAATGACCCCACCTGTGAGAGGGAGGGTGCACACTGGATTCCTGACCCAATTAAAATGCAGCTTGGGAATTCCCCAGGATTTTGGAGAAAAAGTTTGATTGACATGTAAATGCATATGAGTTCCCAGAATGACAGAATGTGAATATTGCTACGTGTGACATTCAAAACATACATTAATATTGTTACAGGGATAAAAACACACTTTACAAAGCTGAGTACTCCTTTGGAGTCTGTTTCAAGCTGAAAGTGCAGTGCACAATTTAACTGATCATGTCACTTGATCTTTGTAATGTACTTATAAATTAAATTATAATACATTTTGTCTCGTAATTTCTTATGTTCTAAACAATGTAAATGCCTCGCCTGCTTGCCTAGAGGGACTAATGTGTCCTTACCCAGTCGATGCCAACAGCACTCAAAAAAAAAAAAAAAAACAGTCCAAGGCGAGTCAGTCAGCAAAAGAGGATAAAACAATATAGTCACATCTATTAAGTCATCCATTTAAAGGGCTTTTCTAGTCTTTATGCAAAGTTTTATTAAAATTAAATATGTTAACTGAGAGAAAACATGGATTTCAAGAAATGAATATATTATTTATGAAATTTTCACAGAATGATGTTTGTAATACCTTTTTAGTATATTAGCAGAGTACTCCACTTTTTCACATGTGCGCACACACACACACACACGCATACACACACACACACATTCTTTACAGACTCTTGTCAGTCCTCACCCCTCGTTCAAACTCCCAGTAAAAGAGCTCGTGCCTGCCGAGTTCGGCCAAAGTGCACAGCAACGCTGAAGGCTTATGAAATAAGACACAAACATGCCTTTAATTAATCCACCATGAATAATTCAAAGTTACATCCCTTTAAAGCCAGATTATTATTTACTATCTAAAGTTATGGATAAATTATGAAGAGAAACGAGCACAGCTTGCTTGCATTTTAATTACTTTGTACTGCAGGGGAAATAAAAATGATTTTTCATCCACAGCCGAATGGTGTACCACCTAGTGGAGCTGGTCTTCCACATTGCTGAGTGCCAATCAGGTCAACACCGTGATTCAGGCTGACTCTCACTGTGTGACATGCAAGGCTGCAGTGGGTCTCTGGGTTCCCGCTGCATTTAGAGCTGTGGTATTAGATACCTGAGAACTGTGACTTCTTCCCAGAAAGCTGGTGTTTCTGACCGCAGTCTTCCTGAATTTCTGTGTTCATCTATCTGAGGACTTAATGATTTTTGTTTGATTTTTTTTATTCAAGTATGAGCATTTACTGTATTCTGGACTTTATTTATCTATAGGGCTGCCCACAGTAACCACACACATCAAGGACTACAGCTTTGATTCCCATTGCAGCCCCCCGTATTCACCAGGTGCATACAGCATCAGAGAATTCATGGCTGTAAATTATCCATAAGGTGTTATTGTCTCTTGAGAGGGTCTCCAGCAATGGTCTAGCTTCCCGTGCAGCTTGTCATGAGTCTAGATGTGTGCATGTATATCAGTTAATAATAATAATAATAATAATAACAACTGGCACCCCATCCAGGGTGTCCCCTGCCTTGTGCCCCAAAATACCAGGGATAGGCTCCAGGCACCTCCCTGTGACCCTGAATAGGATAAAGCGGTTTGGAAAAAAGATGAATAATAACAACAACAGTAATTATTATTATTGTTGCTGTTGTTATTTGTCCAGTGTCAGCCAGCAGGCTCATTGTTCTGCACATTTTCAGAGTTAGAAACACAGTAGTTAGGGCCTCCAGCCACTAATCCCACACACAAGTCACTCAATCCCCATAAAACTGGAGCTGTGAATGCCTATTTAATAAGCAATCAGCAGGGTCTGACAACGATCCCTTTGTTCAGGTGATCACTCCATAATTAGAACTAATTTAGGATTGTTCAGTTTGCTTAATACAATATACCCTGTAGCTCACTCTCATTGGGTACTGTTTCTGAATTATAGGTGTGACAGGAAAACAACATTTTAGGAGTGTAAGCACTACGTAATAAATGGTATGTTTTATATTTTCACACTGTCCATAATAACAGTGGTGATGATGAAAATAAGAAAAGGGATGGACAGAATACTCAGCATATCCCAGGGAAGCCCTAAGGAACAGACATACCTTATATATAGCAGATCAAGTATCATTTTGAGTACATGACATGTGAGGCCACGTCTTTCTGTGCGGTGAATTTTTTCTACTTCCTGGCACTTCACTGAAAAGTGTGATTTCTCTATCTTGGAAACATAAAGATAATGAGCTAGCTAACAGGGCCTGTAATCACACTGGACACGCGGTGTACTACCAGCATAGCCAACATCGACAAAGAAGGGGACGAGAACGGTAAGAAATACACAGCAGCTGTTTAAAACGACACTGAACATCTCGTCGTCCACCTCACACACATACGTTTTGAATTGATGGATCTGTAGCTCCTGACATGGAGCAGCTCAGCCAGATAAAACGGATTCTGTTTGTGTAACGGTGTTTCATAACCAGCAGCTTTCTTCAGCTTCTTCTGGGTCCAACCAAGCACCGCAGTGGGCTTGTTATTGCTCGTAAAAAAAAAAAAAAACAGTAATAACTCTGGGGTTCGGCTTTTGAAAGATGGGGAGAAAAGCCCTGTTGCAGTACCTTCCACATCATGCCAGACCCAGTGGTCCTGAGGGCTGGGAAATCCTGGAGGCTTACTTCCAGTCACAGATAAGATCATCGATAAGGTACTCTACTGAAGACGAGAAAAACGTCTCTCCAAAAACATATTCCTCTTTGATCCTCCTGCTTAGTTGTCTTTTTTTCTAGCTACCTCTAGACCAGTGATTAATTTCATGCTGTGACAAAGGATTATTGATTGGTTCGGCTCCTAGCTTAGCCCCCCAAAGTGACGGCGGCATCTGAGAGGGCCAGCCTCGCTAGCCACGGTTGGCTGCGCTGCGCCGGAACGTTAAGAGAAACAGGGAGATCGAGGAAGCAGAGATCCTCAGTGGTGATCCCTGCCCCCTCGCTTGATGCGGTGTCAACCCCGGTGACACCATGGCTTTTTACCTGTGCCGCATCCAGACAGGCCAGAGGCAGCCCCTGACAGCCGCTGTCTTCGGGGAGCGGTCCTGCCCAGACACACGGCTGACCCCTGTGCCCTTGTGTGCATTGTTTACCGTCAGAAGTTGGCACCTAGAAGAAAAAAAGGGTTGCTTTTCCTTTCTAAACCGGGATCGCACCTTGACAACTATGGGATCCAAGCACCGAAAGCGCCCGCAGGTCCTTGGGGACCGTCAGAGTTTGACTCATGCTGTTTAAACCACCTGACTATGGGCTAAAAACCCTTTACCATAACTGAATGGACATCTGATCCTTTAGCTTGAAAATGACAAATTTGATACACAGAAAACATAATCACTGTCTTATCTATTCTTGCAACAGTTTGCAAAGAAATTGCCCTGCTCCTAAGGCTCTCTGCATTTTTAGAAGCAATTTAACGAATAAAACAGAATAAGACAATGCAATAAATTAGTCTTTGAATGCGTTGAACCCCACGAGTCAGAGGTTACAAGAATGGACAGAAATTACAGACCAACCTACTTAGCTTCCTTGCCTAACTGAATAGTGTTTTATTCTTGGTAAGCATTAATGCATGAGTAATTATGTAGAATTATTCAATAGGAGTATAATTATGCAAAGTCATTTAAATGACAGCCAAATCTGGTGCATTATGTTCATTGTTTTGCAAATGTGGTTGATGATTCAGTTATCGGTCTCTGGCTTAGCAACACCTGTTTGGTATAATTAAAACAAACTTTGACATGGAATTTTGACTAAAGCAATCATCATAATCGTAAATGCTGTTCAGCTCCGGGTAATGGTGGATTATGCCTATAGTGCCATGATTCCCCATATGCGACTTCCCAAATTTATTTTTTTTAAAATTCTTTTAAAATAGAAGATGAAGTTAAATCGCTCATTTGATCAGGAAAATAAAAATAGCCACCAGCCATTTAGTCCAAGGTGATGTGCTGTCGTAATTACGATAAGTTTACCTTCTAAAATGAATATCAAAACTCGAAGTGACCTTTTGGAAATGACTACTGTTCCTACTCACAATCTCAGATTAGCTATGGGAAGCCCGTAATCCTTATTAGTTTCTGCACGGTTGTTTTTAGGCATTCAAAACTAGAAAATGTGCTGTGGCTGTTCAGCACAGCGTGGTGGTTTAGCAGTTAACATCGCAGCCTCACGCTTCTAGGGTTGTGGATTTAAGTCCCACCTCTGGCTCTGTGTGTGTGCGTAATTTGCATGTTCTCCCCGTGTTCAACAGGTTTTCTCCGAGTACTCCAGCTTCCTCCCACAGTCCAAAAACAAACGATTTAGGTGAATCGGTGTCTCTAAATTGCCCTCATATAATAATGTATCGCAGACTATATTTATCTATGGGCTGGCATAATGGCTCAGTGTTGCCTAACACCTTGGGGATTTTAGGTTTGAATTCGTCGTTGAATTCGTCTGTGGGTGTGTAGGTTACACATTCTCTGGATATCCTAATTCCCTCCCACAGTCAAAAACCTGCACTTTAGTGGAACTGGTGCTTTCAAATTGCCCAAAGTGTGTTATTGTGTTTACCAGCGCTTGCCCTGAAATAGACTGGCATCCTCATCCATGGTGTACCCTGGCTTGTGCCCTCATGCAACCTGGGGTAGACTTCAGGGCCTATACCCTATACCGGATACATGACTATGAAAATGGTGCTTGTGTTACACACAGTTCGGGGTCTGAAACCCACCTCTGCTGCGTGTCTGTAGTTTGCATGTTAAACAGGTTTCCTCCCACAATCCAAAGATGTTTGGTTAGTCTCTCAGATTTGCCCTCAACATGGCTGCCATCCTCTCCAGGGTGTACGAATGCCCCCCAACCCCCGCCCCCACAATCCTGCCAAGGATAAGCGGTTGGAAGATGGATGTTTTTTTTTTTATTATTTGAACAAGACAGTATAATGGAATCATATTGTATAAGTCAACTGAAACTGTTGAAATTAAAAGTTAGAAATGCATATGGTACAATGCTTTTTCTGGAGTGGGTATTACATAAAGTATAGCAGATCTTAGAATTTAATTATTTAAGACTTTGGTTCTGCCCCATTGCTATATATATATAGTACATTTTTAGCAGAAGAATCAAGCGTGAAAAAACTGAAATAAATTGAAGTATTTAAAATGTCCCAGTGGTTGAACTGTAGTGTAAGTAAAATAGGTTCACCTATGTCTTCAGACCAACTTCCCAAGAGGTCAAAGTCAATAACCTATTACATGGATTAAAAGAACCTTCCCTGTTCCTCACTGTTCTCAACTGGGTAGCAAATGGCTTCTGATTTTTATTCATTGGTTTTTAATACAAAGAAATACTTGGCAAAGCATGTGTCAGAATCAATTTGGAATCAGTTGCACACGGCCAATATAAAGAAAGAGTCACACTGTTGCCTCACAGAGACAGACAGACAGACAGGCAGACACAGACACACACACACACACACACACACACACACACAGACACACACACAGACAGACAGACACAGACAGACAGACACACATAGACACACACACAGACACACACACAGACAGACAGACACAGACAGACAGACACACATAGACAGACAGACACAAAGCAAATATTCTGGTTTCTGCAAGAAACGTTAAGAGATTACAAGTTTGGCACAAAACCCCATGATCCACCTCTGCAATGTTAAGGCCCATTCTAGTTGTGTGTTAATAGCGTTCTGGTTTTTTATTAACTATGGCTTTCATGTGTGACAGTTCTCACGAGCGATTTCAGGGAGCCACCATGGATTGTATCTAAGCCCAGCTGTGAGTCTTTTTCGTTTTGACTGTTTATAACTTTCAATGTGATCCAGTATGAAATTTCACTTGTGGTGTGTTTATAACCTTAAAATTTCCAGGTGAAGCAGGCTGCACAGATTCCAGGCTGATAGTCTTCTGCTGAAACCAATGCAAAAAATAAATAAAAAATATGCCGCTGCCATTTCATCATTATTATGGCCTGCAACATAAATTCTGGGATTCCAGAAATGTTAAACAGAATAAATCAAAAATGAAAATATTCCATCGATCCATCTACCTTCTAACTGCTCATCCTTGTCAGAGATGCAGGAGGGCTTGGAGTCTATCTCATGCAGGACCCGTGAAGGTAAATGAACAACCGCAACACCAAGAACAATAATAATAATAATAATAATAATAATAATACATTGTCTTTGAAGAAATGATCTCAGATTACTTTTCATTTTAATCGGAAACAGCAAGAACTGAAACTTGGTCCACAATGTCAGGAATCAACCCCCCCCCCCCCCCAAGTGAAGTTATAAGGTGTTTAAAGACCACTGTGGTTAAGAACACATTTAACCTGCAAAACATTATGTTTTCATAACACTGCAAAGTCTAGAATGAGGGCCAAGCCGACCAAAATATATAAAACAATCTACCTGTCAACATTTGAAAATACATCAAGGCAGATATCAGCCTATGAGCCAAATCTAACAGTCGTGTTTTTTCATTTCGCTATGCTCAAAATCACTGTATTTGGTTTCTCTTGAGTATCTGTTTTTTTCTGACAACAGCATTCTTATGCCAGGAGTTCAATTATTTTGAAATAATACTGAGTTTCCTAAATTCCTTCATGCCATCTCTTTGGTTTAAATGTTAGATAAGAAACTGTAACTACTCTCATTTTCCAGTGTTTATCACTATGGTTTAAAAGAATGGAATCACATGGTTAGCACATGTTTGTTTGAATAAATTAGCTTTTTGAATAATAAACCCACATTAAGGGGAGCATAGTCGTACCTGAAACAAATTTTTTAACACTTCAGTTTTCAAAGCAGTGCAGTCACATTAGTCATATGGATATCTGAAACAAAACTATGTTTATGTGTCAAGGTCTTACATAGCCCGTAATGGAAATGGTGGTTTCATCGAAGACTCAACATCACATAACAGATGGTTTAGAATTAAAAAAAGATTAATGAAGAATGCCAGATACTGTAGGAACATCTCCCAAAATGTGGTATGAAAGATACCTTTGGCTACTGGTAGAAAATGGGCTCTCGTGTGTCGATTCATGAAAAGAGCTGAGATCGTTTTCTTTCTCTATCTGCTGCTGAAAAGAATGTCCCAGGTGAGAAAAAGAGGCTTGCCACTAGCCATTTTGCCTTATTTCCCCCATACAGATCTGCTCAAACGATTTGTTTCTGGTTACTCTGATGCTCACAGAACAAGCAAACAAACATGAGACCCTGAAAAATATGTCATGAAACAGGGAACGGATGTTTGGTGTACCCTGCAGAGGGGTGTGAAACCAGGAAGAAAACAGCAACAGGAGTGGTGAGTTTACTTGTTTACATCTGCTAGGCAAACTGGTTAGGGAGGACCCGTCAACTAGTGTTTTTTTTTTTTACCAGTCTTGCTCTATTGTGTCGGGTGTTTCAAGTCTGAACCAACCAAAACAAGAAGCTGATTGCTGAATGGGCCCCTGTTGCCGTAGGGTTTTTTTTTTTTGGCAGAATTAGCTTTAAGCCCTGATAAGCAGGGAGGTGTTGAGGAATGGCCCTTGCTACCAGACAGATGGGTGACCGGAGAAGTAACCTCACACTCTGAAACATCATGTGATATATCAGTTAGGCGGAGCTTTTTTTTTTTTTAACAGAAATTTAAAGCACAGGGAAAACAAGCAAACTCCAAACACACAGTGCAGAGGTGGGATTTCAACTCACAACCCTGGAGGGGTGAGGCAACAATGCTAGCCACGGAGTCACCATGCCCTTGACTAAATGCAGTCACTTTAAAAAGTAATTTTATCACAGGAATAATCGACACTTGTGATTATGATACCCGTGAGAATGAAGTAATACTATTGACTGTAAAAGAAATGCATGCAATGATAGAGTGGTGTTTCTAATTAACCATCAAGTGTGTCAATGCTAAATGTAGCTTAGATAGGATTTTCAAGCCAGTGTCGTCTTAGAGTCCATCTGAAGAGGAAAGCATTTGAATATAAACCACTCTAACTGTCACTAGTGTGTAAGGTTTGCATAATCTGCCCCTCGTAAACTGAGCGCAAAGCATTATTACTTTCATTTGAAAAATCATCCAACTGTGTGTTAGTGATGGGACAAATGAGGCTTCAAAACCTTTGGTGGGTGGGAGTATCCTGAATTACCAATCAATGCTGGTGCTAAATGAGGCTTCAAAACCTGTGGTGGGTAGGAGTATCCCAAACTAGCTAATCAATGCTGGGATACTCCCACCCACCAAAGGTTCTGAAGCCTTACTGGTCGCATCACTAGTTTAAGCCCATTGATATGGTGAAATTGTTGCTGTCTACAACAACACACTCTAGTGAGATGGTACGTAAATTTCCATCTGAAGCCACTTTTACACGATATATAATGAAATCATTTTTCAGCAGATGGTGCTCCTGTCTTTTCAACTCAGGATCTGATCATCTTATATAACTTCTAGTAATCCTTTAGTCAGTGTGAAATAGGTTTCTGTTGCCAAAAATTAAAAACACTAGCTCGGTATAAACACCTAATATCCTTGTTCTGAAATGCCTGTCTATGCACATCATTTCACCTTTGTTTCAGTACGAAAAGATCAGAAAAAATATTATTCATTACGGTTGCCGGGGTTTTGTAACTACTGGCGTTTTTCTCAAGCCACGTAATTATTCATCTTCCGAATACAAAAAGTAGGGAGATGCGTGGAGCAGGAGCATTTCATGGTGGAAAAAAAGAAGAGTCTTCTCACGAGGTCCAGCTTGTCGCCTGGCATGCGGCTTGCGTTGGCACATTTGCAGGCGGACATCAGTGCCAGACGAGCCCGGTAAAGTGCAGCAAGGTACAGCTATGTCAATGCTACATCCACGCTGCTGACTCACACTGTGAGCATTTCCCACAGTGGGTGCGCTGGATCCTCCTGGCATAATGATTTCTTTGAGCTTTTTGGCATTCTGATCGCATTTTCGTTTCCCCTGATTGTGCAGTGAGTTTTTGTGCAGCACGCAATGTGGGGGATGGTTTGCATGCCGGCCCAACACAGGGAACACGTGGCTCCAACCCAATGCTACCTGCGGTTGGTTCTCAGTACTCCCATGGGTATAAACACCGCATGCATGGATGGGTGGGTGGATGCATAGCTGGGTGGAGGAATTGATGAATGGATAGGTGAACAGATTGATGGGTTTGTGCAAAGAAAATGATTCTTGTGACAATAACAGCCAACACGCATATGAATTTTGGGTAGCTGCATGGGTCTTACACCTATTAATGCATTGTGGTGGCAGTGAGGATGCAATGCCACATTATTAAACATGACAGTGTAACAACCTGCCTGTATGCAAATCAACAGTTGCTTTCCCAAGTGGCGTGTGGAAATGCGTGGGCAGATATGGCTGTGACCTGCCAATTACCGTTACCAGATCCTGAAGACACAGATCATGCTGGAGAAAGGGAGAGTGATTGATTTCTGACTTTCCCTTGCTGAACTGATGTGGAGAAACCTGCTGGAGACAGCTCACCCATTTGTGGATCCACTGTCTCACTCGCCCACTCCCAACAAGTGCACACAGCCTGATGGTGCTGTCTGAAATCAGCTGGGACTGCCTCCTGCTGCCTAAAGTTGGCCGTGGATAGCATCCTTCCCCTCATGCACTGCCCAATAGCACTTTCACCCCTCCCTGTATACTCATTGTATATTTCCAATAAAATCACCCCCTCTGAGAGAATTGCATACCTACAGCAAGTTGTCCTGCCACCGTATGCATTGCCATGCTCACTATTTGGAGTGAGATGGAGTGTAGATGGAATGAGTGTGGATGTTTTGGGAGAAGGGAAAGGTCAGGGGACAAGCCTTTGTGTGTCCATGTACTTGTAATTAATTATTAATATGAGAGAGCCTGGTCCAGATTCTCATAGTTTTTGCATCATTTAAATTATATTGGTGCATCCTGAAACTGCTTGCTGCTGTTAACTTCCTGTTCAATCCTTCAGCCCATGTGTCACTGGGACCTGTTTGTCATCCTAACAGACACAAATGTCCTTAAACCTGGTTCTCATGAATTGTGTCTGAGTTTTAAGTGCAAGACCTACAGAACACAGCCTGTCCTGCTAATAAATATTTGCTCTTGTATATGTTGACATATGTAGTTTTATTGGAAGTGAGTTAATCTGAGCGGAAACAGAAATGGTAAAACACAGAGTATGTGCTTGCAAGCTGTCATGGGTAAAGAAAACCTGGACGTGTCACTCCCTGAGACAGCGTGACAGGTAAAGAAAAGATTCAAACAAAACAATGAAAGGGATCAACATCTTCATCTGGGTATCTAAGGAAAACCCACCAATCAGAATAATAGGAAAGGATAACACACTGAAAGGCAAGCCAGTTCTTGTTTGTGGTCTAGGGCAGAATTTTCTTCATGCTGCAAGTTTTCACCGTAATTTTCAATACACCATGTTTTCATCCATACTTTTTAAACGTAATAATGTGTATGTATGATATGCAAATGAGGCTGTTGTTTAAAGTATCTGTTGTAAGTTATAGCTCTGCCAGAAAGTTTAATGAAAGATGATGTCAGTCCCATTTTCACCTGCCACCTGGTCTTGTTCTTTTGCTTTCGTCTGGTTTCAGCACTCTGCGCTCATACAGGCTGTGGTTCTTGATAAGCTTGACCTACATAAAGGCTCTTTCAGAGGATGTCCAGTGACGACTTAAAGATGGGTACTTTAATGGGAATGGTCTTGCTACACTGCCTGTTCAATGTCTGCAGAAAAAAAAACTTAAACAATGACAAACCCGCAGACCCATGTAAAGAATGGGACAAGATTAAACTTTGTTTGGCAGTATCTAATACCACGGCCAATTTGCTGGTACTTCTGGAATTATTAGGATTCCTGGCCATTGTTTCACATTGTTTTCATATTGTTTTCATATTGTTTGACCTTTGAACAGAAAAAAAACAAACCTGCTAAATGGTGTTGGTAAGTCTTAAAATATCCAGTATTGTACAACACGGTCGAAAAACTGCTGAAAACCTGCATGATATATATGGTAGACTTGACAGGCATGGTAATCTGGGAGAATAAGATGCATAAATTAACACTGCAAAAACTGTTACAGATTACCAGAATTCACCCTAAATTTAATTGACAAAGTGTTTGATATTTGAAAACTCCCCATTATGACTGGTCCATGGTAAAAACATGAAATGTGAACCTAACCAGAAAAGTGACATTTAGCCTATAACACACATACCAAATATGACTGCAGTCTTAATCCTGATACCAATAATAACCATAATCTTGAATTTAATTTAAGCACTAAACCTAAAACAATCACGTAAAATCAATGTTAATGTCAACCACAACTTTCGCCAAAATATTGGCACGTGGGGTAGGATTGGGGTTGGAATTAAGGTTGAAACAAGGATTAGGGTTCTTATTAGGGTTCGAGCTTGAGTTATAGTTGACATAGGGGTTGAAGCAAGAGTTACAGCTAATATAAGCACCCTAACTTTTGAAACTGGTATTTTTGCCAATCTGGTAAACGCAAAAGTACAATCAAATTATGAGAATGGAATCTACTTCAGTCTTTTCCATATGGAGTATGAACAAATGTGAAATCCAAATTAGGGATTCAAAAATGACAAACAGTGATGATATAGATTACATCTTTTGAACTGAGAATTGTTAAATGCGAATTTGCAATGTAAAAATGTATCATAAATTCCTAAAAGATGCATTCACTTTGGCAACCAATTAAATTCAGACCGGTCCCCCAGTGCAAACGGCAACTGCCAATAGGAGGTGCTCTTTGAAACCCTAACATCCTTAACCCTAACCCAGCGCCAACCCTGATGTGAACCCTAACAGTATCTTTAACTCTAATTTTAACATTCAGCCTAATCCTTCTTCAAACCTTAACGTCAAACCTAACCCACGTTCTGACCCCTAATCACAACTTTATCCCTAACCCCAAATCAAACCCTAATGTCGACCAACTCTTTCTCCAACCTTCATGTCAAATCTAACCCTAACTCCAACACCAATAACAACCTTAATCTGAACCCTGGCTCTAACCCTAAAGTCAACCTTAACCCTTGATCCAATGGTAATGTTAACTGAAACCCTAGGTCCAACCCTAATGTGAAACATAATTCTCAACCCTATCCCTAACATTAACCCTTAACCCTAAATTCAGTTCTAATCTTTGTCCTAACCTCATCCTACATGCCAACCCTTATCCTCAAGCCTTTGGATTGGAGGAGGAACCAACACTTAAAACACAAGGCGAACATGCTTAGTCTAAACATAGTTCTAGCAGTGGGAATTTACCATATTTTCTAAAAAAACATAATTGTACTTTAAAACATACATATATGGCTGCATGTCTCTTTATTTTGAATTTTTTCCCAGTACCATGCTGGTTTCCTCGGGGTATGCTCAGTATCTTACAGACTAAAGACATGCAATAATTCAAATTGCCATCTCTGAATTTCCACTAGTATGTAATTATGTTTAAGCATGTGCACATATTCTCCTGTGATGTACTGGCATCCCTAACATAGTGTCCCTTTTATCGTGTTCTTTACTGGTTTTGATTGGCTGATTTAATACACACACACACAACTGGTCTATCAGTTGTATTAGCTTTCAGAAATATATTTTTTAAATGTAGCCAAAATTGTGCTTTCATAAGTATTACATCACATTTTTTTTTTCCTGCATGCTCAATAATAATAAAAAATGTTATTGAGGGAAATGTAGTCTAATGACTGTCTTTGAATGGCGTTTGACAGCAAGAACATCAGCTACAAAATGTAAAGTCTTAAGCGTCCATTGAGCAATTCTTACATTATTGGATAAAGTTGATGAGCTGTTTAAAGGACTTATTACGTTTTCAGATGCCATATCTATTATGCTTAGGCAAAAAATTTTCAATTTAATATATAAATATAGATTTGCATGCTTTTCAAGTTTTAATGCATTTTTGGAGATCCTGTCATTCATTGGCTTTGATAAAGTGGTGCCCCTGAATAGAGGAATGATGGTTAATCCAGTTTTCTGCAACATCCTTATGCTGAGACATGGCTAAGGATTAAAAGTGTTGGAGTTCACCTGTTTTATGTCATTGAGTGCAGGTTTACATTTCATATGTTCAATAGTAAATTTAAGCAGATGTACAATACAATTGTTTCTAGATTTAATTATCTGATAACATTGTATAAAGTATGCTTTTCCAATTAAATTCTTGTCTCTTAGCCGGTCTTGTCAATCTAAACCCAACCAGCTTTTTCTTTTCCCGTCTTTTCAAAAGACTTTCGTATTCCTCACATTGGCAGATAGGAATCTTCACAGTGTCTCCCATCTTTGACACTTTGTATATTTTTCTTCTTAAATAAAATAGGATTTTTCCCAGCCTTTGTTTGTAGCATTTGATGCTTCAGATTTCTGGTAGGTGAATTATCACAGGATGATGATGGAGGTGCCCCCTCATTTAATGTTTAGAAAATAATACTAAATCATCCTACAAGGACAAAAAGAGGAGAAACGGCTACTCTTCAGACAAGTAAATCCGACTCTTTTTTTAAACATAAGTGTTTAATGGGAGTTTTCTGGCCTTTCAATCGAGGACTTTGTTAGTGAGATTTAAAATGTCGAGTGCAACCTTTTACGAGGGCATTTTGCTCAGCGAGATGATTTGCGGCACTGTCTCTTTTGATTAGTATGAAGTAAGTCACTACATTTTATGATCTTTTACACAATACTTACTGTTCATACGCCTTTTATTTCAAAATGTGTGAATTAATAAGTGATTTGTAACATCGCATGTTCACAAACTTACGTGATGACAGTGTATAGAATATTAGCCACCTGGAATGTGATGTGAGTACATGTAAAAATGTGCATATTTATTTGTCCAGCTGAATTTTCTGTGCATTACGGAAGGATGCCATGGAAACTGTGAGCTCTGATGACATCAGGGGCCACTCAAACCCGACACTGCTCAAGGGTACAGTGCTCTGGGTTTTCGCAAACACACAAATTCAATTTACAAAATATTTCAGATTAATATGATGCACGTTAATCCTTTCATTCTGATCAAATTAATTATTTCCTAAAATAGGATAAAACTGGCAAGTATTAATATATCTGGAGCTACTGGTAATTAATTTTATAAGTAACAGCATCTAAATAAGTAAAAATAACATTAATTCAAATATGTGCCTTGAGATAATTTAAGTACAGTAGTCTATCAGTCAGTCCAATCCTGCAATATGTTTGTTTCCGTATTATTATGCCAGTAGCGTACGTTCATTCAGAGAGAGGTCGCTGTTGCCTGCCCATGCTTCCCAGGGATCCAGAATTAGCATGTGAAAATATGCCACTTGTTAACTTGTGTGTGACTTTGGTGTTTGCGTGGCTGTCAGCCATGGGCAGGACTCCCATGGGACCTCTCTGCCTCCTCAGACTCAGGGCTCAGAGTGGCACCCTCCGTGCCCCCACCTCACACCTCCCCACCCCTCTTCACCCTTCCCACCCCCTCAAAGCTTGGGAGAGAGCAGCGGGCCCTTCAAAGCTGCGAACAGCTCAGCACTTCTTCTCTTCCCCTTTACTCCAGCAAAGAATTAAAGGAATCAGGAGATAAAAGACAGGGAGGAACTTGGGGTATATGTGTAGATCTCTTTAAAGCTTACATAATCCTCCTTGTTTCCCTTAAGGAAAAATTAACTAAATCTGTAGTCTGGGGTCCAGGAGGATCACCTAATGACAGTGCTGAGCAGAAACTTTAGAAGGAACCAGTGGCATCTCATTAATAGCTACTAATACTTTCAAATTACTTTATTTTAAAAATTTTTTTTTTTTTTGGTAGGGCTTGCTTTTTTTTCCCTATCCCTAAAATAAGTCAGAGTTTTTGTCCAAGAATCACGGACAAGAGATGTTTGAAGGAGATGTGCAGGGGAATGTAAGGAACAGAAATGGCAGGAAAGAATCTAAAAATGATAACTGGTGTATTAATCATGGCAGAATCTGTTTGAGGCCTCTCATTAATTATCAGAGAGCAATGGGGTTTTGCTAAATCAGGAGCAGATAGGATCATTTTACAGCATCAAAGATGGCAAAAATTGAAATTATGCTTTAGTTCCCGGTGTATATTGCTTAATCAATAAATAATAATGCAAAATATGCTGTAACTACAAATAAGCTGCGGAATCCAGGAAGTGTGGTTCAGATGGTCTATAGAGCCAAACACCAACTAAGGTAGGACAGTAGGACACATCCTACACTCCTCTCACCTGTCTGTCGCCTTCTCTGTGGCACTTCCTGTCACAGCACCTTTGGTCACAGGACAGCCTCCTAAACACATGGCAATCATATTGTCCTGTTTACTTTGGGAGGTCTTCTTTGTGGCCTTACTGGCTCATTAAACTGGACATGAGGAGCAGCTTGCTTTCAAATAAACCACTAGGGGATAGTGTAATGGATTAGCATCCCAACCAGGGCATCACCCTGCCTTGCCTCATATGCTGCCTGTGATAGGCTCCAGGCCCCCATGTGACCCTGCCATCCATCTGTAAGTAAAAGAGACCAGAAATATAGGATAGACTTAATGGATAACTAAAACTGTAGGCAAAAGTTTCCAGCTGGTTGACCAGTGAACCCGTGGGTGATTTTGAGAGAACAAAGAGGCGAAGCAGCAGTGGCTGTTCAGTCTAGGCTGGGTCCATGTTCTAGGCCAGGCGCACAGTGAGGCAAAGTTAGCCACAGATTGCCAGATTGCATACAGTCAGCATTTCTGGACAGGCAGCTGTAGGAACAGTGGAATGCCATACTGTTGCTCAGGACACCAATCCCCATGTCAGGTCGTGGTTCTACCCTTTCCTGCGACAGAAATCCTACCCAGTTGTCAGACTCTGCCTTGGCTCATTGATTTATAATGGACACTATGGTAACACAATACCATCGCCACATTTGGACCTAAGACAGATAAGTAATGGACTAAAAGTGAAGGCACCTGAGTAGAAGGCTTTTATTTCCCATATTTAAACCCCTCTCTCTCTTATTTTTGACAGGGTAACCCTTTGGGGTCATTGGCTGCACAGTGTTAAACTTCAACGGCAGGTTGGCTACCTAACAAAGAGCAAGACTCCAATAGCTTTCACTTACAAAACATGGGCTAATCAACATTTGCGGCCTGTTTTCTACGTATATCGTGGGCTCATAATATGATCCGGAAGCGACAATGGATGAAGATGACACGTGAACATTCGAATTCCTCAACAGGCGTGTCGTGGAAACGAAAGTTAAAATGTCCTGCTTTAATGTCGTAAAAGAAGGAGCAAAATTGGAGCAGCAATTAAAAAATACCTCGGTTTCTTTCAGAGTGAAAAAAGTAAATCCTATTTCCTGCTCTGCTTGCACTTCGATTGAACCCTCTCCTCTATTGTTTGGCTTCATCACATGGTATGTACTAAATACATTTGTCACGAAATTCTAGTCTGTCAGCTGCCATTTGTATGATGCGTTTCGTTTATTCATTTTCATTTTTAGTTCAGAGACTGCAGGAGCCGCACTGGAATATAAGGGTACAAATCCGATAATGCAGAAGAATATCCTGGCATTTCCCAGCTAATCCCCATTAACACATTTGCATGTGAATATAAACGCCCTCATATTAATTGACAGTTTTACCCTGACCTGCAAAACAAAATTCCAAAGTCGATTCACCTTTGTTAGCTTTGCACGACCCAGTAGATCGTTTAAAGCGGCAAAGCACACGTTCTCGCGCCTTGTCCAAAAACGCATAACGCCATTAAGCTGACGGACAATAGTCTGCTTCCAGACCGCATGAAACATGCCGGGGAAATGCATACCGTGCAGTTTTCTAGGCTTCTGCATGTCTGGTTGTCTTCAGCGTCACTCTGGGGACCCGGTATTTCACAGAGACCGTGGAAGACAAATGACAGTTGAAATGGCCAAGCCATGAGCGACGATATGCTGGGGCCAGCAATGTTCGGGCTTCTGCTTTCGGTTTTCTTTACACTGACCAGTATGCAGTGAGTTTAGTGTCACTAGTCAGGACCATAGAAGCAAATGCCCCTTCCTAATTCTCATTGTGTGGAATCATTTTACATCCCTTTAATCTAGTAAAAAATGGTTTGTGCAAGGATTTTTCAACATCCAGTTGCTGCAAAAATACTATAGGTTACTTTTTAATAATCATGAACAAAAAAGAAAAAAAAAAACAAGTAAAAGGCTGATGTTGGTCTCTCAATGAATGTTAGGACAATTTAAGTCTGAACATTAGTCAATCAAAGGGTTTTATAGCCTCAATGAGCAACATTATGTATAGCTAATATACATTAATTTAACATTTTCGTAGTTAAGCCTTCGGACCTTGACTACAATGTAAATCATATGCAACAAAAGACTCCACCCATTGTTTGCAATGACAGGTGTTTCAGTTAAAATTCCAGTATTCTTCAAAGGTCATTTTTTTTAAAGTACTATATCAATAACAGAGTAAACCGGTCAATTGTAATTTTTATGCATTAAAACAGTAAAAAACAAGAAATGATTTTTAAATCAACACAAACAATATGTATATATATTATTAAATATAGGTATGTAACTGCATGTTACTCCTTACATGAATGCTGGTATTGATAGTTCTTTTCTTAAGAATACAGTATGGGATTTATATAACCATGTATTTATAATTAAAGATACAAAAAAATGATTTGACTTGTTAAAGAAAGAGATTATAGTATCCGTTTCTCACATTATGAATCCATTAAACGCATAAGATGCCTTCAATACATCTGCAGCACAGAAGGAGAAATCTGATTTTAATTTCTTTTTAATTTCTTTCAGCGGTACTGAATTTTTATGAAATATCTTCCTTTGCCCAAAAATTTTAAAACATTCCGAAACAAGAAAGACAAGGAAACCTTTATGATAACATTTAAAATCACTGTAAAAGAACCCAATAACTGAATAACATTTATTTAATTTTTCAGGGTTTTATTTCTTGGCTTTACTTTTATTATTATTAAATTAATTAAATTAATTATGATCGAAGGCATGAATTTGAAATATATTGTATCTGAATTAGAACTGGGAGAGTGTGCATTTTCATTTTCTGCTTAACCAGAATGTAGCTGAAGTTTCTGAGAAATGATGTGTGGGATTCCACACACTAAATCCAGTGACTCTCGGAACATCGTGTCCTGTAGACAATTCAGTTCGGTGTGGGATTCCACACACTAAATCCAGTGACTCTCGGAACATCGTGTCCTGTAGACAATTCAGTTCGGTGTGGGATT